>OZ010588.1:110221664-110286664 GCA_963932145.1 Acanthosepion lycidas | reverse complement strand
ACCACTCTTACTGCGTCCACCATAATACCTCAGATTCTCTATGAAGTCCTAACTAGTCCCCTTATGTACAGATATTGTTCGTGGGGGGAGGGTCATAAAATAACAATTTTTAAAAAGATCCCCAAATGAAGATATACAATATGACATTAAATATTTACAATAAAACTAAACAAAACTGTGTTAGTAATAAAAAAAAACCCACAAACCATAAATGTGGCAGCAACATCAGTTAACAGGACGAAATCAATGCGGGACTAAGAAAAATAAGAAAAAACATTCATTCCGCCAAGCATTCACACAGACACACACACATTCATACACAACAACAAATACGAAAAATCACACACACGAAACGAAAGGCGCCCCGCATCCACCAGAGAACTGATATCACTGACCACCTAACGAGGGAGGGGATGGTGAATTAAAACAAAAGAAAAATAGGGACAGAAATAAAAGGGACCAATGCGCATGCATACCCTAGCTAAGTTTACTAGAAAAAAGGAAAAACTAAAGATTCAAAATCGAAAACCTAGTCTAACCTAAAATCTGGATGGGTTGCCTATGTTCAACCCTGTTAGGACAAATCCTGTAACTAACCGACATCCAAGTGCCACTCTAGGTCAGCCCCTTTCACTCTATACATTCGCGCAAGATTCACCCACCTTTTGCCAAATTCCAATGAGGTGAGCCGCCGCCTTTCCGTCCTAATCTTGACTTTAAGCTGATGCTTAAAGTACAAGATCAGTTGGGAAGAGGTGAACTTCTCGCCCTCATTGAATCCCTTCTGACGCGTCGTCCAAATCACGACTCTCATAATCCCTAGTAAGCAATAGAACACATAGTGTTCAGCCTTCGTCAATTGCGGCACCACATTGCTACAAACAGAACTGGCTTCCAGGACAAAGAACTTTCCCTGCAGCATGCGAACCATGAGGCCTTCAACAAACCTGCACAACGGCACTACCGTCTTGCACTGAAAAAAGGCGTGACCAATGGTCTCGACTTCCCCAGTACAGCGACGACAGTTTGGATATTTCTCCAAGCCTGCTGAACAAAGTCTCTTGCCGACCCAGAGGGCCCCACGAATCATCAGCCAGGTGAGTGATGCCTCATCATTATTGAGACATTTCAACCCAGGCGCCCAAGGCCATATCGTTCAGATCATCTTGAACGGACCCCCTAACTAACAATCGATACAATGCCTTACGAGACAACGCCTGGGCGTCGGAGAGGCCATCCGTCGTCCGTAAGAGGAGTTTCAAAGCACGACGACATTCGCGGTAGAAGGAGCACTCGGCACGAGGTCTACGGCCGGCCTCCTCCTCGCACGAGTGCACACTTCTCAGGGATGGGAAATGTTTTCGGACGTCTTCTTTCCAAAAGGTGCCCACCTCATCCAATCCGCGACACATTCGGTCTAGAAAGGTAATGCGAAGCATATATTGACGAATCTCAATGCTAGGCATACCCAGACCGCCCTCAGAGGGATGAAGGCAACAGATCTCGCGAGTTACCATAGGGGCCTTGTCTCTCCACAAGAAAGAGAACAAGGTCCGGACTAATGACATTAGTCTGGCATACGGGAGTGGAAGCACAGAAAGTCGGTAAAGGAGGATCGGATATATGTGTGAAACACATACCTCCGCCCTTCATTTCAGGGAAAGTCTCCTCCGAGACCACAGATTAACCGCGATCTCGGCCTTCCCTTGCACCTCCGACCAATTCATTTCCAACTGGAGATCAGGACCGAACCAGACGCCGAGTATCTTGATCGGCCCATCCGTCCAGAGGAAAGGTCCGGGAAGAGAAACTCCCTTCCACGCACCCAACCGCAAGCCCACAGACTTATCGCGGTTGATCTTGGCCCCTGTCACCATCTCATACCCACTGATCTCTTTGCTGACTTCGTCAATCTCGGCTCTGCTTGACACAAGAACCGAAACGTCGTCAGCATAGGCAGAATACCTGGCTGAGGTGGAAGCCCCAGGCAGGGAAATTCCGCGCAGGACCGGATTCGCCTTCAACTTGCGAAGGAATGGTTCCAACGCAAGAACGTAAAGCAGAGGCGAGAGCGGACAACCTTGACGAATGGAGCGAGACAATACGAAAGGCTTCGATCTTACCCCATTCACTTCCACCAGCGCACCCGGGGTCGCATACAAAAGTCGGATCCAGGAGCGAAAGTCGGCTCTGAAACCGGCCGCCGAAAGGACAGCTCAAGAAATCGATGGTCAACCCTATCGAAGGCCTTGGACTGATCTAAATTGATCAGCGCGGCTTAACTGTCGACTTGTTCTAAGATCAAGCGTACCATATGAAGGTTATCCTGAATAGTCCTCCCCTTCACAGCACAAGTCTGTTCAGGGCCAATCAGACTAGACAGGACAAGCTGCAAACGGTTGGCTAAGATCTTCGCCAAAATCTTTAAGTCAGTGTTTAACATCGTTAAAGGGCGAAAGTTTCCTAACCCATCCCCACCGTCCTTGTCCTTACGCAGCAACTTGATCACACCCCTGGTGAAGCGTTGGGGTAAAGACCTCTGCTTCATCCAGTGGTTGTAGATCAGTTCCAGCAAAGGAACAAAAACGTGCGACAACCTCAAATAAACTTCGTAGGGAAGACCATCTAATCCCGGAGACTTATCCAGGCCAACCTGCTTCAGCGCTTCCCAGATCTCCGACTCTGTAACGGGACCCTCGCACCTAGCCGCTTCAGCTGCCGAAAGGCAGGGAAAGTCAGCTAAATAGGCGTCGAACTGAGCAGAGCACAGACCGGGCTCCCTGGTAAAAAGATCCTGGAAGTAGTCCCGAAAGACCTCACATATGCCCGCGTTTGTAGTCACGGTCCGCTTATCCGGCAACGTGACGCATGCAATATGTCGCTTAGACGCGTCTCGATTTTCCTCTGCACGCAGTTCAGCGGCCATATTCGTTGCCTCAGAAGACATTCTTTTTAACCTAGCCCTAACTACCAGAGCTTGATCGTTCTTGATAAGCAAGGAGGACAACTCTGCCTTAGCTAAAGCTATATCCCCACTAACACGGGATTTCACAGCCCGATCAACTTTATCTTCTAAAACCGTTTGCGCCGCTAATTTATCTAGATTGAGTCGACGACTAAAATCAGGCAGCAAACGTTCGAATTTTAGATTTAAGATTTCCCCACCAGGCGTTTCCCACAACCGCTCCCGTCAATTCCCTTTGTATCATTAGTAAAAGCTGGTCCCGGAAATTCTGCTCACTAAATAGTGAACAGTTCAATTTCCAGTAACCAGCCAACCTAACCTTCCGACATCGGTCTGAACGATATTTATTTATACAATATGTATAAAATGTGGCACAAGGCCTAAAAGGGGGATGGGGAATGACGGTCTTCTTCTGTCTTAAATCTAAACTTAGCTAGTCCCAGACACGGACCCAAACAAACCAACAATATTCCAATCACCAAAACAACACATTCACTCCTACCTTTCTTACTACGTCCACCATAACGCCTCAAATTCTCTATGAAATCCTAACTAGTCCCCTTATGTACAAATATTGTTCGTGGGGGGAGGGTCATAAAATAACAATTTTTTAAAAAGAACCCCAAATGATTATGTACAATATGACTTAAAAATATTTACAATAAAACTAAACAAAACTGTGTTAGTAATAAAACCCCCCACAAACCATAAATGTGGCAGCAAAATCAGTTAACTAGACGAAATCAAAGCGGGGCTAAGAAAAATAAGAAAAAACATTCATTCCTCCAAGCATTCACACAGACACACACACATTCATACACAACAACAAATACGAAAAAGCACACACACGAAAGCGAAAGTCGCCCCGCATCCACCAGAGAACTGAAGTCACTGACCACCTAACGAGGGAGGGGATGGGGAATTAAAACAAAAGGAAAATAGGGACAGAAATAAAAGGGACCAATGCGCATGCATACCCTAGCTAAGTTTACTAGAAAAAAGGGAAAACTAAAGATTCAAAATCGAAAACCTAGTCTAACCTAAAATCTGGGTGGGTTGCCTATGTTCAACCCTGTTAGGACAAATCCTGTACCTAACCGACATCCAAGTGCCATTCTAGGTCAGCCCCTTTCACTCTACACATTCGCGCAAGATTCACCCACCTTTTGCCAAATTCCGATGAGATGAGCCGCCGCCTTTCCGTCCTAATCTTGACTTTAAGCTGATGCTTAAAGTACAAGATCAGTTGGGAAGAGGTGAACTTCTCGCCCTCATGGAATCCCTTCTGACGCGTCGTCCAAATCACGACTCTCATAATCCCTAGTAAGCAACAGAACACATAGTGTTCAGCCTTCGTCAATTGCGGCACCACATTGCTACAAACAGAACTGGCTTCCAGGACAAAGAACTTTCCCTGCAGTATGCGAACCATGAGGCCTTCAACAAACTTGCACAACGTCACTACCGTCTTGCACTGAAAAAAGGCGTGACCAATGGTCTCGACTTCCCCAGTGCAGCGACGACAGTTTGGATATTTCTCCAAACCTGCTGAACAAAGTCTCTTGCCGACCCAGAGGGCCCCACGAATCATCAGCCAGGTGAGTGATGCCTCATCGTTATTGAGACATTTCAACCCAGGCGCCCAAGGCCATATCGAGCGAGCCTCCTGCTTCGTAAGACCGAGCTCGTCGATCAGATCATCTTGAACGGACCCCCTAACTAACAATTGATACAATGCCTTACGAGACAACGCCTGGACGTCGGAGAGGCCATCCGTCGTCCGTAAGAGGAGCTTCAAAGCACTACGACATTCGCGGTAGAAGGCGCACTCGGCACGAGGTCTACGGCCGGCCTCCTCCTCGCACGAGTGCACACTTCTCAGGGATGGGAAATGTTTTCGGACATCTTCTTTCCAAAAGGTGCCAATCTCATCCAATCCGCGCCACATTCGGTCTAGAAAGGTAATGCGAAGCATATATTGACGAATCTCAATGCTAGGCATACCCAGACCGCCCTCAGAGGGATGAAGGCAACAGATCTCGCGAGTTACCATAGGGGCCTTGTCTCTCCACAAGAAAGAGAACAAGGTCCGGACTAATGACATTAGTCTGGCATACGGGAGCGGAAGCACAGAAAGTCGGTAAAGGAGGATCGGATATATGTGTGAAACACATACCTCCGCCCTTCCCTTCAGGGAAAGTCTCCTCCGAGACCACAGATTAACCGCGATCTCGGCCTTCCCTTGCACCTCCGACCAATTCATTTCCAACTGGAGATCAGGACCGAACCAGACGCCGAGTATCTTGATCGGCCCATCCGTCCAGAGGAAAGGTCCGGGAAGAGAAACTCCCTTCCACGAACCCAACCGCAAGCCCACAGACTTATCGCGGTTGATCTTGGCCCCTGTCACCATCTCATACCCACTGATCTCTTTGCTGACTTCGTCAATCTCGGCTCTGCTCGACACAAGAACCGAAACGTCGTCAGCATAGGCAGAATACCTGGCTGAGGTGGAAGCCCCAGGCAGGGAAATTCCGCGCAGGACCGGATTCGCCTTCAACTTGCGAAGGAATGGTTCCAACGCAAGAACGTAAAGCAGAGGCGAGAGCGGACAACCTTGACGAATGGAGCGAGACAATACGAAAGGCTTCGATCTTACCCCATTCACTTCCACCAGCGCACCGGGGGTCGCATACAAAAGTCGGATCCAGGAGCGAAAGTCGGCTCTGAAACCGGCCGCCGAAAGGACAGCCTCCAGAAATCGATGGTCAACCCTATCAAAGGCCTTGGACTGATCTAAATTGATCAGCGCGGCTTCACTGTCGACTTGTTCTAAGATCAAGCGTACCATATGAAGGTTATCCTGAATAGTCCTACCCTTCACAGCACAAGTCTGTTCAGGGCCAATCAGACTAGACAGGGCAAGCTGCAAACGGTTGCCTAAGATCTTCGCCAAAATCTTTAAGTCAGTGTTTAACATCGTTAAAGGGCGAAAGTTCCCTAACCCATCCCCACCGCCCTTGTCCTTACGCAGCAACTTGATCACACCCCTGGTGAAGCGTTGTGGTAAAGACCCCTGCTTCATCCAGTGGTTGTAAATCAGTTCCAGCAAAGGAACAAAAACGTGCGACAACCTCAAGTACACTTCGTAGGGAAGACCATCTAATCCCGGAGACTTATCCAGGCCAACCTGCTTCAGCGCTTCCCAGATCTCTGACTCTGTAATGGGACCCTCGCACCTAGCCGCTTCAGCTGCCGAAAGGCAGGGAAAGTCAGCTAAATAGGCGTCGAACTGAGCAGAGCTCAGACCGGGCTCCCTGGTGAAAAGATCCTGAAAGTAGTCCCGAAACACCTCACATATGCCTGCGTTTGTAGTCACGGTCCGCTTATCCGGTAAGGATTCCTTAAATTTCGCTTGAAGATGAAACGGGACTAAACACCACAATCCAACTTAATTCTATTAATTATTTGGATGATTTCGGTTCTCGTTTTTGAAACATGAGAACTCTTATGTAGCGAAGGAATCATATTTTTAAACAAAAAATATTAGTATAATATATATATATATATATATATATATATATATATATATATAAATGTAAAAGACAATATTGTCTTTTTCGACAGGTTAACTCATAAATTTTTCATATATATATAATATACTGATTGCGATACATAGAGAGTTGGAAAGAGGTTTAGTTATATGTATATAATAAAATTATTGTTTTAAGGTATCTATATATGTGGGTAAAAGTGCTTAATATCAGAGATAGAGCGTATTTAAATATTAAAGTGGACATTGTGGCCAACAACAAGCAGTTTCTTGGCTCGAGTATTTATATATGCTGTGCGGTGGTGCATTATGGGTAGGAGGTATATTGTATGTTTCAAATTATTCTAAATTTTATTGACTAGAAATAATTCTGGGTCCGATGCGCATATTTGTAATTATTTTATAATGTTGATTTTTAACTTTTTACTCATTTACTATTGATTATTTAATTATATATACGCACCACATAGTACAAAAAATGAACAGGAAAAGAAACATCAGATTTTTCAATCCACCATACAACAAAAACGTCAAAACAAACGTAGGAAAATGTTCATTAAATTCATACACAAACCCTTTCCGTCATCAAGCACTCTCCACAAGATATTCAACAAAAACAAAGTAAAAATTAGCTACAGTTGCAATGAGAACATAACACAAATGATATAAAAGCACGACAGAAAAAGAACCGCACAAAACAATCCTACTTATAACTGCAGAACAAAGAACGAATATCCCTTAAATGTTAATTGCTTACAAAACAATATAATATACCAAGCCACTGTAAAACCACCAGATAACGAAGAAAAATATACATAGCAGTACCTGAATCTTTTACAAATACATAAAAAGCACAATGCTTTCTAAACATAAAATGGAAATAAAAAAGAACAAAAAATTACACCATAAATATGGAAAATAAGGAAAACGGCATCAGTCTACAACAATAAATTAAAAAAAAAAAACTGTAAATATTGTCTGCAGAAAATAGGTGTAATCCCCTTCCCAGAGCAACATAAATTGCTCACATGAGTAGGAAAAATCAAAAAATTGTCGGCATTTTCAAGAACAATTTTTCATTCATAAAAAAGAGTTAAGCAAAGACTATCATTCTGCAAGAATGGTGGTTCTCAGTGCTGCTTTCTAAGGCTTTCTAAGGATTCATTTTCATTTGTTATGTAGACTAATTTATTTCCTTTTATTGTAACTTCAGGTTAAGGTCGATAATTTTTGTCTTCCAATCTGGACTTTCTTGAAGGTCTACTAATTCGATTTTCAAGCTATTTAGATCATCCCAATCAAACATGCACATCTTAAGATCCTGAAATCGAATATTTTAGAGGAATTGGCTGAATTGTAAAGTACTATCTCGTTTTCGGAATTGAGAAAATCTCTCTGAATGTAAATGCTTGGCATTCTTTAATATTGTCGAATACTTTTGAGTACAATTTCTCTCTCTTTTCCATCGTCAGTTGATAAACTTGAAGTTTAGAAGTATTTATTTAATAATAGAAAATATTTCAGCTTGTTTTCTTTCGAAAGCTTTAAATACCCGTACACCTACGGCACAATCCTTCCATTAGATTACATTTTTAATTCAAGTCATTTTAATGAAGTGTGAAATTTGCAAAACAACATTCAAGTCAGCCATATAATATTAGTCAGTTCAGGATAGTGATTTCCTTTTTTGCTTAAGATAAGTCTTGTTTCTTCTAGCAACTTCACAAATCAATTTAACACTTGGTCACGGCTTAACTATCTGACATTGTTGTACATGAATTACCCAGAAAATTGACTGTTAACTAAATTCAATAGGGTGGAGAGTTGACGTTTATTAAGTGCATGAGCAACTATAAAATTCACAATTTTCGTTACAGATGAGATATTTTCTAGTTTCAAAATAGTTTTTATTCACAGAAATTCTTGAGATAAAATACAATGAAATTCAACTAAATTGTGGTTTACTTTTTGTTTTTTCTAATCATGCTTGGAGTTCTGTCTCTTGTTACAGATACAATATTTCCAAACTTAATGCCAAGTTCTATAAATTTATTCTACAATTCATCCATAATATCTTGCCCTCTAGTTTTCTCAAGAAGTGTCATCAATTCGAACAGCACTTCCTTCAAATTTCCGGAAGGAAATATTGCGACAACTAGTAAAAGAACAATTGATGTAAAGTAAAATATAAACTTTTATTCAAACAAATTGAAACATACCCGCGTTTTTCAAATCTAGTACAAGTTGATCAGCTCCATCTTTGTTCATAGCAATGTTATCTCTCTTTGACTATATTTCTAGCGGCTGGTAAATCATTAATTCTTCCCAGGATCTTATTTTTATTCTGAAAGTCTTCAAACAAAGAATCTGAGCCGTTCAAAATGGCCTCTTTTAAATAACTACCATCAGAAAGTGACATCCCATGCTTTGCGATGGGTGAAAACTGGCTGCAGAAATATACTTCTTGTTTTCTAGTTCTAACATCATTTTGAAATTATTACATTGTTATTCCTGCTGCTCACCGAATAAATTTCATTCCTTTCTTCATTTATCATTGAGCATAAATTCTGATGACTGCATTCAAAATGGCGCTTAATATTATAAGAGCATGCAACAATTGACTCATTGTAAATACAGCAAAAAGTTGTTTTTTTATTTTGCTCAATAACACAATATATTTTTCATGTCACTCATCGTGACCGCCCCCCAACAAACTCATTAACTTCTGTGCTTCTTTTCCTTTTCTTTTAAGCCATTTTTATGGGTTATTTTACAGTTTCAAAGAAATTTAGATTATCTGAGTAGGCACTAAAAATGTGAGACTATGACTGATAAAATGGAAAGAAAGACAAAACCTTCCAAAACGTTATAAAACGGCCAGAGTATAAACTGGTTGTGTTTTCAGATACATACAAGGTGTAAGCAAAACTCAGAAAATGACTAAATTTGATTAGCCCGGACATATTTCATGACGTCATTTCACTGACAATTCGTCGGCCACTAAAAAGGAGATAGTAGTCATTTTATCATTCTCCGGTCAGTGTTTAGCCAACTCTGCTTTATACAAAGCCAACTAAACTAAACAAATACGATAATCAAGACCACCTCCCGAAAAAAAATGAAAATAAATAAAATAAACAAAACATTTTAGCAAATAAATAAACAAATTAAATAGATAAAAACAAATCAAGAAACTAGGAATGCACTCATAAACACAAGTCAATGTAATAATAATAATAATAATAATAATAATAATAATAATAATAATAATCAACAAGACATAATTAAGTAATCAATAATGAATAATGCGTAAAAGATAAATAAACTCAACAAAATAGTTAGAAATAACCGAATTTGGATCCACAATTATTCTTACTGAATAACCTCTAAAATAATTTGTAGCATAAACTTTACCGCCTATCGTTAGGAAAATACAATTGATTTGGCTATTTATAATGCATCATTAATTAGCATATATAAAACGTCGAGCTTAAACACAACACACATGGCCAGAAAATTACGTCCATGCATTAATCAAAGTTTCCTCGCATGGTGTTGACCTCAGTGACCACTAATATATATATATATATATATATATATATATATGGCTACCTGATGTTATGCATTGTCTTCCTGTGCTTCACTTTAAACCTTCTATCTGTCCTGTGCGTATCAGATTTTCAGAGCCTCATTCTGTGCCCCAATAATTTCAGCTGTCTTTTCTTGACGGTTTCCTTTATGTTTCCACTTTCTCTAAAACTTCGTTGTTACTCACATATTCCGTTCATGGTATCCTCAGCATCCTTCTGTAGAACCACATTTCACTTGCTTCAAGTTTCTTTTTCATTTTTGAGAAGATTGTCTATCATTCACTGCCAAACTGGAGGACACATATCACATAACAGTTCAGTACTTTTTTCTTTGTTTCCAACGATGTTTTCCTCTGTTTTTATATGACAAAAATATTCTATTATGTATTTATGTAATGCCTATATCTTTTTATTTACATTTTACTCCTGTAAAATATATTTTATAAAGATGTCTTCAGATTTGGCGATTCCATGTATCGTGAGGTCAACGCGGTTTGTGATTCCATTTATGGTTAGCTCCTCACGGATGGTGATAAGCGTCCATTGAGAGGCCCCCTTGTTGTTCGTGATGGAGGGGTCTTTGCAATTGTCAATGTGGATGATGAGATCGTCGTCGTTAGCACTTCCACGGTTGATGATGTCCGCGATGTTCTATTTTTACAGGTTGCCAAGGCAATCTCCTCATAGATTAAAAGACTTGAAGCAACAGAAATGTGGTTATACAGAAGGATACTGAGAATACCATGGACCGAACATGTAAGCAATGACGAAGTTTTAGAGAAAACGGAATCAGAAAGGATACTTATATTTACATCAAAGAGAGACAGTTGAAATTTTTAGTGTGCATAAATGAAGAAAGAGGGCTTGAAAAATTTAATACTCACAAGACAAATTGAAAGCAAGAGGGACAAAAGAAAACAACGCAAAACCTACCTGGTGAGCTTCAGTGAATGGATGGCGGACAGGGTTTGGGAGAAATAGCAAAATGACAAAAATTTATTGAGATACAAAGGACAGGAAATTGTGGAGAGCCATGATCGCCTACGTCCTGAGGGAACATGACACATGAAGAAGTATCAATTTAAATGTCTTTATCGTTATCAAAATATACATCATGCCATTCTGAAGGCAAAAGCTCAGATTAATTTTTAAAAATTCGTTCATTTTTTTTAATTCCTTTCAATTTTAGAAGTTGTTTATCATTGATTATTGTGAGGGAAGGGAGTTGCAACCCTTCTGTCAACAAATGGGTTTCCTGTATGCTGTAAAATATTTTATATTGGAATCTTTATATGAATAATTGTTTCTTTTCTATATTTCTGCCGTAATTTCATCTTCGGGTAGTCCACTGAAAAGCTTTTAGTGATACTTGGTTCTGGATATTCCAACCTTGCAGCAACACCTCCCTCATTCCACTAAAGAGGGAGGGTTGGTGGATACTAACGTCAGCGCGACTGTGGTCGTGTGAAATAGATAATTTTTGTCCTTGGCGCATTTATACGCATATGGGCATTTCACGTTAAAAACGACCTTGTGTCACATCCCGTTATCGTGAGAAGGCGAGTAAATACCGGACTATTACTACTACTACTACTACTACTAATAATAATAATAATGATAATTATCATTATCATTATTATTATTATGCACAACTTCACGGGAGCTATACTAAGGTTCGTCATTTTCAAGTCTTTCCCAAACTAGACAAATCACCCCGTGTTGAATTTCGTTTCGAGTTTGCGTCGGCGCGCAAAAAAAAAAAAAAAAAAAAAACTGGTAAATACCCGATGTATGTTCACAATGGAACGGAAGGTGAAAAAAACATCACGATGAGAAACGAAAACACGAATCTTGCTTCCAACATTTTTTGTTATTTATTCGCGGATTCACTTAACACGATCTGGAGGACAAGGTAAGTGACACTTGGGATATCTTCGCTGCTACTTCTGTATTCTCTCGCAGCAGACAAATGGTCCAAATCTTCTATCTCTCTTGCTCCCACCGTCTCGATTGTCACCCTCTAACGGCCGGCTCGCAACTGACTTTAATTCTCACTCTGCAGGTATATATAAGCATACGACCAGGTATTCCCCAACTTCCGACCAAGTTGTACATGATATTGAAATTTTTAATTTATTCATGTACTTCATTTCCCTTCGGTCATGGTGGTGTTTTGCAGATCTCACTTTTAGGATTTACTGTTAGCCATCAAACCCTAGACACTTCAGGCCCAGATAAACTCATTTACCGTCCACCCAGTGTCCTAATCACGATCAACTCCCATTGTGTCACATGTTTAAATATCCGCTATCCTATTAAATGTTCATTGTCCTAATTACTAATTCAGACGAGTTCTCGTCAAAATGATCCATAATGTTTATACCCCAGCCACTAAACATGACTTTCTTTACCATCCAACTACGTTATGTTTCTCGATCGACATTTTGAGAAATTTTGGATATAATGAAAGAACAAGAAGCAAACATAGAGTAAGAATACAACGAGTTAAAATTTAATAATAGATTTACAATTAATCACAGAATTTAAGCTTTCAAAGAATATTATGGGATTACTCCACTTGTCTGCCACAGAACTTCTACTAACGACAGCTAAATGACGTTATCAAATCAATATATATATATATATAAAAAAATTTAAAAAAAAGGCAAAGTGCCTTTCTCTTATTTATATTCTATCCACATGTTTTGTGATTGGAGTGATTGTTGCGGGGGAGGGGGGACACTTTTGATCACCAACGAACCTCATTGAACACGATACCGAATAATATATAGCATACAATGACCTAACAATACACACAGGCATATTCTAATAATACGACGAAACCGATAAACTCTTTTCTTAAAAGCAAGCCTCTGGCGATGATTTATAAGAATTTTGCACGCACGGGCGGAGGAAAAAGGATATCTCTACACATAGATCTTTGTCTTTGCAGTTTCCATAGGAAAATGCAAAGATAAAAGTATACTTTCAAAAACTATAAGAATCCCTTGCTTCCAGTCCATTCTTACTGAAACAGAAAAAATGTATGTCCTTCTAACATGCATACACATCTTATTTTTGTATTATTTCTATTTGGTTTGCTTAGGCAATAAAACATACTATACTTTGTATATTCACTTTAAATCTCTTGTTTGAAGAAAGACTAATGCATCCATTAAATTATACCATCACTAAATATTCTTCACCAATATTCGATCGTTCAGGGAAACAAAAATGTTTAAAAGACTGGAAAATATTCCTTATACCATAATGTTTAGTCATAGACTGCATAATGAATTTAAACATGTGACTAAATTGGCATCTCGGTCACACCCATTTACTGTCGAAACAGTTAAATGTAAACGCCACTTTCTGCTCCAAAAGCTTCTTCTCTCGAACTTCCTAATAGTGAAACTCCCTTCTTCTTATTTGCTTCCCTGATAGCTATAATCTTCAAAAATTTAAATGTAATGTCAATCGATATCTTCTGTTGCCTTGATCCTCTTTCTTCTTTTTATCCTTTCCTCAATGCCCCTCACCCTATCCCCTTTCACTCTCTGTAACCCCTTGCGTGTTAGTGGAACTCTCGACTTGCTTCGGTGAAATATCTAAAATAAAAAAAAGTAACGTAGGATTTTTTTCTATGCAATTAACTCACACGGGAGAAAAACTTTTCCTTTTTGTTATGGGAACTTACCCATAATAATAATAATGGACTATTCCTGACAATATAAATACCGCGCCTCTCAAGAGGTATGAGGGGGATATTGTAAGACGAGGAGAGATAATTGAGAGCATATTGTAAGGACATTGGAATAGTGATACTTGTCGAGACAACATAGTTCACTCTAACCAAATCTGATAGTCATTACTAATACTTCTACTTCTTTGTATTATATTTCTGTTGTAATATATCTTTGTATTCAATACCTGTGTTCGTGTTATTCTTTCATTGGTTCTAACCTTGGACCATTACCGTGGTACAAGGAACTTGGACCATAACACTTTTTAAATCATCAAAAGTAAAAAATATACAAAGAAAGGCAACAGGATCCGCACCATCAAACATATGTCGACCATATTTAAGTAATTATCTATTTGCATTGGTTATATTATCTGCATGAATAATTTAGGATAATTTCTGCACAAATTAAGTCTAATGTCATGTGTAAGAAAAAAAATCTGGTTTTTAAATCATTAAAAAATCAAAATAATCAAAGAAAGTTAATACCATCAGAAAACCAATGGTTATATTTTCTCAATAAGGGGAGATAAATATATTAAATCACATCTTGGTTTTGATTATAGAATAACATTTTGAAAAAAATATTCTTTCTTACTATTTCTGTTACTTTTTTTGCAATTCCCAGGTCGTCACTCTACGATCGTTCTTAACCACCTCTGTTTACATACTTTCATAGTATTAGCTATGATATTCTTTGTATTTCTTAGATAAAGCATTGTCAATTGTTAATCAAAGCTACATACTTTTGTATCTGAGAAAAGTCATTTTACCAGGTACACCGCTACCGTTTCGACCACGGAGGTCATAACAAAAAGTCGAAACTAACTCTATTATAACAATATTAGCCTAATAACTCTATTATAACAATATTAGCCTAATAAAAAATAACCTGTCAGTTACCGTAATATTACACTAGTAATAAAAGTAACTTAACAATTACTGTATGAATATTAGAACAATATTTTGCTAACAATGAATTAAGCTAAGATTTGCCCTAACAATATCAGAAAAATATTACCCCAACAAAAAATTAACCGATCAGTTGCAGTAACAATCTCATAGCAATATTATCTATTAATAAAAATTAGCCTAAAAATTACCATAATAATATTATTGCAGTATTACTCTAACAACATATTAACGAAATAATTACCCTAACAATATATAAGAATATTATCCTAACAATGTTATAGCAAATTTGATCCAACAATAAAATTAAACTAACAATTAAATTAACAATTTTACAAAAATATTACCCTAACACCACAACTATATCATCACAATATTACACTAATAATAAAAGTAACTTAACAATTACTGTAACAATATAAAACAATATTTTGCTAACAATTAATTAAGCTAAGATGACTAGTATGTTTTTCATCTTAATTTTGATTGCATTTAAAATTGTTAGTAATAGATTTAAGTTAATTGAATCTCTTTGATTAAGCATTCTATGTGTTTTTATTAATAATTAAGCATTCTATGTGTTTTTATTAATTGTTCGCTCATATTACTTTCTCGTTAATTTCATTTGTCCTATTGCAATTCTGAGATTGTCTTTAAGCATCCTTATTACTATATGAGGTTCAGCTGAAAAGTTCGTAGACTAACCAAGATATATATGCAAGTAGACACAACAGTTGATAGTCTAAAAGACATGAAAGTTTACCAGAATACAGTAGCTGGTCAGTCAACTGTTGTATTCTGTTACACTTGAATTTTAGTCTACCAACTGGTGTCTACTTATATTTATATCTTGATCAGCCTATAAACTTTTCAGCCGACACTCATACTCATGTCATTTTTGGACTAGTGTTTCTTTCATCGCAATTTCTGTTGCTTTTTATCGCAACTACTCAGACGACTTCAAAAATGGCCAGTTTAAGACCTTCACCACTGGGGTCACTGTCTTCGCTGCCAGCCAACTGTAGTGGTTCAATAAGCGTTGATCAATAATCAAATTGTTTAAGAGGCACACGAAGAAAAAGGACTTTATGCTTGGAATGACATAAAATGCGATGGGGAATGAGCAGATGTGGTGTAAGGGTTTCACGAATATTACCAGGAAGTCTGGACGAAATTTTAGTTGGAAGTGATATTCCGTCTGAAGAAGATGAAGTTGAAGCTTTGTTAAGAGAAACGAAGAAACAGAGAGAGTGAGAAAAAAAGAAGAGACTTCCTGAGACGTCTATTGTAATATATACTTGAGGAAGGGTGAAAAACACATCGACTGAAATGTTGCAATAATAAAACAAAAGATAGCACGCGGTGTGAGGGTGGGAACAATGAATATCCATTTATACGAATTGCAAATGAAACTATGAAAGCTAAAGAACACATCGGCCAAAATGATGCTATAGAAATATTACACTAGTAATAAAAGTAACTTAACAATTACTGTATGAATATTAGAACAATATTTTGCTAACAATGAATTAAGCTAAGATTTACCCTAACAATATCAGAAAAATATTACCCCAACAAAAAATTAACCGATCAGTTACAGTAACAATCTCATAGCAATATTATCTATTAATAAAAATTAGCCTAAAAATTACCATAATAATATTATTGCAGTATTACTCTAACAATATATTAACGAAATAATTACCCTAACAATATATAAGAATATTATCCTAACAATGTTATAGCAAATTTTCTTTAACAATAAAATTAAACTAACAATTAAATTAACAATTTTACAAAAAATATTACTCTAACAAAAAATTTACCCAACAGTTACAAATGCCATGGCAATATTACCCTAACAATACAATTGACATAACAGTTACGCTTACAATGCTATAAAAGTGTTACCCTAACAGTAAAATTGTACTAACAATTAACCTAACAATATTATAAGAAGTTCCTGAAAACGTTACCAACACTGATTCAGGCATAGTGTATTGATCAGTCGCCTGTCTATAAGATTAGCAAATAAAGACTTGATTTTCTTTCGAGTCATAAACCACGGCATCTGTCTTCATCGGAAAATAGGGGTCATATTTTCATCTCTCCAATTTATATAGACTTGCTTCTGTATCTCTCATTCTTTCTTTCTTTCTTTCTTTCTTTCTCGTCGTCCTGTGCGTATGTGTGCATGTGGGCGCGTGTGGGTTTCTGATCACTAATACACGCACAGAAAGTAGTGCAGCGAATTTAATATAGTTAAACTGCCATGTTTTATTTGACGAGTTAAGGTGAATATATTCGGTATAACTTAGAATAGGAATCCGATTTGCATATATCTGAACATGTCTTCAGTTCTGTTACTGATATTAGTACAAGAACGTGTTTGCTTCTCAGCGAAAATTAAACAGACTCAATTATATGATCTTAGACAAAAATAGAAAAGACACAAAGAGAAACGTGGCAGAATAATTACTACCAGTATATATATATATATATATTACAAAATGTTACAGTAGAACAGGCAAGTTACTACTACAAAATTCCATATTTTGTTTCGACGTTTAAAACACGTCTCATCAGGTAGATAACAATGATGGTAAATGGTTTTATTTAAAACCCACAATGCCCCACTGACCCGTATATATATAAAAAGTCGAGACAAATAACAGCACTCGTGGCCTGACGATTGCATCTTGCATGAAACAGACTGTGGCCTCTAAGTGTTGACGTCTATGTTCACTTTTATATATATATATATATATATATATATATATTGAGACATGTTTCGTTGAAAAATTTAGACTACAATTTTCAATTGGATCCTTTCATATGCAAGGATAAGCTTTTTGGCGTCATTATTGAAGGACGAGAGAAAATTGCCGTGTTAATACATATTTCTTTTATTTCGAGTACTTTCGACATAGCGCAGTGTCATCATCAGGGATTTTTTTATTGCAAGACAAATATTGTAGTTATTGTCGAAGACAAATTGTTGCTTTCATCTGAAAGTTAAATTTCTTACATGTGGAGTGAAGAACGGGTGGGTCAGTGCCTGATTACTGACACCGTTTAATGAGTGGTAACGAGGTTTTTACGAAATAAGTAGTAATATATATATATATATATATATGTGTGTGTGTGTGTGTATCAATGATCATGGCTTCTATCGAGATGACTGACTGATGGTGGTGTTAGATAAGATGCCAGAGAGTGATAACATAAGAAAAGAGTTGTTTAAACTCTTCAAAGATATCTAGGTGAATATGAACTTAAAAGTGGATCAGTACCTTGATATCGAATTAGATTTGATATAACTATTTTTTAAAGAAACCAAAAGTGATTATGAAAGGGCTTTACCAGGGGAAGTGTATAAAGTCATTCTGGCGTTTAAACCTGTAGCAACATCAGCAATAGAGAGGCAAAAAATAAAGAAACGTTATTTGTTTTAAGAACCCTCCTTTAATTTAGAAGTGAGAACCAAGATGTTGGTAGAGTGAGGGTGAATATGGTCGAGGAAAAGGGAAATTGCTGAGACGCGACCAATTGTTCGTTAAATGGCAACTTCCAGATGGAGGATATGATCTATAAGGCCACTGTAGAGTACGAAAAGGGCCAAGAAATGGATGCACGTAGGCAACATTAAAAAAGAGGTGGTATAATAACAGGGTCCTCCTTCAAACTGGCAGAATAGAACAGCAATACGAGACATGGTAGTTATGAAAAGAAAAAATGGGAAAAGTTTCTAGAAACTGGATAAGCAAACTATGTCAAGAATAACTGGCAACCATGATTAATGAGACATAGAAGATAATGACGGTTTTTTGCAAGCACACAAGAAAATTTCTATTGGTTAATTTCGATTCCAGTTAGGAGTATCTTTATCAATTAGAAATCTCCTCCTACCTCTTTCTCTATCTGTTTTTCTTTCTTTCATTCCAATTTGCTTCTTTTTCTCCCCTTTGCCAGTACAGATACGCATAAATGAGTTTTTGAAATGGAACACCAAGATTCATCGCCTGATGATGATACCGCTCTGGTAGAAACCGCATTAGGGTAAAAGTCGATGTTTCAAATATTTTATTTCTTAAATTGCCCGACATCTTCGTTTTTTGAAAATTGTATTTAGCACTTAAAAAAAAAAAAATTAAGCCGTTCTTTTTGGCAAAGATTACTTTTTGTCAAAGGTTGAATTTTGTAATATTTATATATATATATATATATATATATATATATATATATATATATATATATATATATATTTTACATATATATATATATATATATTACATATATATATATATATATACATATATATATATATATTACATATATATATATATATTACACATATATATATCTATATTACATATATATATTACATATATATATATTACATATATATATATATTACATATATATATATATATTACATATATATATATATATATATATATATATATATATATATATATATATATATTACAAAATGTTACGTTAGAACATGCAAGTTACTACTACAAAATTCCATATTTTGTTTCGACGTTTAATACACGTCTCATCAGGTAAATAACAATGATGGTAAATGATTTTATTTAAAATAAATAAATTGTAATTTTAAATAAAATTGTTTATTACTATCATTGTTAACAACCTGATGAGATGTGTTAAACGTCGAAACAAAATATGCAGTAGTAACAATTTATGATAAATATTTATTGCTCTACGCTTGTATTGAGCCCCTTTTTAAATTGAAGTTTGAATTTAATTCTTTTCGTTCTTTTACATTTGTATATATATATATATATATATATATATATATATATATATATGTGTGTGTGTGTGTGTGTGTGTGTGTGTGTGCGTGTGTGTGTGTGTGTGTTCAGGCAGCAATCCTTTTTTCATGCACATTTCATTGAAAACGACAGAAAAGGTGCTTTTATTTAGTTTTTTATAAAATTTCTCATGCGATCTAATAATTTGTTGTTTTTTTTTCGAATGATAAATTATATAAAAACTGTCCGAATGTTCCTTTTATCCGAGCGCTTTCGGCTATACATTTAACCATTTTCAAGGATTATATTTTAACTTTTGAAATAAGAAATAGTTTGTATGTTTTATAAAATGTTTCATTTTTCAAAACACGGTCAAGATATTATGTCCATGCTCAAAGTTAATATTAAGTGTTGGTTTTTTGGTTTTATTAATAAGGTTTCCATTATTTTTAGCCTTTTTTTTGCATGTAAATGATGCTATTATATTAGTGTTGTCAACAAGTATGTTACGAATAGCGTCCGGTAGGTCACCATGAATATTTAAATGAGATCTAATTGAGCTATGGTCAGAAAAGTGTAGAGTGACTCTGCGTGTCGAACATGTTTTAGTTTGGCCTATATAATTATTTACGAATTTTGATTGATCAGGAATACAACTCCTTAATGGGCATTTAAATTCGTAAATAATATTTACCCTATTTAATATATATATATATATATATATATATATATATATAACAGCAGTATTGTCATTCATCCCCACACCCAAAATATACCTGTACCAAATCGGTCACGGAGGTCACGTTGATAGAGCAAGTTTTGAAAAAAACATTTTTGATTTCTAACTCTGCTATTCATCCATGCTTTGATTATTCCTGTCACATCCGGTTTGATGTTTCTGCTGTGTCACTAGATATATTTTATAAAATCCGAAGAAAACCTGCAACGTTATTGGTCTTGACTTGGCATCTCGGCTTCATTCATTTTCTCACCGCCGTAACGTAGCTTCTTTTTGCCTTTTCTAGAAATGTTTGTGGTAATTGTTCTGATAATCTTTGCTCTTTGACTTTACATATTTAAGCGCAGTACTAGATTGGCAGCTAGATCTCATCATTTTAAAGTTGAAATGGCTAGATGTAACCGTAAGTTCTATGCTAAGAATTTCTTCTCTCGCACTTCTCGCTTGTGGAACTCTCTCCCGGTCTCTTGCTTCTCAGTCAAAATTTGAATGAAATGTCAATCGTTATCTTTTATCTTCTTAATTCCCATTAATTTATTGTTCTCTTTCTCGACAACTGAATCATGACTTTACCAACTCGACCAGAGAGGCCGCCTTTGATTTACTTATTTAAGGAATGCGCATTTCTCGTTGGGATTTCTACGAATCCCTACCTGCTAACTTAGTTCCGTACTCGAAACGAAAAACAAAACTTTCATTTGATAAACTGTTGTATATAAGATCCTTTTAATGCACAATGCATTTCTCAAATGCATTAGTCATACATAGAAATAAGTTCAGTCAGAACTTTGATCTAAAATTCACACTTAATAAAAGAGAAAGTAAGTCAGACGAAACATTTTTCAGAGTGCTAGTATGGAATTTTACCAAAATATAGATCTGCGCCCAAATACCTCCTTTCCTAAAAGAAATACTTCTTTTTCAACCCAACATACGTGACTATAAAAATGAAAAGAATACGAAACAGTTAAATTGTAGACTTTTTATAATTTAATACATAAATTAATCTCAAACTAATATGAAATCAATAATAATTACCTTATATAAAAAGAAAAGTCAACATTTACTCACTAAAAATAATGTTTAAAGTAATATATATATATATATATATATATATATATATATATATGGTACTTAAATTTTTATATATTAAAATTTAAATTAATTACAAAATGAAAAATTATGGTTGATGGGTTTCGATGAAGTTCTAAAGGTTGTTTGTTTTAGATTTTATTAACTGCCCAGTACAATAGGGTCAGTTGGGCACCGTCTGTGAGAAAAAGAGCACCATGATGCAATTCAGTCTGACAGAAATTTGTAAACATCATGTTGTACTGCTTGGCATTCTCACCGGAAGCTTCAATACGAACATTTCAGAGTGTTCGGGTGTCAACATAGAGGCCTCCATCAAGTGATCTCAGTGGGTAGTGCTGCCCTGAGTCAATAAGGAGGCTGCTGGAAGACCCTATATCTGGTAAAAGGACTCTGCACTATGCCACACAAGCAGGAGGACCCAGTCCTGGCTGTCAGACAATTTCTGCGACCACATCACTTCTTAAATCTGTCCATCTAAGTCCCCAGATTGCAACCCCCTTGATTATTATTGGGGGTGCAGTTGAGTGAGAACAAAACTCTTTGTAACACCAGAGATGAACTGAAGGCAACGATTATGGCAGCTTTCACCAACTTAAACAAGGAGACTGTCCAGGTGAGTTGCAGGAGATTCCCAAGGTGGCTGGAGCCCGTAGTTGAAGTGAATGGTGATTTTATTGAATAAATTTACTCTTTGGTATTTCAAGATATTGTGTGTAATTTTGGTAAATATATTAGTTAAAATGAGATGTCAGTGTTATTTTCATTTATGTGTAATTTGCACCCTGCCTTTATATATATATATATATATAAAATGGACGGAGTCCGCCAATTATTTTAAGACATTTTTTATGTTTATACATTCTTTTTTTATTGATACAAATATTTAAGTAAACTCTCTGTTCATAATAAGCACTATTAAATAACATTTACTGGCCTGAATGTATGAGAAATTGTAATAGAAAATATGCGTCCTCCGACAAGAATCGAACCTGTATCCTATACGTAACCGTCATATAAACTAACGTGCCTTTGCCGATTTCGCCACAGAGGAGTGTTTCGTTTAGCGAGGGCGATTTTACTGTTTTTAAACTACAATCTTCCATGATTCTCTCACGTACATTCATATTCCTGTAGCGATGGAATCATTTATTTTTTTTTTAATAATTATAATTTAGGCTCTACTTGTGTATTGAGCACTGTTTTTTAAAAAATAAAAATACTAAAGAACTTCGGATTATTAAGCTAACGGTTGTTTCCTATTTTCTTATATATTTGCACACACGCACGCACACACACACACACATATATAATGTGTCATTGTAAAGAACCAACATATATATATATATATATTTATATGCATGTGTATATATATATATATATATATATATATATATATAGATATATATATATATATATATATATATATATAGAGAGAGAGAGAGAGAGAGAGACAGTGACAGACACAGAAAACGTTGACATAGGAATCAACACTGGCAACAATCAATTTCTCGTCTCAAGCGATCCTCACAGTATATGTCACTACACCTTTAGCGATGTTTATATATAGGTCACTGAGGGATAAAAGAAATAGGCATCTCCTTCTTCCCAGTTATTTTATTTAGGGTTAGCACTTTAGATTATTTATAGTCATGATTTTTTATTTTATTTTATGTTTTTTTGTTTTTTTTTAATTTATTATTTTATTTACTTATATATTTTATTTATCTTTTTGTATCTTTTTTTCCCCTTCGGCTCTAAATATCGGTATTTAAAATAAAGTTTATTCGAAGTAGAACATCGGATTTTATTTAGTATGATGTGGTTGCAGGTAACGTAATATGAATTTTTTTTCGTGTCAGCATTTCACTGAAATATCTTGAAAATTTCCAAGTTTTCTTCTGGAATCAAGAAAATAGCAACTTTAAATGGGATGGTCAAATATATGAACAAAAATAAAGCCTGAGTTTAAACGGTTTGTGAGGGTGAGCATTGATGTGTTTATAGAGACCCTATAATTTATATTGGATTTTTATTTTAATTTTTATAATAAATAACTACTAGTAATTTTTCGTGGCGAGTATTAATGAGTTAAACTCCCTCGTCGTTCTTTGACGATTAGAAACGTTCAATCGCCGTTTTTCTGTTTTGACTTCTCAATCAATTAATGGGCTTTTTGATATAGTTCCAAACTTGGCAAACGGTTCCGAAGACTACGTTGGAAGAAACGCGAGAACAGAGTGAGGGGTGAGGGGATAAAGAAGAAGAAGAAGAAGAAGAAGAAGACGATGAGGCTGAGAGGGATTGGATTATGGCTGAAGTCCGGAGGTGTAGAAGGTTGAAGACGGTGAAGAAATTGCTGACCGACTGAGTAGTGGACGATCTACTCTACCCTCCATCTCCTCGGCGCCCTCCGCATCATCCACTTGAAACAGCAGATGGGCACGTGATGGATTCTTGCCATTCGGCAGATAATTGAGAGTTGGAGCGTGGTTTAAGGGTTTCACCTTTGGCCACTCGCTGACCACTGTCCATTCGACCGGCCGAACTGTATCGATCTTTTATGGATTTAACATTAATGAAACTGTGCAGCCGCTGGGCAGTCAATCAAGTTTCTCTTACCCACACACGCTTCTTCGGAAGGGCGCGTGTACAGGCACGTACACACACAGACACACACACAGACACACGCGTGTGCGCACGCGCACGCGTACACACACACACACACACACACATACATTTCGGAAGGTATGCACGATCACAAGCAAATGATGAAGCTTAGTAAATACCCAGGACGTGCAATGCTGGCTAAAATAGTGAGGTAATTACCACTGGAGCCGGAGGTCGGTGTTCGCGCCCAAGATAATACCTGGATTTCAAATGCTGATTTTCAAGGCAAATTGAACTTTTCAACATGTTCATATATACATTTGCGTTTTTATGGTGTGTTTGGTGGCTGAATTTTGCACTGGTGTCGGAGGTCGATGTTCGATCCCAAGAAAAAATGCTGATTTTGAAGGCAAACTTCATTCCTCCACGCGTCCGTATATACATGTGCGTTTTTAAGACGTATTTGTTGGCTGAGTTAGTTTCGTATTTCCATCTGGTGCTGAAGGTTGGTGTTCGAGCCCAACAAAAACGCCCAAAACTTAAATTCTGATTTTCAAGGCAAATTGAACTCCACCTGCCCGATCCGTCTTGGACTCAAATTATGCATCTTTAGGATCTGGTGGCTGGGGGACTGAGACTAATATAATTGGTGTCAAAGGTCGGTGTGAAAGAAAAAGAAATAAAAAGCCAAGATGTAAAATGCTGATTTTCAAGGTGGACAAGAAAGTGCATTCTAACTTGTAAATTACAGGTTGTCATCATCTTGTCCTTCAATTAGTCTGTATATTTTCATACTTATAAAAGCCTGCTGCTAAATTCTCTGTCGGTATTTTGCTTGCTAGCTAAGAGGGTGACGTATTCCCTGTCCCCATCACCCAGCTACAATGAACAGTGTTCACACCCAGATAAAAACTCCAAGCATACTTTCCTCATTACGTGTCCCAAAAATGTCGATTCTGTGTCCCTGATTGTAAATATAAGTGTTCATTTGAGTCCCGTTTTACCTAAAACTTCCCCGTGGTACACATGCTCTGTCCATGGTATTCTCAACATCTGCCTGTCCCGTCGAGTCTTTTATTCTTAAACTGTGAGAATATTTTCCAGCATTCACTACCATAAAACAGGAGAGATATGACACAGTACTCTTTTCTTTGTTTCTAAGAAAATTTCCATATCTCTTTATATGTTGCTTAGTTTCTGGAAGTCACCTTTCACTATTCCTATAAACCATCTTCTTCTTCTTCATTCAGCTCATCAAGGAGTAGTTGGCATGAAAGCGCGTGCCAATGACTCAGTTTACTGGCCTGGAATGAATGCCTCAATTCGCAATTACAGGTATAATTGCATTACATGTTCAAGGAATGCCCCAAGTCTACCACATGAACCAATCCAAATGACACCTACACCTGAATGGCCATTTCAACAGATTGTAATGGATTTGTTCTATGTTAAATCCTTCACATATCTTGCTTGTGCAGACAGGCTCACTGGATGGCTCATTCTGTACCGCATCAAGCCAGGGCAAGCGGTTGCTTCCAGGTTGATTTCCATCTGCAGAGAAATATTCCAAACATATGGTGCACCTGAGGAACTTAGTACAGATGGTGGACCGCCATTCTCAGCTTACTCATTCCAACAATTCCTAAAAACCTGGGCTGTTAAGCAAAGAATTTCATCAGTGGCCTATCCCCAGTCTAACGGACGTGCAGAATTGGCAGTCAAGACTGCAAAAAGACTCATAAAAGACTGCACAGGACACCAGGGTTCCTTGGACAATAACATGGCAGCACAAGCAATCTTGCAATATAGAAACACCCCTATCCAAGGCATTGGCTTATCACCAGCGCAACTCCTGCTTCATAGACGTCTTCGAGATTTTATCCCATCGCACCCACAGTTATATAAACCACACCCTGAATGGATAGCCGCAGCGAAAAAACGAGAACAGAGATTATCCAAACGCAATGCAGACCTCATCGAGAAGTACAACCGTACTGCACATGCACTATCCCCACTTTATAAAGGTGACACAGTCTCCATTCAAAACCCAAATAGCCGTCGATGGGACATAGCTGGGCGAATAGTAGAAACACTTCCCAACCGTCAATATAGAATTAGAGTTGCAGGATCAGGCAGAATAACCCTGCGGAACCGTAGGTTTCTAAGGAAACTTGAAGCACCCATAATCAAGACCCCCATACCAAGCGCCATGCCTGTGTCACCTGAGCCGACAATTACGGATACATGCAGACCACATCAATCTGCCAAAGACTTGGAAAATGGTGACATTACATTACAAAATAAACCAGCGTCCCAGGGCCCTACTCAATCACAGCCATCAAGAACGAGGATTCCCAGGGCGCTATCCCGACTACTCTCGTACAATCAGCCAGGCAATAGGGAATTAATTCCTCCCCAACGGCCAATATGCTTCCGCAATGGGGAGAGGAGGGAGATGTAGAAGTCAAGTGACTTACCTGCCAACATGGCTGCCTCCTTCTATTTCCTTATAAAAGGCAAGCCAGCTGATTTTACCTTATTTTATAGGAGAGCACCTAATACACCAGTTGGGTTGGTCCATTTTGCTAGAATGGACCTTCCCAATGCATTTGCATGAGGGGTCTTTATTCAGCTATATATTTCTCCATAAATGACTCAAGTCAGTTTTGGCTTTGGCTACATTTGCCTACTTGTGTGCTAAACCTCTGGCAAACTAGCTAATATTCAACAGTTTTTAACATTTTCCCTGTTTCTTAATACATTGCTTAGTTTCTGGAAGGCATCTTTTTACTATTTCTATGCATTTCTCCACGTCTCCGTATATACACTTGCGTTTTTAGGATCTATTTGCAGAATGACATAGTGACTCGGAGTTCGGGCCCAAGAATAAGCGAAGATGTCAAATTTTCTCTTCTTTTCTTCTAATGAAACTTTCCTATCTCATCATACTTAGTTTCTGAAAGACATCTTTCTATTTCTATACACATTCGGATTACGTATCTCGCCCAATCGTCTCTGTCAGCCATCAAAAAATGTACAACTGCAAACTTTTTCGCACACCCAATTATTACAACTACTATTACTATTGCAAGTATGACTTTTATTCTTCCTTCTCTTTCTTCTTTATTGGCAAGGTTGAGATATTTATCCACCTTTCACTTCATTTAAATCGGTCGGTTGAAACAATAAAGTCCAACTGACGCGTTCCTTTCTTTTTGTTCTTGACAAATAGATCAAGTCCTCTGGCCTAGACTGGGTGATCCCAATTCCCGTGTGATATTTTTATTTGTTTTAGTCTCTATGTCGTTTTATGGTCGAGGCAAATACTCCTGATCTGTGTTGTTAAAACGCAGACACTTTCACCTTTCCCAGTAGATTGTATTTCCTATCCAGTCATGCAAGGTTTTTGTACTTTTTAGGGGTTCATTTACTAAATTTCCTCTCTATGATATTGTTTCTCTCATCTTCATCTACATTTGTCTACACTTTGCATTCTATGTCTTACTTATTTCTGGTTTATATATATATATATATATATATATATATATTATCCCACGAGACACATCAAAGCAAAAAAGCTGGGATAAAATAAAATGCGAGGCCAATTTTACTAATTTGAGGCTCTCACTGAATCAGCACCGCCTCGCCTGTCTACTATCTGCTTCACAACCGAGTAGTGGCGCCTGGCTCTGCGCAGTGCCTTCTTCATCTACCGGTACCCTTCTAGATGATGAGTGCACTCAGGTCGGAGTCACGATCCGTCTTGGACTCAAATTATGTGAGTGTCACAGATGCAGATCTGGAGTTTCCATCGATGAGTTTGGTTTGCATCCTCTCTCCTGTCGTCGTAGTGCCGACCGCTTTCTACGGCATGCAGCAATAAACGACATTATCAAAAGAGGTTTGGATGCAGCGGGGTTCCCTTCCCAAATCGAACCCGTAGGCCTCGACCGTGGAAAGCGACCGGATGGCATTACCATTTTCCCTTTTAAAATGGGGAAGTCGTTGATTTGGGATGCGACCTGTTGAGCCGGGGTCCGTCGCCCGGGACGCAGAAATGAAAAAAATAGTTTAATATTCTTCCCTTGTTGATAGATTTTTTTTTTACTCCTGTGGCAGTGGAGACTTCTGGGGTTATTGGCCCTCGTTCGATGGCGTTACTTCGGAGGATTAGCGCGATTGCGTCTCGATTAAGAGACGAGCCTTGCGAAACGGAGTGACTCTTGCAGTGTATCACACTGGCCATGGTTTGAGGTAATGCTTTCTCCATCATTGCGGCTGGCAGAGGATAGCAAAAAAATTGTTTATACTTTCTGGAATTGTCATTAAAGATCAACTGAATTTGCTTTGTTTCAATAAATTTAACTGATTAGTTAATTAGTTCTTATGACGTTGTTCTGGAACGCTATTAACAACAACTACTACTACTACTTTTTATTATTTTGAGTGCTGACCAAATTACCATATATCAGAACATTATAATCTCTTAATGGGTCTGTCATAGATCTTTTAAGCACTTCTCGTTTTATACAGTATTTACATTAGTCGGACTATTGTCCTTATCTTTGTCGCCATATTTGTCACAACGTTTCGGCCGTTGTACGCTCCGGTCTTCTTCAGGTTGGAATTTCGAACTGAACCCTTTATTTCGATCACTGAGGTAGACTGTTCTAGTTCCACGTGCCATATCTGATGGATGTCAGTTATCAGTTATCTCTTGCTAATTTTCCCTCTGCCTTAACCGGATATGGTTAAGTCAGTGGAGAACTTTCAGAGGGAAAATTAGCAGGAGATAACTGAAAAAAAAGCCGATTTTAGGAGGTTCGTCATTTTGTGAAAATATTGGCACAATAAAGAATAAAAGCAAGAACGATAACAAAAGGTAATTATTGTGTTTATTGAAACACAAGTCGTACAATTAAAGTTGACCAGAATTGGAACTCTCTACTCGTGAAGATCAAAAAAAGCATGGCAGTAATTTCTGGTATATGCGATAGACATGATTTGCAGTTGTTGATTAACGTCGGAGATCTGTGTTGTAGAAAGAGGTGTGCATGCAGTAGCAAGGTTCGAAGGGGTAGAGGCAGTAACCCTGCAGGATATTGGTGCAGATAAGGTTCCCACAACAATTGTCTCGGTTGGGTAAACATTCTTTCAGATATGTTGTACACTGGAAGAAGAAAAATAAAAGAAACTTCAAAAGAAAAATATATTTCAGAACAAAAGGTAAGTATTTTTTTCATTGACGTCTCTTAAAAACTTGTATATACTGAAATAAATGAGTACATATTTTAGGTACCTCCACTAATTCCCTGGAATCAAGGGCATACAATGAAAAAAAAATGTCCCGAACTTGATAAGAACAAAGTTTTATCGTCAAAATGTTTGTTATTCTTAAAGGGAAAGACCAAAGTATTTTTGATTATTTTATTAAATTTTGTAATTTAGTACGTTCTAAATTTTGGTTAGAAATCTTGTTTTTTTTTTTTTTTTGCGTCAGTAAGAGGTGGGGCAAAGTTTAGTATAGGAAATTTTAGCATCTTTTTGCAGTAAAAAAACATTGATTTAAAAATTCTTGCGAAATGACTTTCGCAAGAATAATAGTGAAATTTTAATGAAATTTTTGGGACTTATCCACACATGTATATAAAATTATTTTACAATATTATTATTATTATTATTATTATTAGAAAATCTTTGTAAAATTATTTTTTTTTTTTTTACATCTGTTAATCTCCGCCCTATATACTTAATTTTTTATTAAATTTCGAGAAATTATATTTTTCCCCCTTTTTTAATTTTATATTTAGTTGAGCTCCTTGGAGAATTAAAATCATCAATGTTTTTGTTTTTTTTTTAAACGGAAACTGAAACATCATTTGCCGAAAATATGCTCTGAATCGTAAAATAAAAATAATGAAATAAAACTAAGAGATTATTTAATCAGAAAAGTGTTTTAATTGCTTTTATAAATGAAATATATTAAGGATACGATTGTCATAAGAGAAAAAAAATTGATGAATAACGAATCTTTACAGGAATTGTTTTCATTTTTTATTTTAATTAGAATTTATTAAATTTTTAAATCTTTAAAATTTTGTATTAATTTCACCCTTTTCGCTGATATTAAGTATAAACTATATTTGCTAATCATAAATAGAAAAGCTTAGTACAATTCATCAAACACCAATATTTTTAAAAGAATTTTCAATTTTTTTTGTATATGTATATATGTGCCGATTTCTGTAGACAGAGTTGTTCATGCATAGGTACCTCCACGTGATCGCTAAAAAAGAGCATAGCATAATGAAAAAGACGCTAAACTTGACGAAAACAAAATTTCATCGACTAAATGTTTGTTATTATTAAGAGGAAAGATCAAAGTATTTATGGGGTATATTTTTATACATTTTTTAATCGTTCCTAGCACGTTAGAAATTTTCGTTAAAAATCTTGTTTTTTTTTTTTGAGTCAGCAAAATTGACAGAAAATCGTTCATGGCAACCATTTTTTCCATTTTATGAAAAAAATGAAAATATCAGTTTGAAATTCTTTTAAAAATCAATTATCATTTTTTCAAAACTTATTTTAAGAAAATCAGAAATTATAATGTTTATTTAAAACATTTTGAACCAAGCTTAACTTAGCTTCTGCGCCAAAAAGATGTAATTTGAAAATAAAACAAAGCAGGTCATAAACTTTCGCGTCACTTGACAGGTGATGAATAACATATTGACGGATTCCGTGAGGATAATTTGTTCTACGGAAGGAGAAAAGTGAAATAATTTACATTTAAGTGAACAAATTATTTACCTCGTTATTTTTAAGGAAAACTTTCAGCGCTCTAATTTTTTTTGTACTTGGCTTTCACCTTTACGTTTACGATGCTTTATGGAAAATATATTCTAAAGAAATTAAAATAAGACTGTTAAGAGTTAGATTATATTTCATAAGAAAGGTATCTAATTAATTTATAGGTACCTTTCTTATGAAATTTTATCAGAAGTGTACATAAAATACTATAATTTTATGTACATTTATTACATTTTACTGTGTTATTTGTATTTCCATTTATTTTATTATTAATTTTGATATTTCATTTATGGAAAAATGTCATAACTGAGATTAATATAAAAATAAGATCATATAAATTTCATAAGATGATACTGATACTTGTAGGTACCCTTCTCAGTTGAAATTGAAAAATCAAATTAACTTCTCTACACGTGTTTCGCAAAAGTAAAGGCCGTAACAGCGGAGAACAATGCTTAACTCAAATAACGCAACTTAATTGTATTCTGGTTGATCTTCCGTACTTTATAATTACAGCCTGATTATAAACACAAAATTACATTTCTTAATTATTGCGGATCTTCTGATTAGTCAAAATGATACAATTTACAACGCGCTAAAAAAAGATCTATCTCATAAGGAGACTGAGGAAACCCGTTGCGGCTTTTAACTAATTTTATATTTTAAAAAATTAGATGTAAAAGTCTATTATAATTAAGAAAAAACAAATAATTGTATTAAAAATTCATTTTTCCTCGAAAAATTTTTTGCTTTCAGAAAATATTGTCCATATTCATAAAAGCAAATGAAATTAAATATCTTTGTTTTATTGAGTTTTGTATGTTACAATTCAGAGCTGATTTTCAGGTAGGAGCCGGGGGTCCAATTTAAAACAAAAAAAGACATGATTTGCATTCCTCAAATCCTTGTGCTTTTAACAACTGTAATCATTAAACCCGATGCGATCGAATTTCTAGAATTTTCATAAAATTAGTTATTGGGAGGGGGTTAATAAATATAAAAAAAATATTTCTGCCATGACTTTAATAAAAAAAACATATTTATAATAATTTCGATCATCTGTGAATAGTTCCTGAAAGTTTCATTAACATCCGACAATTATTTGTTTTTGCAAGATTTTCCAAATTAATGTGTGTCATACCAAAAAAAAAACGTGCTAAAAATTGTCTATGTTATTTACCAGTTCCGCTGATACAAATAGAAACAAGGTTTTTTTTTAATCAAAATTTAGAATGTTCTAAAAAGAAGGAAAATTTTTTTAAAAATAATTAAAAAAAACTTTGGTCTTTCCTCTTAATAATAACATAAGCATTTAGACGATGAAATTTTGTTTTCGGCAAGGGTTGTGTTTTTTTTTTTGTTTTTTTTTGTTTTTGTTTTTTTTTAACGATTTCGTGGAGGTACCTAATTTTAAATATTAAATTTAATCTATTAGCTCGAAATTAAAAACTAAAATAAAAGCTTCAAGAAAATAACGCGTTTTCTGTGGAAAACTACACCTAAGCTACTTTTAGCTACCTAAAATACATTTTTATATGACAATTCACTCCATACAAAACTCGAAAGGGACTCTTATCCTGGACAAAATCTAAGGCATGCCATACACAGACCCTTTGCAACCAATAAGAATCTGTCTATTTTTAACTTCAGTGATATACATGGCCATTAGGGCATTTGATAATCAATGAGAATTATTTTTTGCCGTATAATTATTGTGATAAGACTTAAATACTTAACTCATAAGTGTATATAAGTTACCAACGTCTCTGGTTTTGATCAGGTATTATTTTGTCGAATTTCTAGTCTGATTTTTTTTGCTTTGTAGAAAGTTGTTTTTGAATTCTCCCTGACCTCTTCTGAAGTGGCTTTAAGATGAACCCGAACATATCAGGTGAATAGGATTCGATGTTCTTCTTAGCATTCTCTGTGTGTGTGTGTGTGTGCGCGCTTCTTGTGATTTACTTTTTCATGAATAACGACCCAGAATAAACTTTGCGTGTCCCATGTCGACAAGATGCGTGTTAGCAGGATGTAGAATATTATCTGAAACAAAAGTGGAGAGAATGGGACAAAGTGGGAAAGCTGTTTTAAGTGACAATGCATTTTTGGCGTCTTCAGGTCGGAATGAAAGACAAAACTGTGTAAGAAAAATGTGCTCGAATTTTTAATAAGAGTGACAATAAATTACGTTATTAGATTCGATAATGAAAGCCCAGAAAGGATTTCAAATGGATTTCAAATCAGCCCACTCCGAGTAGATCTGTTTTTATTTTATCTATAAATAAAAAAGGCATACTTTTAGTTGTTTTTTTTATTATGATTATCTCTTTGTGGTATTAAGTGTCCATTCCATTTCCATTATCTGTTGAACTCCGTCGTTGCTCACATATTCGGTCCATAGTATCCTCAGCATCCTTCTGTAGTCCTACATTTCTGTTGCGTAAAAAAGTAATTTAGGAAGTTAATGATACGCTAAAACCTATTTATATAGAAAGAATAATTGGTACTAATTTAAAAACACGATTAACATTTTTTATTCTATTGTGCTTCAGAATGAGGTGTATGATCAGTGGTAGTACTTTTTGTAGCGAATCAGTCGACTCTGATTTACTCAGGTAAATTAGGGTGCGAAATTATACTGGTCCACAGCCTATATTCAACTATCTCACATGGCTCTAGGAAGTTGCCTGGACACTGCCGGCTAAACTGTGTGATGGTAGCCGGAAGGATTTCCAGACACGACTGGAGAATAGGAACGCCTCAACCCAAACCCCTACCCAAATTTATAGACTAATTATAGACTAAACTAACATGCTGGGAATTTTTCCTAACTAATAAAAATGGACCACTTCTGGGTCTCAGCAGACATATTTTTGTCTTTTCTTGTCTTGAAGTCAGACGCTACAATCACTTGACTGTATTCCGTTTTGCGTGTGAACACCATTCTTACTTTGTGAACCTTTTTGCCTTACTACTTTTACTTTGTGAACCTATTTGCCTTACTACTTTGTGAACCTATTTGCCTTACTACTTTGTGAACCTATTTGCCTTACTACTTTGTGAACCTATTTGCCTTACTACTTTGTGAACCTATTTGCCTTACTACTTTGTGAACCTATTTGCCTTACTACTTTGTGAACCTATTTGCCTTACTACTTTTACTTTACTTTTTTTAAGTTTTATCCTGCTTATATATTATTTGCTTGGTATTATTTGTCTCTGTTCTTTTTCTTCCTTTTCTTATTGTTTATTGAAAACTTTGTCAATTTCGTTTATTGAGCATTTTTGTCAAGAACACTTAACCATGGCCAATTACTCCAGAAATTCAACAGCGGCGAATCCAAATATGAATCATGAGAAGTAAAACATTTTAGATACATGAGAATTCAAAAATTACACAAAACGATCTTCCCAATAACACTTAACCATGGTCAATTACTCTATAGGCATAAAAAAATTTCCCATCCCTTAAAGATAGAAATGGTTTGCTTTACTTTTAAAGACAATTTTCTCGATTCTTAGTGGGTCTTAGCATTTGAGCATGATAGTAACATAGAAACATTAAAAACAAAGCATATCAAGGGCTATACGTCATTTTCCTTTTCTCCGTGTTGCTTTTCACGCGTTTCTTTGTATTATATAGGAATAAAGTGTCGCTTCTGACACTTGAGTTTGAACGTAGATAGCCAGTGAGCAAACACAGGCGATCCCATTATTGAATTAAGTAGACCACGTGACCATAGAGGAAACGCATATATATAGGAAGTAGCTGACAACGATCGCTATTTTATAGTCTATCCTCTATTACTATACGGATCTGCATTTCTAGTCTATCCTCTATTACTATACGGATCTGCATTTCTAGTCTATCCTCTATTGCTATACGGATCTGCATTTCTAGTCTATCCTCTATTGCTATACGGATCTGCATTTCTAGTCTATCCTCTATTGCTATACGGATCTGCATTTCTAGTCTATCCTCTATTGCTATACGGATCTGCATTTCTAGTCTATCCTCTATTGCTATACGGATCTGCATTTCTAGTCTATCCTCTATTACTATACGGACCGCTATTCTCTACTCTATTTACTATACTATTTCTTTTTTCGGATCACTATGTGGGTTACTTGTCGAGAGAGTATTATCGAGCATTCGAAGGCGTCTGACACTAGTATTGTTCAACGACGTTACTATAGTTTTATCTGCGATTACAAAGTCTCTACTACAACGAGCATTACGAAAGTGACAACAAGTATTCGTTGACATCATAAAAGTTGCAACGAATGTTAAGTTCGTTAAACTTTGGTTTAAAAATTTTTGTTTGTCATACAATGTTATTAGCCAAATTATAATTAATGCAATTAATTAATATACTTATATATAATTAATATTAGCCAAATTATAATTAATGCAATTAATTAATATACTTATATATAATTAATATTAGCCAAATTATAATTAATGGAATTCGATAAAAACTGAAACAGTTTGTCAGTCTTTCATTTAATATACGCTATATCATAATTTCTAATATTTGTTACATTTCAAAAAAACAAAAACAAAAAAAAACGACGATATTACTTTTCTTTATTCATAGTGAACCTCCCGTTACTCCCAAGCAGTGATCTAAATGCTAAGGAACTTACCACTTTCGGAGTAGAAAAAGTCACTTTTATAGAACTTGAATTCCTCCCACTTGTCAGCTAAATTAGGAAAAGTTATAATACACAGCTTTCCATCCACACTCGTTCTAGACCAAAATATTTTGTATCCAGGTTGAACAGAGATAGATAAGATTATCGCCATCAATGATTTGAGTTGATATGCCTAATTAAAATGTCCTTATTCCACGTCGTAGGACGTTTAATGAGCAAAATATTTTATGGCTACATCAACCAAAGCCTCCAAATCCCAAAGATTCGTTGGAGACCGCCATCATGATTGCGATGGACAATAAAAAACACTTGACCAGAATATGTGGTCTCTCCCAAAGTCCTAGCGATGCCATTTTTATTGAACAATTTTACTATTTATTCCTGTTGAATACCTGTTAGGGTCCCAGCTATGGGTAAATAGTTAACCCCCAAACTGGGATCAAAACCCTATGAAAGTCTAAAAATATGTTTTAATACCAGAAATACTTTGTAAAATAATTATTACCAGTAATACATTTAAAAAACAAAAAAAAAAAAAAAATATTATCAGCAATAAATTTTTTTCGGCATTAAATAACCTACTGAGGTTGATATGCCGTAAACCAGACCATATATATATATATATATATATATATATATATATATATATATATATATATATATATATATATTATATATAAGGCATCTCCCAAAAATTGATATAATGTGAATATCTGAGTAACTCCATGTCCCAGGCAAACGAAATTAAATAGGATTCATGTTGAGCAATAAGGGATGTAGATTTTATAATCGATTTCACAAATCTTCAATAGGGTACCACCTGTGAGCTGATACACGTGAAGTCGGTAGTCTAAGTCCTGCTGAACACGCTGTAACATTCTTCCAGCACGTCAGTGATTATCTGCTTAAGTTACTCCAGGCTTGTAGGAAGAGGTGGGGATATAGACCTGTCCTTCCACATAAACCCACAGAAAAAAAATTACAAGGTGTCAAGTCAGGTGAACGTGGTGGCCATTTCAACAGACCATTGTCATTATCACTGGTAGACTATTATTGATATGTCCGCAGTGAGCTTCTGTCGTCTAAATGACACAAAAATGAAAATAACATTGTCATTTCATTTTAACAGATATATTTATTAACATTACACAAAAATATCTTGAAATACTAAAGAGTAAATTTATTAAATAAAATCGCCATTGGCTTCAACCATGGCCTCCAGACGACTTCGGAATCTCCTGCAACTCTTCTGGGCAGTCTCTTTGTTTAATTTGGTGAATGCTACCATAATCCTTGCCTTCCATTCATCTTTGGGGTTACAGTCTGGGTAGTTAGGTGACCAGTTGTAAGGGGGTGATATGGTCACAGAAATTTCGATTTTTTGTTGGATACGCCTCTTGTCCGCCGAACACGTCAGATATACACACATATATATATATATATATATATATGAAATGTGTGTGTGTGTGTGTATATATATATATATATATATATATATATATATATATATATATATATATATATATATGGTACTTATTGGAAAGCGCTCAGTATCAGTGATATATAGATCTAACATATTTAGTTGGATTGATGTGAATTTGTGACTCAGGGTTTCATGCTATTTGTGATCATCAGACAAACTGATTAATTTTTTAAATTTTGGATTTATATATGGTTGAGTATATCGGTGTTTTTATGGTAGTGGGAGGAAAAATTGTCGTCGAGACGCCACTCATAGTTACTCAAACATACATACACGCACGTACACTCATTGGCGTACGCAGACACACATACACACGCGTGTCTCTGCGTAGGGCTGGTAGTAATACCTCCCACATTTTAAACTGTCACCTGTTTGGTGTTAGTGAATTTAGGCAAGTGGCAATGGTGTTTTCATCTGGGTAATGCCTTAGCATTTCTTTTTTCGATACCATCAGTTACGGTGTACACCGTGAGTTTGCTGTTGAAATGACAGAATTAAAATGCGAGCGGTATTTCTGCCGCACCCTGTATATATTGTTTTAAATGTCCTATATTTACTGGTGAATAGTTCTCAATATCAGATATAGATCTTTTACATACGGTAAATGTTTGTAGACATGGGAATTAACGCTGCATGGTCACTGTCAGTTCCACCATTCAGGTGATCTTCACACCATATTTCAAATACCGAAAGTCATAACTGAAGAAATTATGCAAATCAAGAAAAATAATCGAAACGCAAATAATAAATTTAAATGAATAAATACACAAGCAAACTAAAGGCCATTACAATAAATAAGGAAAAGAAATTTCCTCTTTCTCCTACCTCCCCACCCTTAATTCCCCAATGGCCTGTATACATAGCCCCTGTTAAAGGATAATGACACATGAAGCAAAGACCACTTGAGGCGTGAATCTGACAGTATTCAGTATTGAATCCTATGTCTACTTTATATTTCTCTCTCTTATATATTCACCACGTGATCATATATCATGAATTAATCAGTTATGATTTTAAATTAACCTGTCGTTGATGTAATATAACGTGATGTTATCTTACGTGCTTGACTTGCTGTTACGATTATAAGCACTTGCGCGCGTGGGCGCTATCATTGAAGCAGATTTTGTTCATGGAAGGCATTCTACTTTTAATGTAGTTCGCTTACATTATTTGTAATAATTTTTTATTTCAGTGATGTAAAAGTTCTAAACATATATCGTTATTATGGAAGCTTGCTGTAGTGATCATGATTATCTCCCTTAGACAGGATAACAAAATGTAATTCTTTCATAGTTATCTCCCTGTAATTATTTCTTTTTATCAATATTAGTTACAACCTGGGAAAAAAAATGTTTTTTCTTCGCGAAATTAAAGGGTTCCAATTATTTTTTTAAAATTGTTTCAACACCCACAAGCAAATCGATACTGCCACTAGGACGCAAAAGTGGAGGGGGATTACAGAGAGTGAAAGAGAATGAGAAACTGAGAATGGGGAAGAGTGAAGAAAAGACAATAAAGGAACAGGGTTCAAGAAGTCAGAAGATGGCGATAGACGTTGCATTTATATTTTTAAAGATTGTAGTTATCAGGAAAGCAAGAAATCGGAATTTAATTCCACGGGCGGGAAACGAGAGAAAAGAAACTATTGATGTGGATTCACGTTTATTTACTAACTTCCGGCACTTAGGCGCTTTGAGATTACGTAATGAACGAGCTTACTAATTTGATTAGCCATTTCTATTGCGTAGTAAGTTCGATTTTCACTGGTGCCTACTACTTGGGAACTTTTACCAAACACAGCTAAACTTAGTAAATAAACAAATTTTATCAACAGAGAGTTCAAATGCTCTTTGGCTTTCACTTTTAAAATAATACGAATTTATGGGAATTTAAAATAATAAATGAAAATTAAATTAAAAAAAACTATCAAGAAATAAGAATATAAATAATTCAATAAATAAAAGCAAATTGCAAATTTATTTTGAAATATTCTTTTTAAAAAGTGAAAATAAAATGGCTTTATCTGGGCACATTATTGAATTCTAAACATTTTTTTTTTATTCGATTCCGACAAGAAATGTTGGTTTCCTTTGCTTATTGTGTTTCCTCTTAAAATCGATTGTTGAAAATTGTGGATTAAAATTGTGGATAAACCGTTCAGAGTTGATGTTTTTGTTGTTTCTATTAGAGTATTTTCGACCGTCTCGATCATTATTAAGAAATAAATGTCACCAATATCGTAGACAAATGTTTTGTTAGCTTCATCCTGGCATTTTTTGCCGGGAGGTGGGGGCGGAAATGTTACATTTCAACTTTAAATTTGCGTATTTCGTATAAAAGACGCTATGTGCAGAACGGTTTTACAGAGCTCGACAACATTGGAAACGAATATAAATATTATTTTATAGACAGTATAATTATTTTATACGCATGCAAAAATGGCGTCGCATGAGTGAAAGATATTGAATGTTGATTGGTTTAAAAAGTGGCTTTCTTCTGGCTCTTCCGATGCAATGACCCTAGGGCCTATTGTTTTCTGTTGTCTCTCTACTGAATGCTGACTCGTCAATCGACGGGATTCAATTTTGTTTCATGACATATTGCCAGGACAACACTGAAGAAATTCATTGATTTAGGATACGAGATTTTTACATTTTCTTTACATTGGGCTTTCTATATACCTTGATCTCTCATTAGCATATTGACATATTTTTTTTAAGCCAAAAGTAATTTAATTCAAAGAAGATGCAAAAAATGCCTTCAAAGATTTTTTGTCGTTCAAACATTTTAGAGTTTTATCGTAAATGCATAAATAACCTGTTAACCTGTCACTTGACCTGTCAGTCAACGCCCTGTTGATGATGGCGTAACGAGTATCCTTCTGCCATGCTGTATCATTGCAACAGAGACCCGAAATGGAGGATTGCTGCCATATCTGGGCTGGAGCTGCCAGGCCCTCACTTGATAGAGTTCAAAAGAGTTTACGCGGCCTTGTGGACGATGAATTATTTTCCACTGTACAGCCCCTTTCCCACAGACGAAACATTGCGAGCCACTCGCTACAATATCACTATTTCTATGGCAAGTGTTCTGACGAGCTACATTAGTTGGTCCCACCAGCCCTGACCTTTAAGAATGGAACCCACCATACCCCGTGAACAAGGGCGAATCATCCCCATTCCCTTCATATTCCATTATTAAGAAGTAATTTCAATTCGGACAGCTTCTTCCCAAGAACTGCTGCTTTGTGTAACAGACTCCCGAGAGGATGTTTTCCCAATCATTGTAATCTTGACTTCTTTAAGTCTAGGGTTAACGATTATCTAGATTCCTACCTAACCTTATGAACTTCACTTCTTGCCGCTCATGTAGCACCATTTACAGTTAACCCCTTACATTGAGTGGCTCTTGGGCCTTCTATTCGGTGAACATTAAAATAAAAATTATATAGATAGAAATAATGAGTGAAGAGAAGAAAGTATCACGAGAAAAAGAAAGACGTGGAATTAGGGGGAAAAATTGGGTGTGAGGTGGGGGATAAAATAAGCAAATAAGGAGAACAAAAAGAAAGAAAGAAATCACTCGAAAAAGAAAGAATTCCTGCAGAGAAAGATAGCTTTGGGAGAAAAGGAGAGAAAAAGAAACTAGTTAATAAAAAGAAAGCAAGAAAAATCATTAGAGGAGGAAAGAAAAAGAATAAATAAATAAATTGCTGAAAAATGAATCCTTAATCGAGTTGCAGGTCACTACCGACATTTCTGACTGGAAAAAAAAAAAAAGAAAAAAAGTCAAGTGTTTTAAAATCGCATATTTTTCATTATTCTTTTTACAATAATAATCAAACACGGCATCAGTTTAAAAAAATGTTTTTCAACAGATTTTTTTTTTTTTACTCGAATACGAACGATCTGTTCTTTCATTTCAATTGCTAACCGATTTGTATGATATTCCTAATTCTGATAACTTTTTAAATACAGTCGTCCAAGACCTCTGCGATGAAAAAAAGCAATAATTCTATAAAGAAAAAATGAGCCAAAAATATTTTTTAAAGATATTTACTCAAAAATTTCAAATAAAATTTCTTAAAGTACTTTTAATGAAAAAAAAACAAAAAAAAACTGATATCACCGTAGCGTAATTTTTCTAGCAAACTAGTTTCATAAACGAATTCGATAGGGCAATAATTTCGATCCTTACAGATATTATTCGGATTTTCTGTCAGTAAACGACACTTTTCTTCAGTGAAATGGTCCAGTGCATAGGCGTTAAGGGGAGATAACTCACTTGTTAAGTGCAAAATGCGTCAATTGTGGTTGTAATTATCGTTAGATTTTCGCACAGGATAAAAGATAATCAAATATAAAAAGAAAATGAAAATATTAACGATGGAAACATGGTTTAAAATTTTTCGATTTTCATTAAATAAAAATGAATTTTTTTGGCCAACATTTTATTCGATAATGGCTACGAATCAATCACAATGGCTATCAAAATGAATCGTATTTGTTACCTTTCTTTGAGCGATGTTTCTCTGCCTTGCTTTGTTGGGCTTAATAGGCATTGTAATAATCATCGAATAACCGAGAACATTCTCCAGTAAAACGAAGAAGAAGAGAATCAGAAGAAGTGGGCAATTCAGGGCTGTAAAAAAAAAAAAAAAAAAAAAAAATTAATATATTTGTAGGGATTAGCTAACACCTTACTGTATTTATATTAACACAAATGTAACAAAATAATCAACTACAAGAAAACAATAACAAAATCCAAGGCAAAATATCCATTAACAATGAATAGATTATATTTATAAACAATAACAAGTACAATATTTGTTGAGTGTAATATTTTAAATTGTTTAAATGTTTTTGTCTTTGATGATTTGAATGTCAATAATATTTTGGATCAAAAGGTTGTATATTGTTTTAATGTATGTTCAAATAAAAGAAAGTATATTTCAGTATTTAGGTATTCATAGTGAATTTAAAACAGCTTATGTTTGCAAATAATTTGTGTAAATTTCAAGAGACTGAGAGTTTGAAAGAGTTATCTTTCTTCGATCAGATATTTTATATAGAGTTTGATTGCGTATTCAAGTTGTAAGTTTGAAATTATTGCATGCTGAGTATTATTTTAAGAATAGGTTTTTAACGTGAAGTCTGAATATTGAAATAATGACACGTGTGGACTGGCGTCGGGTAGAAAATTTCACTCCTCATCAGATTTATTTTATAAAGAATACAACATTAGCAACAAGGCCGAAAAGAGGGCGTTTAGCTGAGACTGACCATCAATCCTTCCTATCCTATACCAACCTAATCCGGTTTGCGGCCAATTCACTCGTTATAATTTACTGCATTCACCAAAAGAACCTGTCCGTCATCAATCAATCCTTCATTCACCATAATACCACGTATACTTAGAGGACCTAAGAAAAAGCACCCCATGATAGGAAAATTTGAAAATTCCATGATATTTTTTCCCCCAAAAAATTAACGAGTGATGAAAGGGTGGGGGGAGATGATCCTAAAAAAAAAAGAAAACTAAAATATAAAACAAACAAAAGAAACAAAACTGACGTTAATTGAACCCGTCCACTCATCAATAAAAGAGAGACCCCTGTGTTCTGTCTTTAGCCAAAATCAAGAGGCTCTCACGCTAAGGGGGAGGGAAGAATGGATAAAATAATACGGTCATGGAAGGGAGGGAGTAAACAGCTGATCCGGTCGACATGAAAAGAGGAAGGTCCAAAAAACAAACTGGGGGGATGGGAATCTCGACATGGATCCTAACAAAAGATGCATCCGAGAACAGGCCGGGAACAACACTTACATTAGGTACACAAAAACAGGGGAGGGCTCCACAGGAAGCCACCCTGATGCGATGTAGGTGTACCTTTTTAAAAAAAAAAAAAAAAAAAAATCAAGACTAGACCCGTTCACACGAACCAAGCTCGTCGCAGTCACCTACCTTTCGCTGAAGACTGTCGAGACCAACCGTTTCTTATCAGTTCTAATCTTCATCTTGAGCTGGTGCTCAAAGAATTGGATCAGATCCTGATGCAAAAGACAGCCGCCTTGTAAAACTTCCTCCTGTCGCGTCGTTCAAATCGCCATTCTGGCCGTGGCCAGCAGCAATAGAAACACCATTCGTTTCACCCCGGAATACGGGACGACACACTGTCACACCCGTACGCACGATCGATGAACACAAGTTTTTCGGGAGCGATACGAGCCGTCAACTCACCGACTCTGTCTCATAGGAGGTAGACTCAAGGACAATGATAGAAGGCATGCTCAGCCGTTTCCTTTAGAACAAGGTCATATCGTTCGCAGTCCGGCAAATCCGTCAAACTCCATATGAAGGTCATTTCATTGAGAGGTAGCCTATACCGAACCATTCGCCAGCTAATCGAAAACTCAGGGTTGCTGAGGTAATCCCCGGCTGGCACCCAAGACCAGAAGGATCGAAGCTCCAACCACGACATGTCGAGCCGTTTACGTAGTGGATTCCTTCGCGGCCTCCCTCCGCTAGTTCACGATAGAAGATTCTCCTAAGCCGAGAAAGCTTTGTGGATCCGAAGAACGACACTTGCGAATGAAATCCGATTCATCCCGGGACTTACGACGGCGCTCGGCCCGCGAGATGGGGGAGTGATAGTAAAGGGAAGGCGTCCGTCACGATCCCTGCCAGAATCGAATTTCCTATTAATGCACGGCGTAGGAAAGCTAGCCTCCAAGTGAGCTTGTGACTCGCCAAGTGCAGCATTCTCAGCAACCCCAACCCCATGACACGGACGTTAGACATAGACATCTCTGTCGACTTAATGCTTACGCCCCCCCCCGCCAAAGGAGGATAGCAAGCGCTCGATCTCCTTGTGTTCGTTACAGAGAGGGAGTACAGACAAGCGGTAAAGAAGATGAATGACGTAAGTGGCACACACCTCCGCCTTGCCCTTCACGGACAACCTCCTTCGGTGCCAAGTCTGTGCCGCAGCGCCGACTTTTGACTGTACCTCAGAACAATTTTTCTCCTGCTGGAGGTCGGACCAAACCACACTCCGAGAATGTGGACAGGACCGTCCGTTCAACCAAAGGTCCCCGGAAGATCGACCCATTTCCAGGCACCTAACCGCTAACCGGGAAACTTGTCGCGCTTAATCTTGGCCCCTGTGACCTGTTAGTACCGTTCAAGCGCCTTCAGCACCACCCTGATGTCGCAGCAGGACGACACTAAAGTGGATACGTCATCGGCGTACGCGGAAACGCTAGCTCGAGCCCCTCCAGGGGAGCGATTCCACGTAGGGCCGGACTGCATGCCCTGTCTATCAGCAGGCTGATGAACCGACCGTGTCAGTGCGAAAGTGCTCGACAGCCTCCCGTTCAATTGTACCACAGAACTAGGGGAGCGATACATTAGGCTAATCCAGCGGCAGAAGTTAGGTTGGAATCCAGCGGCCTGCAGGACAGCAGCAAGGTAGCGATGGTCGACCCAATCAAATACCTTGGCCTCTACGTCGTCTTTTACACGCTCTATGATCGTGCAGATCAAATGCAGGTTGCTCTGAATTGTTCGGCCCTTCACAGCGCAGGTTCACTCAGGTCCCAACAGAGTCTCGGCAACTGACTGCAAATGACCCTGCAGGATCTTGACCAAAATCTTTAACTCTGTGTTTAGCAGAGTTATGGGCCTGTAGTCGTCTAATCCCCGCCCAACGCCCTTTCCCTTTCCCAACAGCGTGATCATATCCTTGGATATTCGGTGGGGGACGGAACCCTGGCGGAACCAGTTGCTGAACACGACAGTCCTCACTGAAATGGAATGATTTAAGTGTCACTTAAATTAGAAAAGTTCGTCACGTGATAGACTCACAATGACTTGGCGGGACTGCCTTTTCATTCAATTCAGACGTAGTCGAAAATACGTCATCTCTTATCTGTCTATATTTCTGAGATGACGTATTATGTACACTATTGTCCTCATCTTTGTCGCCATATTTATTACAACGTTTCGGCCGATGTACGCTCCAGCCTTCTTCAGGTGGCCTTATTTCGCTCACTGGGGTAGACTGTTCTAATTCCACGTGCCATGTCTAATGGATGTCAGTTATCAGTTATCTCCTGTTAATTCCCCTCTCCAAGTTCTCCATCGCCTTAAACAGGTATTGAACTCGCACTCTTTGGGTCACTGTCACTAACCAACGCCTTTATCCACTGTGCCTTGAGAACATCTGTGTATGAATTTCTGGGTATTATAAACCTACTGTCTTCAGCAATCATTTTTTACCATTGCTCATATTGCAATTATTGTTGTTATTGAGAAATGCCAGAGGAAAGCGATAACAACAAAAATTGCAATATGAGCTCTGGTAAAAAATATGTTACAGCAAAAATATAAGCACTGATAAAAAATGATTGCTGAAGACATTAGGTTTATAATACCGAGAAATTCATACACGGATGTCCCTCAAGGAGACATGGCACAGTGGATAAAGGCGTTGGTTAGTGACAGTGACAGGATTCAAAGAGTGTGTGTTCAAAAATGATTGCTGAAGACATGAGGTTTATAATACCGAGAAATTCATACACGGATGTCCCTCAAGGAGACATGGCACAGTGGATAAAGGCGTTGGTTAGTGACAGTGACAGGATTCAAAGAGTGTGTGTTCAAAAATGATTGCTGAAGACATGAGGTTTATAATACCGAGAAATTCATACACGGATGTCCCTCAAGGAGACATGGCACAGTGGATAAAGGCGTTGGTTAGTGACAGTGACAGGATTCAAAGAGTGTGTGTTCAAAAATGATTGCTGAAGACATGAGGTTTATAATACCCAGAAATTCATACACAGAGGAGAACTTGGAGAGTGGGATTAACAGGAGATAACTGATAACTGACATCCATTAGACATGGAACTAGAACAGTCTACCCCAGCGAGCGAAATAAAGGGTTCAGTTCGATATTCCAACCACCTGAAGAAGGCCGGAGCGTACAACAGCCGAAACGAAATGTGGCAACAAAGATGAGGACAATAGTGTAATCCCTTATATTTCACAGTTAATAATAACCAATCAGAACGCGTCTTTCTGTGTTTCTGCTTTGAGCCAATTTTAATTGGTTTTGAAAAGAATGTAGGATTTTGAATGCTACATAAGCGACAGATTCCCTTTCTTTCTTTCTTTCTTTCTTTCTTTTTATTTACATTTCTAAATGTATTCTTTTTAATAAATAACGCTTTTTCTTCCTTTCTGTCTGCCTTTTTTTTCTAAATTTAGTCTATATTCTTAATTTTCTCCTTTTTACCTCTTTCTTTTATTCTTAATTTATTTCTAAATTTATTCTTTTAATAAATAAATAAAAAATCTTTTTCTTGATTTCTGTCTTCTTTTTTTTCTAAATTTAATTTTTAACTCTTACTTTTTCTTCATTATCTGCTTTTGATTTTAATCTCGTGGCAATTTCTTTCCTTCCCTCTTTCTCTTGTTTCTTTCCTTCCCTCTTTCTCTTGTTTCTTTCCTTCCCTCTTTCTCTTGTTTCTTTCCTTCCCTCTTTCTCTTGTTTCTTTCCTTCCCCCTTTCTCTTGTTTCTTTCCTTCCCTCTTTCTCTTGTTTCTTTTCTTCCCTCTTTCTCTTGTTTCTTTCCTTCCCTCTTTCTCTTGTTTCTTTCCTTCCCTCTTTCTCTTGTTTCTTTCCTTCCCCCTTTCTCTTGTTTCTTTCCTTCCCTCTTTCTCTTGTTTCTTTTCTTCCCTCTTTCTCTTGTTTCTTTCCTTCCCCCTTTCTCTTGTTTCTTTCCTTCCCTCTTTCTCTTGTTTCTTTCCTTCCCCCTTTCTCTTGTTTCTTTCCTTCCCCCTTTCTCTTGTTTCTTTCCTTCCCCCTTTCTCTTGTTTCTTTTCTTCCCTCTTTCTCTTGTTTCTTTCCTTCCCTCTTTCTCTTGTTTCTTTCCTTCCCCCTTTCTCTTGTTTCTTTCCTTCCCCCTTTCTCTTGTTTCTTTCCTTCCCTCTTTCTCTTGTTTCTTTTCTCCCCTCTTTCTCTTGTTTCTTTCCTTCCCTCTTTCTCTTGTTTCTTTTCTTCCCTCTTTCTCTTGTTTCTTTCCTTCCCCCTTTCTCTTGTTTCTTTCCTTCCCTCTTTCTCTTGTTTCTTTTCTTCCCTCCTTCTCTTGTTTCTTTCCTTCCCCCTTTCTCTTGTTTCTTTCCTTCCCTCTTTCTCTTGTTTCTTTCCTTCCCCCTTTCTCTTGTTTCTTTTCTTCCCTCTTTCTCTTGTTTCTTTCCTTCCCCCTTTCTCTTGTTTCTTTCCTTCCCTCTTTCTCTTGTTTCTTTTCTTCCCTCTTTCTCTTGTTTCTTTTCTTCCCTCTTTCTCTTGTTTCTTTCCTTCCCTCTTTCTCTTGTTTCTTTCCTTCCCTCTTTCTCTTGTTTCTTTCCTTCCCTCTTTTTCATTTTTTGATTGCTCGTTTTCCTTACTTTTATGTTTTCATATTTTTCCCTCTTTCTTTACATTTTTTCTTTTATTTCTTTTTTTTTTTTTTACTTGCATTCTTATTTCTTTCTTCCTTCTTTTTGTTTTTCTCTTCTTTCTTTCATGTTTATTCCACCTCTTTCTCTTTCTTTTTATCTTTCTTTTCGCCAAAAAACGTTTAGTTCATTCATTCTCTCTTATATTGTGTACGTCTGTTTTTCTTCCGTTTCATTCTGTACATCTCTCTCTCTCCTTTTGTATCTATTTCCTACCATGTCTTTTTTTGTTTTTATTCTACCCTCGTCAACTTTTATAAAGGCATAATAAAGAGGCGTCTGCTAGGATCGAACTCGCTATAGTATACAGTTGGCCATTGCCACTTCGCGCTTCGACATTGGCGGCTTCACTCTATCGCGTTTTTTTCTTTTCTTTTCTTTTCCCCCAGATCTTTTCCTTAAAAAGTCATATCGTAGTTCCTCGCTGCTTCGCGGCTACACTGTTGATCACTTGTTGGTGATATGTTTGTCTGTGTGTTGGTACAAAGGAGTCTGTAAACAAAATTGTTCAGAAGATATTAAGTCGACAATGAATAAACTGAATACAAAACAACATGGCAATAGTATTTGATTAAATGAATCCAAATTTTATTTTTGGCAACAAAACCAAAACTACATACAAAGATATTTTTGCAAATAGAATAACTGATTTCAAGGATGTGCTGAAAAAAATGTTTATGCAAATGATTTAGAGGAGCAGTAACCTTTGTTGTGTAGTACATCTCTTCATCGCTTCATCATCGAACAAGTTGCATTATTTTCCTAGGTTCACGCTAACCAAGGAAAATAATGCAACTTATTCGATGATAAAACGATGTACACGTAAGAACGTTATGTGTGATTTTAATGTACAATTATAATAATATATTTCTAACGACTAATATCTCTTATTTTCTCTAAGATCTTGGGTAATATAAGTGTAAAGGTGACTACAGGGGTGTTATTTCTTGTCTAGAGAGCTCTTATAATGTAAATTTCTATGATCTAACTACAAAAATATACAACTTCTAAATAAAGAATCCTACTTCGCGGAAATTCACTTATCGCGGTCTGGAACAGATTAACCGCGATAAACGAGGGACCGACTGTAAAAACAAAACTGATCGGTGTGACTAGTTTGTCAAATAGTTTTTTGATAATTTAGGTATTCACTTATGCAGAAATTTAAATTAGCCAAAGTTTTCGGATAATCGAGGAAGCAGTGTGCAAACAAACTGCTCAGCAAATCGAGTTTGTCGAAAATTGCAACATCTTATAACCACTTTCATCTTAATACGAGGGTGGGTTGAAAAGTTCTCAGGAGGCTGACTATGATAGTGTGATGTTATAGCTTTGAAATCTTGCATTAATTTCAACTCTTCTTATAATAACTGCATTGTTTTGACTGTTCAAAATCTAAAGACCTTTTCTCTTGAAAATGAAAAAAATTTGCAATCGTGTTGTACCTACAGAAAAAAAAAACAAGGTAAAAAAATAGACCCTAGTTAAACCCTCTCTTACACCAATGTAAGGTTTCTACGTTCCAACACTTTTCAGAAGTGGAATTCCTTCTTCATTCTAAACCTGACCTTCTGTTCCGGTCTGAAACGAGTGTAAATTCCTCAATCCCACTGCAGGAGCTCACAATCCCGGGCTAATCACCCGTTATAATAAAATACTATTATTTAATAGGTTTCGTTTGGTACAAGGTTAGATTGTGAGGATTTTGATAACAAAATAGGAATATTACGTTACTAAAATCTTCCGAGCGTGGAAGGTCTGTCTGGGATCGAACCTTAACCGCACTTGCCGATTGGAAACACGCAAATACTTCAACTCTGTTCAAGCTTCTCTTGCTATTGTACGTAAACACTTGTTTTGCGTCTTTGTTTCGTTTGAGTGATTGTAACTTATAAGGGTCTGATTTCTATGCGATGAGGTGTGATTTATATGTCGGCGGGTATGGATAATTGTTACAGTTTTGAATCCAGAGTTTTCCTTCTCCTATACTCGTTGCCAACCACGGCAAGAGAGCCTAGTATTCCCCGTTATTTCTATTACATCCGCTTATACATCCTCCTATTCCATGGTTCATATCGGGAAAAAGTAACTTCGGTGGGGGTCCCAAATCCTCTACCGACCATTACTTGGGAGCTAGCCCTCGAGCCTCATCATATTGCTCACGAAGGATTGCCATCAAGGTGACTAAGGTGTTCCTTCTACCCCGCTTCTGAAATCATAATGATCCTTCTTCTAGACAGATTGCCAACCAAGGCTAACGAGATCTGTCAAACCCTTCCTCCACACAACCTTGCACCAATAAAAAGTGAATAAATTATTTTTAACTCAATGTAAGTAACGAAAAACGAGAAAATAAACAGTCAATTGGTGGGGTGTATCCTGACGAGTGGTGTTGTTGGTGTCCGTTTATGAAACTCTAGAGTCGAGATGCTGAAAATAACATCAATCAGATAAGTGACAAATTTTATATTTATATTAATCCTTTATATATATATATATATAAACAGATTTGGTTAAATAATTTAGACGTATTATGTCTATTTATTTTAGTTTTAATCCTTTCGAGTCCACGAATTCATTTCTTGGTGGCCATAAAAAACTGTTTAAGAAAAATGCCAAAATTTTCTTTCAAATTATTTCGTTTTCCCAAGAACTTTCAATCTCATCTGAGGCCAACTTCGGGGAGTGGGGATGGGTAAATTGTCTGTGGATGAGTGGTAGTGCCGTAAATTCATTTTTTTTCCCTCGCTGTCAATGTTGCTGAGTTTTGCAGCATTTCACGGTCAAATTCAAATTCAAGAGTTTTTTTTTTATTCCCACAACCAAAGAATAAAACGTTGAATAATTATTGGATTTTACCTTAGAGTCCCTTAGATATCTAACCCTGAATACATTAGTGAAGACGATTATATTGAGAACACATTCAAACTTCTACACTACCCATACCATTTCATCTTAAATGCAAAAAAAAAACAAAAAAAAACAACAAAAAACAGGCTCACAAAACCGATAAAAACAAACACTGCCAACAAAAATGATACAAAATTCATAATCTTCTCCACCAACACTTCAACTAAACTCACAAATGAATTAGTCATCCCTAATACGAGGATTGTTACAACCACCTCCAAAACGATCGGAGATATAATCAGGATGAAAAATAAAATTAAAAACAATTCAAATGCTGGAGTTTGTCAAATCAAGTGTCTACAGTACAAAAACATTTACATTGGGGAGACTTCATGTGATCTAAAGACCCGCATCCAGGAACACAACAGAGATTTGCGTTTAGATAAACATTCAAATTCTTTCGTCTTACACCGCAACAACGTAGAACATAATTTTGATTTCTCAATGTCAGCCTTATCAAAAAAGAACGTAAGTCTTTAAAGAGGAAATATTATGAAAATATATTTATAGCAACATTACCAACTATTAACACACATTTAAAAACTATATTACATCACCATTATTCATGAATCTAACTTATCTCTACCGAATATATAAAAATCAATATATATACAAAATACGCACGAGATATACTTTAATGAAAAAAACTAACCAAACAAAATTTTTCAAAACATCCTGCAGCGTCTTACTAACTTTTACACACTTTAGCATCCCAAATATTTTCTTACACTTATTTGAATATTATCTGTTACTTCATTACACATGACACGTATCTAACCAGTAGGAAATGGCCAAACACAACATACAATTAATCTGAGTCTCTTTGCTTTTTATCATTTTTTATTATTTCTGTCTTGATTTATGAAGCTTTGATAAAGTGAAACAGGTTAGATTAAGATTTGTTTCCTACTTGTTCTGTATCTTATCATATATGTAGTTCTGTATTTGATAGAAATATGTTAGAAATATATCATTTCTGTATATATTATATATGCGCGATACTTATTGGAAAGTGCTCAATATCAGTGATAGAGCTAACATATTTAGTTGTATGGATGTGATTTTGTAACCCTGTGTTTCACGCTTTTGCAATCATCAGACAGTGATTTATTTATTTTTTTTAAATTGGATCTATTTATATTTGATTATGGTGTGTGTGTGTGGGAGGGGGTTCTCCTCTCTGTCCGTTTTGGGATGACACTCGTACGCACGCACGCAGACATACAAACATACATACAGGTGTACGCATTATAGTTCCCATAAACGCACACATATAAACAATGCGAGATTGGGCGAGATTCATGCATACATACATACGCAATTGTAATTCTATCTCGGTGTCGAGAGTGTATGTTGCGAAGTTCTTTTTAACAAGAGTTAGGTTGGGGTATTCTTGGCTATTTTCAATGTCGTTAAGCAGAATAACACTTCTTCACATACACACATGTATACGTACGCATATATTTCTATTTGTCTGGGCCTTACATCACCACATTCGCTTAAATTGGCTCTGTATGTGAACATGGCGCTGATGATGGTTTTATGTTTAACACTGATTTCTTATGTGTATTGTAGACGATTGCAATTATCTTGATAGGGCTAATAACTGATATTATAATTGGTAATAATAGTTATTGGTGTGTTAACAGCAAATTTAGCTCTAATGTCGATGGGTAAGTAAAGTATAATGGTAAAAATTATGACAATAATAATTATGGTAATAGATGTAGTAAACAGGAAAATGATATTGGAAATGGTAAAAATAAATAATAATTAGAATAATGAGAACAATGACAATTGTAAAAAGCAGTACTAATGGTGTTGGAGGAGGATATGAAGTAGTAATAATAGTAGTAGTAATTAATAACAATGATAATAACAGTAGTAGTAGTAATAAATAATAATGGTAATAATAGTAAATAATAATGATAAAATTAATGATAATAATAAATAATGATAAATTAAAATAATAATAGTAGTAGTAGTAGTAATAATAATAATGGAAGTGGTAATAAATAATGACAATAAAATAAAGACAATGATAAAAAGCAGGTTTTGGGGAAGGATATAAGCTGATAATAATAGTAATAGTTATTTTTCGGTAGGTACATAAGATGGTAACGACAATATTAGTAGCTGAAGTAGTGGTAGTCATTATAAAATGATATTGAAGTGTTAGTGCTTTTTATAAAAAGAACATATAAATAAATGTCTTTAAAAAGTAATTGTTGGACTTTGTCCATTTCATAATGTATGACGTCATTTGTTTACATTTGAATAAGCATTGAGCAAATATGAATGAATGAGAGAAAACCATGGAGAATTGTGTTTCCAAACAGTAAAATCGACCTTGCTAACCGAACGCTCCTCTGTGGCCCAATCGGTTAAGGCACGTCAGGCTTAATGACGGTTCCGTATAGGACACAGGTTCGATTCCTGTTGAAGGACGCATATTTGTTATGAAAATTTCTCGGGCATTCAGGCCGGTAAATGTTGTTAATACTGTTTATTATAAACAGAGCATTTACTTAAATATTTGTATCTATAAAAAGAACGTATAAACATAAAAAAATATCTTGAAAAAATATATAGTTGTGTATCTCCCCACCCGACTTCTAATTCTTCATCAAAAATGACTAACACTGTTTTTCTGTCCAAATGTTTCTTCGTGCCGAGCGCTTTCGGCTAATCTGTTAGGATTTGGTTTTGCTGTTGTAAATGGTATTTAACTACTCAGGGTTTGCTCTACATGTCTTCTCGGCAAATTGAAAAGTTACGGTGTCACCGGACAAATATTTGAACTGATCCAGTCCATACTATCAAATGGTGAAATGAAAGTTATTCTGAATGGCCACTCTTCTAGATTCTTTCATATTAAGGCAGATGTCCCCCCAGGTCTCCACCCTTGGTCCTACTTTGTTTTTAATTTTTGTTAATGACCCCCACCCCGTTCTCAACTTGTTATCTACGCTAATAACACAACCATTTACTCTTGTCTCCTCAATATATCTACTCAGTTCGATCAGGTCAAGTCGGCAGCTGATGTCCAAAACGCCCTTAAGTCGGTTATTAATTGGGGCAAAGGATAACTTGTTAATTTTAACGCACCCAAACTAAATTTCTTTATTAATCATCTGACATTTTCTGACTCGTTGCGGCTTCTCGTCTTAGCATTAAGTGGAAAGACTATATTGAATCCATTGCTAGGCTGGCTGCTAAGAAAGTTGGATCACTGTATCGTGCTAGACAATTTTTCTCACCAGAATCTACACATTTATAAGTCTACCATTCGTCTATGCTTAGAATATTGCTGCCACATATGGTCCGGTGCTCCTGTTGTTTATCTAGAGATTTTTGATAAAATCAGCAATATTATTAGTGCTGAAGTGGTATCTCGGCTTCAGCCCCTCACCCACCGCCGTAATATAGCTACCCTGTGCCTTTTCTATAAATACTTTCATGATAATTCATCGGATGAGCTCTTCGTTACAGTATCTAGACTTTTTGAATTTAAGCGCAGTACTAGAGTGGCGATAAGGTCTCATCAATTTATAGTTGAGTTCGCTACATATAGCCGTAAGTTCTGTGTTAACAGTTTCTTTTCACGCACTTGTCGCTTATAGAACTCCTTTCCAGTTCCTTGCTTTCCAGCCAACTTTAATCTTCAAAAATGTAAATGCAATATCAATCGCTATCTACTGTCTTCTTGAAAATTGCCTGGAAAAGCATGGAGCCAGAAGACAGAAGTGCAATGGGAGAAAATGCTAGCATAGAACTGACAGTTGCATCTAACCATTTCAACTGTAAAATGATGAGACATTGTTGCTAATCTAGTGTTGCGCTTAAATTCATAAAGTCTTGAGGAAAATTTGTCAGAACAATTACCATGAAAGTATTTAGAGAAAAAGATGGCAACGGGAAAACACTAGACTGAATTTCCCAAGAAGTCATGGCAGTTCATGCATATTAAGCAAAAAGAAAGCTATGGAGTTTTTTGATCGCCTAATTCTTGAAGAGATAACATTAAAAATAATTCAAAGTGTTTTCTGGTTGATGATTGAATATCGAAGCTGTAACAATCCTTGATGATCAAAGAAAGATTACGGCAAATGTTATCTTAATGGAATCTTACGGTTTCACTTGACTAATTCCGTATGAGCGCTTCCCATCCTTCGATTGGTCTAATTAGGAGAAAGATTTGTTCGAATCAATCGTTTGCAACTCTTTTCTAATACCAATAAATACAGATCATCATCTTCTTTGTATCAAGACCGGCCTTTTGGTGCGGTTAGAGTTTGCTCATGATTTTCGCACGCTTTTCGATCTCTTGTAATCTATATTATTGTAAAGTATTCACTTTTCATTATCCGTCACAATTTGTGTAAAGAAAAGAGAAAGAATATTCTCGTGGTGTTTTATTATTGAATCGCTCATGGAAATACAGTTTAATAGACTCTTTTCCTATTATGTGGAAGTCACACATGAAAGGAACTAACATAACGATGTTAGTGCAAATGATTTTCATCGCTTGATTTCATATTTTGACTGTCTTCTACGCCGTATAACATTGTTTATTCTCAATTAATGTCTTATGGTTGATCGATTCATTTTCTACGGCTTATCAACCCTTTGCAAGTTATTTAAAGCCAGAAAATATTTTTAGATTGTAAGATATTTTTTAGATAATAATGGTTTTAGCGATCCCAGTCTTACTAATTAACCCATAGCTTGGAGGAGAAGAGGTAGATTCATAGCTTTCCGAAGAGTATTTATGCATCAGTGGATATAAAGAACCAAACGCGAATTGGAACTCGGCACTCCGATTAACAATTCTGAGGCATTATCCATTACACCACCCGCACATCCAAGCTTACAGCCCCTGGTATTCCCAAGCGGTCAAGCATCGAAGTACTGACCCGTCTTTAGTGATCAGACGGGAACCGGTGTTTCAACATAACATGGCCGTAAGGCTCACCATCTTTTCCGTTCATGTGCTAGACATTACCATCAAGGTAGGTGATGAGCCCTGTGTAAGACGTTAAACTATGTCCAGCAGCAAGGCCTCTGGTCAGGAGGTTTTGAGGAGCGTGGAACCACCTCTTAATTGCTGGTGTTCCCAGAGTTTTTAGGTTGATGTTTTGGTTTTGTAGCAATTGGTGGTGTTGGGTAAAACTATGTCTGTTTCAGCCTATGCGCGGCATTAAGATCCGAATGATTTCTTCCCATGCACAACTAAAAAATAATATTACAGGGAATTAACTAAACTTTGTGCTGTAGAAACCAATAGAAAAATTTGCATTTATGGGATTTTAATTCCACTTCAAGTGTTTTGAGCATCACTGTTCCTTTGAGAGAAAAAAGAAGTTTCGCTTTGAAACTGAAATCTCGCATAGCGATGGAGAACTTCTAATAATTTTTTGTTAAGCTAAAAGAGTTTCAATCGTAAATACATGGTTTAGTCATTCTATGAAACAGAATATAACTTGGCATAGCACAGATTAAATAACTAAAGTTTATTGATTTTAAAATCTCAAATGATTTGTTACTTGGTTGTTGTTGTTTAGCAGCATACCAACGCTTCTATGGGGAATTTAATACCGAAATCTAAATATTTAGTGCACAATTTTATTTTATTTTTTTTTAACTAATAATGTCTTTACTAGTATACGTCTTACTAATTAACCCATAGCTGGGGAGAACAGGTGAATTTATATCTTTCCCAATGGTATTTACGCGTAAGTGAATATAATGAACCTAACTAGAATTGGAACTCGGCTCTCTGATTAACAATTCTGAGCCATTATCCATTACACCACCCGCACATCCAAACATACAGAACCGGGTATTCCCAAACGGTCACCCATTTAAGTACTGACCAGACTCGACGTTGCTTAACTTCGCTAATCGTAAGGGAATCGGTGTTTCAACGTGTTGTGTTTAGCGTAAGCCTTCAGGCAGTTTGTGATGGATGTTCGAGTATATAATTCTTACTTTGGTTCAGATCACAGACTTCTGCTAACTAAGCTAAAAACCACCAGCAAACAAAATAGTTTGCGTCTGAATATGTAAATTACAAAAAAAAAAAAAAGATCTCTGGATACAACATCCGAAACTCTTAAAGATGTAAAGAAAGCATTCTACGATAAACTAGAATCGAAACTGACGTCCCTAAAATTTGTCCGAATCGAATAATGCAATCGCACGTGAAACCATTCCTAAACTAACAAGACAAAAAGACGTTTCCAATGGGATGACAATATCGAACTGAAAAGGAGATAAAGACAAGGAATGTGAGAATGGAATGAAAAACGGTAAAAAAAGTTAAGAAAGGAAATAAAAGTTAACACTCAGAGAAACAAATACCTTTTGGAAATTAGAAACCAAATCAAAGAATCAAAACAGATTTTGTGTTGAAATGTGAGTAAAAGCAGAAAAACTAGAGGAGCCATGATAGTATCATGCAATCCAAACCAAAACGGAACAAATGACTATTCTCAAAAAAAGAAAAAAAAACTTCAAAAAATTTCAACCTTGCTTCAATTTTGACAGCACGAATCTGTAGATACCAAATAAACACCAGAAAATCTGCGATCATTACGTAGCCGATCTCAAAACCTAAATAACAACGAAGCTATTGAAAAGGAAGTTGGGAAAAGATATAACAAAATTAAAAAATAATAAAGTCCCGCTTGGCATTGAAAATAGCTTACTCTGTCTCCTAATTCAGAAGTAAGTTTCTCAATTTTATGAGCGAAGTCTGGAATCAAAAGCACGCCTTAAAATCAATGTCGTCTGTCACGCACAAATTGTAAGCAAAAAGATAGTCTTAAAGAGGCGGGGTATCTCAATTGGGTCCATCATGGTGAAAGTGCTAATGAGTATTTTGCTAACTATAAACCATTCTATGAAAGTAGATTTTAAGAAAAGACTGCTGGATTTTATAATATTCATCCTCTTTTCACGGCAGTCAATGCTGGACAATCTTTTCTACAAGGAGATAACAAACAGGACAGAAATAGGAAGCAATGTCTAAATGTTTTGGGACGCATAATGAGAAAAGCGGACTTTACAAACCTGACACTCAGAGGGTATATTGTTGGTCAAGCGAGATAAGGGAAGCTAGTGAGCAACGTAGCTGACGAGCTTGTGTAAATGGGTGGCGAAAATGGAACGGGAGACTTAGCAGTAAGAGAACTGCTAAGGGCCACAAGGGATAAGGTTTTTTTTGGGGGGGGGGGCATGATCGCCCATGTCCTAAAGGGAAGCGGATAATAAAAGAAAGGTACATTGAATTGCTTATATGCGATATTAAATTATGAAATCGCATACCTATCGAACAGAAGATTGTATCCTGCTATTTTGATCTTATGCGAATCGAGATTACTTTTCCTAATCCATCAGAGATCATCTTCTAATCACTTAATCCACTGAATGCCTTCATCTGATAGAGGAACTTCATCGGTTGCGGATGCCTGGTGAAGAGACAAAACTTGAATTATCCCTCTGAAAGTTCTCCACTGCCTTAACCGGGTATTGAACTCACACTCTTTGGGTCCTGTCACTGGATCTAACTAACGTCTTTATCCACTGTGACATGTGTCCTCAAGGAAATTAACAGGAGATAACTGATAACTGACATCCATTAAAACATGGCACGTGGAATTAGAACAGTCTACCCCAGTGAGCGAAATAAAGGGTTCAGTTCGACATTCCAACCACCTGAAGTAGGCAGGAGCGTACAACGGCCGAAACGTTGTAACAAATATGGCGACAAAGATGAGGATAATAGTCCGAATAATGTAAATAATGTACATAATACCTCATCTCAGAAATATACACAGATATTCAAATACCTCACTGTATAGATAAGTTATAACAAATTTAGTATAGGCGATAAGGAAACTGAACACTGTCCGCACAAACATGTCTATGCACAAAAGCTGAGTATCATCTACCATGGATTTAACTGTGAAGGCGACGAATGTAGTCAGTCAGAGTATGTAGTGACAATGCTACGCAACAAAAATGGGTTGCACATGCAACTAAAAGAGAAAATAATTATGTAATTTAACTGTTAACTTTCTGCACTAACCAAAACAAAAGATTTGGAAAGAAACTGCCATCGATATTAGAAAGAGCTATAAAAGTTAAAGAACTTGAGAAATTTAATTTCTGGAATAAAATGTTTTAAGAAAAACATTTTATAAATTTCAGTTGATACTAATGAAATCAAGGAATACTGAATATTTCTTGCATGGAAACAGTTATTTTAACCATCTTTATATCTCAAACATCTATAAATTTCATTCTGTTCATATGCATCTATCTCAGTCTATTTATCTATCTATCTATTTATCCATTCGACAGCAACGACAAACATTGGTAACACATGTAACTAGAATAGACAATATTGATATAATGAAGCTATTAGCTTTCCACGGTACCAAAACCAAAAAGAATGAAAAAGCTATAACACTTAAGAAAACCTTGTCTTAATAGAAAGATATCATACATTTCAATCATAGCAATAACTGTCCGGCTAATTTCACCATAACCTCACCATCTATCTATCAGGTTGGTGCAAAAATAATGACGTGATAATGTCGTTTTTTGACGTATTTTTAACGTCAAAAAACGACATTATTACGTCATTATTTTTGCACCAACCTAATATCTATCTATAGCTAGCGAACAGGAACGCCCAAAATGTAACTGGACGAGAAAATATTGATATAAAAAACTGTTAGCTTTCCACACTATCAAAAACAAAAAGAATGAAAGGCAACCCCATCAATATTGGAAAAATCTATAAAATTTAACTTGAGAAGTCTAATTTCCTGAAAAAATGTTTTACAGATCGCAACATCTATCAGAGATGAAATTTAATTTTTTATTATTCCAAAATTTGAACACATCATCAGATAGCTATTAATGCCAACAACTGAACACAAATAGTTATTAATTAAAAAAATTAGTAATTAATATATAATATTATCCATAACAACATGTAAAGAATGTCGTTTTTGATAAGTTCAACAAACAATCATAAATACATCAAAAATTGCGTATATTGTCGAAAATTCCCTTTTCTCACAATATAGCCATTTGTGCTATGTTAATAATGCTTATTATCTAAACAACAATAATACTTAATAAATCGTTTTTAAACATTAACGTATAATCTCATCTCCCTAATAATTGTCACGATCTGTTAATAGAAAGATTTTATAAATTTCAACCGATATTAACAGCTGTTCGATCAATGAATGTCGGGTATGAAAACGGCTATTTTCACATTACTATTACGATTAAATCTCAACCTGAGTCTTACCAATGATTTCTAGATGGGAAAATTATCCCACGCTTATAGTGGAGTTTTTTTTTTGTTTTTGTTTTTTTCTAAGATCAAGTTTTATTTTTCCTTCATACGGTTGTTATCGTTACAGGTCGACATTTCTATATTTCTTTTTTTTTTTTCTCTCCGAGAAAACAAAAAATAATGGCTTCTGCAGATGTGTGAAAATTACACTATTATGTATTGGATGTCAGCGTTCGTTCTGTATTCGCCCTCGAGAGATTCAGCATTAGCTTTAGATAGAGACAATCGCAACTGACAAAAACAGATACATAATCTATGGGCTCTGTCCGGAAAGTATCTAGCTATATTTTTATATCTCGAGAACCGGTTGTGCAACCTGAAAGCAATTTAGCAAAAATATATCTATAGGAAAAGTGAGGTTATTCAGTCGTCAGTGTCTCACAGGGATATCTAGTCCCCTAACGATCACGGGATCGAGGAAACTTAAGTAGGGAGTTGTCTCTTTTCGAGTGTGGCGCAATTAGACGTTTTTGTTGACTTGATAACCTAGGCTTAGAGCACTGTTGGTTATTGTCTAGATACGGTGTCTGCCTTTTGGCCTTTTTTTTTTAATTAGCTTGTTTTTTCCCATGTCTTTTTGTATAGGATTTTCCTTTATAGACAGAGTGTCCATAAAGATCGTGTGCACTTTAAAGAAATTATAACTTTATTTGTATTTGTGATAGAAATAATCCGTAAAAAATGTTATAAAGTTTAATGTAGCTAGTTTTAAGTATAGCTAAAATAACTAATGTGATTTCAGGCATTCTAATCCTTTTTACAAATTATTTCTATTGCAAATACAAATAAACTTATAACTTTTTTAAAGTGCACACGAACTTTATGGACACCTTGTAATATATATATATATATATATATATATATATATATATATATATATATATATATATATATATATAATTTGTTGTTAGGATTTCATTTCTTCTTTTTCGTTTCTGACAACGTCTGATAAAGCGGTTAGTCAATCTCTGTTGCGGACATTAAGTTACTGTTTCTGGGAGATAGCACATCATCTGGAATAGACAGTAGTTTGGAGAAAGCCAGTCAAGATGACTTATGAATTCACGCTAGCACAGCCAGCGACGGATTCAAACATTTCTGTCTACCCAATTCCACTCAGTCCCCAAAAAAAATGCCGAACGCTGGATTCGCTTCTCCGGGACGAAAACAACAGGAAGATTTACCTTCCCTATCAAATCGATCATGTTAATATTCAAAGTCGCTTTTATGATCAGAAAACAAACATTCTAACCAATCGGCCACGCGCCCATTATATATAAATACGGAGAACTCTCCTGTCATTTTTCGACGTATAAGGGTTCAGCAGCTCAGTTCTTAGAACCAAAAAGCTCGATTAGCCGCAGATATGGTTTGATTATAATGGTGAAAGCTTGTTTAAAACCAACTACACTTTTTCGGGAAAATCGATTACAGAGAACTGGTGCACAGGATGACACAAGGTCTCCAAACGACCCGCCTCAGGCTTTGAATTCAGAGTTGTCCTTCTAGACCAGTTGCCCTCCAAGACTTTCAGGCTCAGTCTGGCCTAATATTTACTCATGGCTGGGAGATAAGAGATGGATTCATACCTTTCCCAATACTTATGTAAGCGAATATAATGAACTTGACTGGAATTCGAACGCTGCTCTCCGTTCCTCAATTCGAGGCTAATATATATAGTAGTTGCAATTGAGAGCCGTAATCCGTTACACCACTTGCACATCCACGCTTATAGCACGTAGTATTCCCAAGCGGTCACCCATCGAGTTACTAACGAAGCTCAATTTCGGTGATCGTACGAGTCTTGGTGTTTCAACGTGATATACCCATAAGCCTGAGTGAGAAAATCTAGTCCGCCTTGCAGCTGCGAGAGACAGCGATTCCGGCCACAAATAAGCTAGAGTCATGAAACTATTCTTCCCTGATAAAACTCTCTCTATATCCGCTCTACTTGACCGACCGCTTTAAACTAATTATTCTTAAGGGCGTCTCCTCATTTCCAGTTCTGCATATTTTTTAGATTTTATTTTCTGTTATCTTGTGTGTGTATATATATATATATATATATATATATATATATATATATGATTTGTAATCGTATTACAATAAACTCCGTTGACACTTGTTACCAAGAGCCATTCGGATTCTTCTTTCTTTCTTTCTTTCTTTCTTTCATTTTTTTTTTTTTTTTTTTTTTTTTTTTTTTGTTAATTATTTCACCCCAAGCAAGACAATAGAGCCACTAGGATGCAAGGGGTTACTGAGTGTTGGAGAATATAAGAAAAATCTACTATTATGGAGAGAAGACAATAAAAGAACTAAGAAGACAGAATGTAACGACTAAAAGTTGGCCCCGGCGACTCCTTTATGTAACCGGATTGGACAGAACCAGCATGGGGTTCGATCCAAGACCTTCGATATCCCTTCTTCAACCTCCCTTTCCGCGGATCTTTCAACGCGCCGGGTGTTTCCTGTATAAAAAAAAACGGCAATTGTCACCATTACTATTACGATTTAAGTCTCAACCTGAGTTTTACCAAAGATTTCTTGACGGCAAAATTATCCCACGTTTATACTGGAAAGCGTCGACGGAGCGACAACTGGCGTCGATCGTGCGCTGACTAAAAGAAAACAACTCCATCTTACCGATAACATCTGGTCACACTTTATCTAGTCGAACCACTGGACAACAAAGCTCCTAGTCAGCACCAGTCCATGGGGTGCGGCCCCCTTGACAACATGGAACACAGACTCTCTCTCAGCCGTACAGAATCTCTTCCCCCTGGCACTTCCGATCCTGCCTCAATAATCTCCGGACGCCTGTTGGTCACTGTAGGGCCAACGTTCAGAAATGATGATATGCCACTCGGTGTTGATCCCAACTGCTAATGCGGATAATTACAAACTATGGAGCATCTTGTAGTTTGCCCCAAATCTTGAAGCTCCATGTACACTTAACAACTTTGAAACCATAACGCTCCCAGGCAAGGTTCTGTGTGCAACACTGGATGGGGGTAGTGTAGCAACTCTATAATTATAAGAAACCATTGCATCCTTTTGGTGGGCCCCTGCAAACTGGTAATGATGCCAGATGATGCGCTCTCTGCCAGAAACTGTAACTAAGGTCTGTTCAGCATAGTTACAGAATAGTTGGCTCTGTGAGTGTTAAACACAAACGAATGTAACTGAGACGGCGTCTGAAACAGGGATTGGATATCCCCCTAGCAAACGAGTGTACTGAAAACGAATAAAAGGTAAATATATATATATATATATATATATATATATATATATATATATATATATATATATATATATATATAATTTTTTTCTTTCCTTGCATACATTTCATTCCTTTTCTTGATAATATTCATTAACCTCAATTTCACTGTGTTGAGTGAGGTTCGAAACCGGTTCGCTAGCTCGTTTCTCTTTTTTTTTTTTCTTCCTGTTAATTATTGTTATGTGTGGTAATATTAAAAATAAAATTTGGCTATTTATGGCGATTATTAAGCTTTGTACCACTAATAATATATATATATATATATATATATATATAATTTTCTGTTTATACGTTATTCTTATCGGTACAAATATTTAAGTAAATGCTCTGTTTATAATAAAGAGTGTTAATAACATTTATCGGCCTGAATGTCCGAGAAACCTCCTTGAAAATATGTCATATTTGTCCTTCTGCTAGACTGGCTTCCAACCAAAGTTAAAGAGTCAAGTCTACCTTGCTATTTTACCCGTATCTGTGGTTGAGATTGAATCGGTCTTCTTCAAAGGTGAAAAATAAACTTGTCGCAACCGGAGTTTGAACTCGGTTCACTGATTCTATTTTCTCATGCTAGTAACCACTATGCTATCCGTGACTTCACTTTTCTCAACTGATATGTGAGTTGCAGAAGAAAAATGGATGAGATTTAGGTGGAAACCGAAAGACGAACTAATGGAATGTTAAAAAAAAAAAAATTAAAAAAATGAGAATATCGCTTAGTATTTTGACGAGAGTCAAGTTAGGAAACAAAACTGAAAAGTCATTCCAACTATTTTTTTATTTTTTTATTTTTAAATTTATTTGCCAAGAGAATAATGCCTTTTTTTTTTTTTTTTTTTTTTTTTTTTTGTGCATATTGGATACTTCCAAACAATGCCTCAACACTTAGTCGGGTATGGGCGACTTGGTGTGGGGTAATGCTTAGTGAGCTAGACAACTAAACTATTACAACTGAGTAGCGAATTTTCTTCACTGTATGTAGGCATTACGACGTGGTGTAATGGTTAACAGGCTTGTTTGGATCCTCACTAGGTGCCCCCGTACTTTTGGTATTGTGCTACATCTAAACTACGAGGTAGCAGTGCATTCCGCACATTATGAGAACAGTTGGAGTTGATGAATGTCGTACAAGTCGATACCCGATCAGTATCGACTTGCTCAGCGTGAAGAGGGTGGAGTATGATATTGAAAGACTCGAAACCCCTAACGATCCTCGGCTAAAAAACGTCACTGATGCTGTGTGCCAAAGCATCAAACTGTATTCACACACTCACAAACACACACACACACACACACATACATACATATATATATATATATATATATATATATATATATGTATATTAGTTTTGGAAGATTTTTAAAACCGATAATATTGTTTTGATTACAAATATCTTAAAATTAAGAAAATGGCCGCTTGAAAGAAGTTTTTCTGAAATCTTCCAAAAAGTTGAGATTCCGATCCGTATAATTTCTGTGTGAAATATACCAGAATATTTTACTTACTGGAAATAGTAAATTTAATCATTTAGCTTTCAATTAAAGTTAAAGGGAAATCTTCAAGAATGCTTTTTCGTTTTTAAAAATTCATTGTAAACTTTGGGTATCGAAAATTCAGTGGAGGTATGTGTGTAATATATATATATATATATATATATATATATATATATATATATATATATAATATTTCGAGAATCGGAAATATTAATATTCGGACTTTCTTTGACCAGGATCTTCTTCGTCACATGTAATGAAAGTTTCCTCTAGGCTCTAGGGATATTCTTTAATCTAAAATCTTTAGGTACATTTTCATTTAGTTTAGTAACACGTGTCTAGAAAATTATTCTCAGATTGTGCTAGTAGGTTCACTTTACCATTGCACTCAAAAAGAGAAGTGGGCAAAGGCCTTTGCCGAGACGCACTAGCTGATGTGTGGGGGCAAGGGCCGGAGTTAAATAAAAATTATTTACCTTATCTAGAAAAATGTTATGCATGT
>OZ010588.1:109951664-110216664 GCA_963932145.1 Acanthosepion lycidas | reverse complement strand
GTACACGACACATAATCAAGAGATTAAAGACACGTTGCCATATTGTGACGTCGATTTAACCAAGGGAAGAATCTATAAATCGACCATATATGCAACCTCGCAATAAATAAATGCTTTCACACGCGGCGGTTATCGAGCACATGTTGGATGTAGTGACATTTGAAGTAAAGAAACATTATTCCTTACTCGAACTGGTTTGCTCTTTCATGCTTCAGTCTGAATAAAGCGAGAACTCTCAACAAACACAACAGTGGTTATTACTGTGTAGCGAAGAAATCATATTTTAAATCAGTTAATTTATATATATATATATATATATATATATATATATATATATATATATATATATATATATGCTTCATTAAATAATATAGACATGTTTTGCCTATTTATTTTAAGTAAGTTCCTTTCATATTGTCTAATAAGCTTAATAACATTATTCCGCGTCTCGTATACACAAGTTTGTCGTTGCTTTGAAATTTTTCATGCAACAAAAACAGACTATCATTATTGTTTCGTCTGTGTATTGTTTGATATATTGAAAAGTAATTGTCATCTTTGATAATGGCTTATATAAGCGGAAAGCTTAGAATGGATTTAAACATGTATCAATATGTTGATTTCCTTTCGTCTTTCAATGATAATGTTATTAAGCTTATCAGACAATATGAAAGGAACTTACTTAAAATAAATAGACAAAACTTGTCTATATTATTTAATGAAACATGCATTAATGAAAAATTGCTGCATATATATATATATATATATATATATATATATATATATATATATATATATGTTACAAATTAATCTATGCACAACTGACAATTAGCGGATTAACAATTTTTGCTGATTCTGGAGGAAGCGGTCCAAATCCGTGAATTTGTTTTGCTCACGCTCTTTTTTTTTTTTTTAAAAAAAAACACTTTATAAAATTCATGTTTTTTATCTATAATATTGAATGTGCTAAAATTCTTCAACTTTTTAACAAGGAAAATCTCAAGTTGATGTTAAAAATTGCCGCAAAACATCGTTGATTCATTTGAGATGGAATCATCTATTATGACGTGTCTCTATTTTGTATTTAGATGTATTTATTTTCAATTTTTCTAGTTGAATTTTAGGTTACAATCAAATTTGTATTTTATATGAATAGTACCTCACGAAATTTGAAATGTAGTAGATTAGCGACCCAAATCATAGATTGAGGGCACGAGACCCTTTTACTGGCCCTGTGTCTATTTATTTCAGTCTGTGCATAATAATAGGTCAGGTCAAGGATCGATCCTTGCTGTTGGTATGATTTTATTTGGTTCAACTTGTATGTTACTCGTTCAGGAGATAGACATCGCTAAGTGACCTCCTATTGCTCTGAGAGATGCTTTCAAGAACAATTACTGGCTATGACGATCTAATATCATGAGAAACGTGTGTCCGCACTACCGCACCGGTAATAAAAGCAATTTATACGCAAATAAAATTGCACTCTCAAACATGTCTGTTCGATTGAGAGAGAGAGAGAGAGATTAGTTCGTATAAGCATCGGAAAAATGATAGAAAAAGCATTTAAAACGATGCAAATACGACGTTATGGCAAAAGTTGTTAACAGAAGCTTTGACGTAAAGCGAAGAATATCCTAAGACTAGCTTAAAATTTCGCTTAGGTCTTTATTGCTTGTGTCATTAGTTACCGCTAGTAACTGGCTTACAAACGTATTTTTCATGGCTTGAACTTAACATTTTTTTAAATTTCCCCGCATAGCTATTCGTCTACGGAGACGTGAGTATGTTTATTTTTCAGTGCACCCACATCGCTACCGAAAATGACACGAGGTCGATGTTTGATGTGTGTGTGACGGCAATACCGTAGAAAAATTACCCGGACCCCCTCGGCATTTCCCCTTTTAGTGGACGCCACAGGTGCCGGGCAATAAACCCATTCCCCGCCCACTCTCAGAGGTACTGCCTGGAGGGGAAGCCCCCCCCCCCATGTGCTTGGGCTTAGTATTTTTTAAACTTACATAGGCTTAAACTTAACCGCCTAAAGTACTCACAATCTCGGAGAATGGGTGCCGAACAAATTTAAAGAAAGGAATATCGGTCAATATTGAACACTTGTTTTTCTTTTGCTAGTCCATCCACGGAAAGTAATGTCAATTTTTAAGGAAGTCATTTGGCAGAATGAATTCAATACAAGAACATTTATCTCATTTTATCCGCCCCCGCCCCAAAGAAAAACGTACCTAGCTCTTTCTGCAATGCACATCTTTCTTACGATAAACCAAAAAAGAGGAGTATTGTTGTCATATCTGGGCAGTAGCTTACTAACCTCCACTTTCCAGCCTTGATAGAATTCGAAAACCTTTGTGCGTTCTTGTGGGAAATGAATTATTTTCCATTTTAGCACCTCTTTTTCAAAAACGCAACGTCACATGCCAAATGATATTCTATCACTATTTCCATGGTAAACGTTCAGAAACGCGCCTTTCTTTCGCTCCACCAGTTCAGAGCTTTACATCTATGACACGTCATTCCATTCGGTTCAAGACAACAACAATGAGACGATCAATAAGGAATCATTAGATACGCGAATTCGTCCAGGAAAAGAAAATACAATTTAGCTATGTTAGGTACATAAATATTTCTTTTTATTTTTAGAATTAATTTTAATTCAGATTTTCAGCGATTTTATTGGCAACTAATTGAAAATACTAAAAGAATGAAATCTAATATTAACGATATGATTGGTTGAAATGTGCAGTTAGAATAAAATTGATGTCGTTGTCTTTGATTGTGTTTTTGCGACTATTAAGCTGAAGATCTGAATTTTGTACCAGTTTCTCCGATGTAATTTCCTTGTTGCATTTGTTGCAAAAAATTAAATATTTTTTTAACTCTCACTCGCTTATATATATAACCATAGTTCAATTTGAATTCATTTAAACATACACTGAAACCTACTAATCTCAATCAGAAATATACTTGTAGAAGATGCAAGTATAATAGCCTCATCCACATGTAAAAAAAGACAAAAAAATAATGAAAGCACGAATAGTAAAAAAGCCAACACTCAATAAAATCAACTACGAACACGGTCACAATGTACTGACCGTGTTTGGAAAATAACATACATAAAAAATCCATGCATTCAGTTAAAAATTTTAAAAATATCATCCTTTTTCCTGAAAGGATAGCCGAAAGTACTAATATAGAACAACATTTGGACAATTTTTACATACGTTATGTTCAGAAATGAAAACACTTATACGAACACAAGAAAAAATTAAATAAGCCTAATCACATTATGTTGCCAGTCGTCTTTATTCAAACTTGTATATAAGAGTGATTGCTGCCCAATCAATTACACGTACACACACATATTATGAAATAGGTAATGTTCGGCAATTATTTTAATATTTTGTTTATATATTCTTTTTATAGATACAAATATTTATATAATATGCTCTGTTTATATAAACATTATTAAACAACATTTACCGGCTTGAATATCTGAGAAATTTACATAGAAAACATTCGAACCTGTATCCTATACGGAACCGTCATTTAGCCTGACTGACGTGCCTTAACCGATCGAGCCACGGAGGATCGTTCGATTAGCAAGGTCGATTTTACTGTTTTTAAACTTCAATCTTCCATGAATCTCTCGCGTACATTCATATCTACTCAAAGTGTATCCAAATGTAAACAAATGACGTCACACATTATGAAATGGACAAAGTCCGACAATTATCTTAAGACAAGTAAAAAATGTATAAACATAAAAATGTCTTGTGTGTGTGTGTGTGTGTGTGTGAGAGAGAGAGAGAGAGTGGCTGCTCATATTTAAGTACATCTGCCTGGTAATGCGGCTAGATAATCTCTGTTGTAAATGTCTGCTCAGATACCCACAGCGCCAACCTACGGTTTATACTTTAACTATGCTGAGTAGATTACAGATTGCGGTGGAGAGTACATAATCTGGCGTGTTTGGTAATTGAAAAAAAACTAGTAGATTTGAAAATTCGGTCAAGATGATGACTTGTGATTTCTTACTAGCACAACTACCGACTGTTTCGAAACTGTTTCGAACCCAAAATAATATTTACAAAACTTGAATCAAGGATTGGTATTATTTTTTTTAGGCAATTCCTACCAGTGACGTACGTCTGGGATCATCTTTCGATATCAATATTAAGATGCCGCTTTCTTGTCAAATCGACCGTGGTGAGACTCCATCCCGGATATATATATATATATATATATATATATATATATATATATATATATATATATATATATATATATATATATATATAGGTTTAGTTAAATAATTTAGACGTATCATGTCGATTAGTTTTCGTTGTTATCCTTTCAAGTTTGTGGATTCACTTTTTGGTAGATTTAGAAGATTGAGTAAAAAAAAAAATATCAAAATTTTCTTTCGAATCGTTTTTGGTATTTTTCTTACTCCATTTTCCAAATCTACAAAAATAATCTGCGAACTTGAAAAGATCAAACAAAAACTTATCGACATGATACATCTAAATTATTTAACCAAACCTGTTTGAATGAAAATATGCTACCTAAATATAATATACAGTGTAACCCGGATATAAGAGAGATTTTCTCTGGTCCCAAATTAAAGCCTGTGTTAATGTATATATAATAGACCAAACCCGGATATAAGAGACTTCTTCTCCGGTCCCGACAACTCTCTTATATCCGGGTTACACTGTGTGTGTATATATATATATATATATATATATATATATATATATATAATATGTGTGTGTGAGAGAGAGAAATATTGTCTATGTATTATTCTTAGTGAAAGTAGGTAGTGTAAGCCAATGATGTAAAAAAAAACTAGTATATGATATAATAATAACTAAAAAGACCCGTGAAAATTTCACCGTTTTCCTATTGAAAATTCTTAACTCATAAGTTAATGGAGACTTCTACGGCAATAAAATATCCGTAGAATTTCCCCTATCACATCGTTAAAATATTTGAGTTTAACAACTTTAACAAAATATTGGAATAACAATCATAAATATGAATTCTGGTCGTTATTTTAAGAAGTAAGGGGGTACAAATGAAAAGATTTGGAATTGACAACTTTTTCCATTTTACGGAATCAGCCGTTAAACACTTGCATCTTCTTTTCTTTCTTTCATTCATTTCCTCACTGAAACCAAGTAGTCTTTCCCCTTCTTTCCCTTCGATCAAAATGGAATAATCCATTATTTATGAGGAGACGTTAAACACTTTTAGCTTCCTTTTTTGTTTATAGCCAAATTCCCATCTTATGAACATTTCTCTCAATTTATCGCGGTCTACATCACTTCTCGTCCTTTTGATTGTTATCAAAGTGTAGTATCTGTTCTTATCAGCTTATTTAATCTGATTCTCTCTCCCCACTTGTATCTTTCCTTCTTTCTTTTTCTCACTGTAACCAACTAATGTCTTTTCCCCCTTTTTCACGCGATCAAAAGTGGAATAGTTCATTATTTATGAACTATTTGCAGGGGTCATAATGGTGTTCTAAGTAACCAAAGAGGGACAAGCATGAGCATAATAGGTTAATAATAATAATTGGCCAACAAAAAGAATGATGAGAAATTTTTTTTTAAAGCAGAATTTTCAGACTCGTCTGTGTCCTTTCTAAAAAGAAAAAAAATGAAATGAAGTTGTTTACTGTTTTGGAGGAAAAAAATGATTGTTTTGCGCATGTGTAGATTTTTATAAGGGCTCGTGGCTATTACTGGACAGTTAACCTTTGGATAAATGATACAGTTTTATTTCTGACTTTGTCTATATTGTTTTAACATAGATAATGGATGTAAGGTTATTTTTTTATCTACGATTTCCTAACGCCTCCCTTACCGTGTACCCGGATGTTCATTTCTTTTATGAATGTCGTATTTTCGTATTTACTGATGTCTGAATGCGTCTGTGATGGTGGTCGTGCATGTATAAAAGATTTATATTACTGTTTATAGTACTTTTTCAGCTAAATGTCTTCTACGATAAGAGTTTTGCAGTTTCTTCGATGGCTTTTTGTTGGAATTGTATTCACTAAGTATACTTAAACTTCAATCTAAATTTAGAATATGGGAATTTATTTTAAAATGAATTTTTAACTCAGATTTTCGGCGATTTTGTTAGAAGACGCTAAAAGGATGCATCTGACGTTATCACTGCTATGGTTCGGTTGGTTGTAATGTGCAGCTACAGTGAAAGTGATGTTGTCGGTAATGTATTTATTTGTGGTTATTAAATCGAAGACGGAATTCTGTACCACTTTCACCGATATAAATTTCTTTGTTGCATTTGTAACAAAAACTTTAATATCTTTGAACCGTCACATGCCAAGGGAGGTGGTCGGATTATTGTGTTCCAGGTGAAGTAAAAAACACTATCTGGGTTTATTATATATATATATATATATATATATATATATATATATATATATATATATATATATATATAATATTCGCTTCCGCGTCCCGTATACACGAGTTTGTCGTTGCTTGGAAATCTTTCATGCAACAAAAACACTTTCATTATTGTTTTGTCCGTATATTGTTTAATATATTGAAATGTAATTGCCATCTTTGATAATGGCTTATGTAAGCAGAAAGCTTAGGATTAAAAAACATGTATCAATATGGTGATTTCCTTTCGTCTTTCAATGATAATATTATTAAGCTTATCAGACACGAAAGGAATTTACTTGAAATAGATAGACAAAACTTGTCTATATTATCTAATGAAACATGCATCAATGAAAAAAATGCTGCCTAAATACACACACACCTACACTTATCTATCTATCTATCTATCTAGTTGGTGAAAGTTTCTGTGCCCTCGTTTAAAACTAACTGAATACACAGATTTGGTAATCAAACTTTACAAAACGGCGAGAAAATATCTTGACCACGGAGCAGATCGCAATGCCTTACTTTTTTTTACATTTGGTTTCGTTTATGACAAATCAATCTCAATGGGTATTTAATGCCGACAAGATTTTTATTGCTGGAAATATTTTTTTTTCTTTTTTCAAAAATCTATCGCTGGTATTAAAACCTGTTTTTATACTTTCATAGTGTTTTGACCCCTTTTGGTTTTGGTTTGTTTTACGGCATATCAACATCGGTGTGTTATTTAATGCTGACAAGATTTTTTTTTTTTTTTTGCTGGTTATATTATCTATCTATCTATGTCAGTCTGTTCATTATCTATCTATCTATCGGTTTGGTTTGTTTTACGGAATATCAACGTCAATGTGTTATTTAATGCGGACAACATTTTTAAGAAAGATTCGTATAAATAGAATATGTATTCTTTGATTTAGATTGGTTTGGTTTATTTTGTTTTACGGCTTATCAACCTCAATGGGTTATTTAATGCCGACAAGATTTTTATTGCTGGTAATAAATTTTTTTTCAAAATTCCATTGCCGGCAATAAACCTTTACGAAAATGTATTGCTGGTATTAAAACCTATTTTTACAGTTTCATAGTGTTTTTCATCTAGTTTAGGGGTCAACTATTTGCCCATAGCTGGGACACTAATAGGTGCTACCACCCCGGGTCAGGGTGGACCTGGGAACACCAACAATTAAGAGGCGATTCCACGCTCCTCAAAACCTGATCAGAGGCCTTGCTGTTGGATGTAGTTTATCGTCTTACCCAGGATGGTTTCTTTTACGTTCAATTTTGCCCTTGTAAAAGAAAAAAAACCCTGAATAATGCAAGTTTAAATACTATCTCTGTCCGATTATAAACGTGTCGCAGTGTTTGAAAAGTGCAAGAGTAAAAACTGTGTTACCAAGAAAGGATCATGCACCCGATTTTCTGTCCCAAAAATCATCATCTTAAAAAGTGGGACTAGAACACCGTCCTCTCATGAGAGTAGGAAACCTGTAACTACCTCCATAAATATGTTTGACTGTTTGCATGTAGAGAAATCACCGAAATATCTAATGTATAGGATTGCGTTTATGTTATGTCATTCTACGAGTGTTAGTGGTAATATGTAACCCATTACTACTTGCCGCATGGTCAGGTCATCTGCGACTAAACCGGTTCTCCCACCAAGGCTAGTGAATCGGTGGTTAAACAGCAGGATTAAAAACAAAACCTATCAAAGAGCGGGTGAACTTTCTTGTAGGGTCAACGCCCATCTAGCCCACAGGGGTAGACTGCATGTCATGGCTATGATGATACAGAGGGTTGGTCAGGGTTTTTTTCCCCCAGGCGAGAGTCAATGGCCAGGGCGGAGGGTTCCCTCGATGGAATTAACGGCCATGTGCCCGTGACTTTCAAGTTGGATGATATTGTCTGGGATCATACCTGGAGAAAAATGAGGTCTCTACTTGTCCAAGAAACGCTACGCATAAATGAATACATCTTCGGCTTTCAACCCAGATACATAGAGAGAAATAGTCAGGTGCTTAGCTGCACATCGACCCTACAACCACACTTGGTTATGCGAATGATGATGATGAGGAGGAGGAGGATTGCATTGCGGTGTAACGTTCGTAAGTGTTGAACATCGTGGCAATGTCTTTATAAGAATTAATGTGCGTTCCGGATTGGTTACGAAAGCTGATATTCTTCAAGTCGCGAACAAGATTGTTCTTTTATCGTTTTACAGACCCGAGGATGTGATCAGCCTAACAAAAGAAGAAAATTCATCAACTCTTTTAGTTCATTTCTTCTGGACGCTCTTAACAATAAACTCTTGTCCTCCGGCCGCGGCAATTCATTAAGTCGACGTCTACGGACACAATGACCAAGAACTAATAGAACTTCGAAAGATTCTTTACATTGTGGAAAATGTCTAAGACGAAATGTTCTTCATTTAGGTGCTACGACAAATCATAGTCGAGGCGATAAAAGATGCGCAGATCAAAAGAATGGCAGGTTAACTTACAGCCAGTCTTTTCATGATTATATGGTATTGTAAAAAAAGAAAAAGATGACGTCATAGTGTCCATCCATATTTGGGTTGATTATATCCGATTATACGTTGCTGTGCTCGTGAAATGAACGAGCTTTGATTCATTATTTTCATTTTTTTTAAATTAGTTTCTTCCAGTAGATACATAAGGATAGATCGATAATATGACATACGAGGGTGGGCTGAAAAGTTCATAGGTTAACTATAAATGAGTGATGCTAGATTCAACAACTGTAGTCCTTCCTAGTCAGCCTATGAACTTTTCAGCCCATCTTTGTATGTCAAATCGTTCATGTTTCTTTCTTTTTTAGCTGATATTCTTTTCTCTTTAATCAAGAAACTTGTCAGAATTTGCTACTCTGGGTTCCAATTGCACAAATTGATTTCTCTATAAACCAAAACCTGTAGATCAACGAAGAATAATTCGAAACACACTTTCCTTAGTTAAATTTGTACAAGACGGGTTGATAGCTTGTAAATATCATAGGCCACAGTTAATGATACCAATCCTCTTGAGCTCCCCAATACTGCAACCTGTTGTAAAGCAATAGCGTCCAGATTAATAGCCACTGGGTGTCTTATTGTGGCGAGATGAGGACGTGGTTAGGGGACCTACCATAATATAATGGCTAGTGTTTTTCTTTGGCAAACCAGAAATTATGAAGTATGGGCGCAATTATTAATAGCGTGTAAGAAAAGTATTTTTTTTTTTTTTTTTACTGATCGTTAAAAAGCTTATTTAATGGACACCTCTAAAAACTCTATATCACTATTATTATTATTATTATTACTACTACTACTACTACTGGTATTATATATTTGGATGTATCAAAAGTATTTTCTTTTTTACAGACCTTTATTTGTTTAATGTATACATCTATAGATTATCTAAGATTTCATAATAATAATAGTAAATGCTAAGAGAAACCGATACAAAATATTCGACCGCAAAAATAGATAACATTATTAACAATAATAAACTAGATAAAAGCAGACACAATACCAGCTACTAACTGCATAACATCCACTGTCGAAAAGAATTTATCCAATCTAAACAACATCAAAATAATTACAACCGCATCCAAAACTATAATGGATCTGATCAGAACCAAAAATACTCTTAAAAATAATTCTGAAGCAGATATATATAAAATAAATTGCCAGAAATGCTCCTCACAGTACAATGAGAAAACTTGCAGAAATTTAAAAAAACGTATCTATGAACACAAAATGGACCTTATGCACAACAATTGATCAAATGCATTAGTTATACATAGAAATAAATTCAACCACAACATTGATCTACAGAATTCCACACTTTTTAAAAAACAAACTAACTTACTTGGAAGGAAAACTTACATAGAAGGGAGATTCTCGTGAGTGCCGCTATTGAATCTTATCAAAATATAAATCTGTGTCCCGGATGTTTTCAAATATCTCCATTTTTGAAAGTCAACATACATGACTATGAAAATGTTAAAAAAAAAGAAAAGAAAACTGTTAAATTCATAACCTCATTGTATTTAAAATATATAACATATAAATTAATAGTGTAGTGGACTGTTGGGTGATGAGTATGTATTGTAGAAGAACACATGTGGGTATAAATTTCCTGCTAGCCGGTCCAACCACATGAGAATGTTGAACTTTAATTAAGTCCAAAGAAAAACAAACAAGATCGATAAATATATGTAAACAAATATATGTATTAACAACAAGTACAATTTACAAGCACATGGACAGTTACATTGAGTGCGTGTGGTGAATATTATGTGTGTGTGTTGTGGTGAGTGTTCGTACGTACGTGTATTGGGGAAACGCTATATCTGTGAGAGCTCACATATGCGAGGTGGTATAAGGCTGAAGGCCTGAGGAAAAAAGAGATCGAGGCGAAGGGTCAGCCAGTATTTATAACCAGGGGAGAGAGCGACCCCTGGTGAAGGGTTAAGGAGCTGAGGAGGAGCTAACTCCGAGAATAGCAAACTAAAATAATTTAAATGAGCAATTTGTATTTACTCACTTTCATTTATTAGACATTGTATTGTCACTTGGTGTCATCCATAGTTTGCCTGACTTTTCGAATAACTTGATGACTATTTATGAATATTCTTAAATTTAAAAAATTTGAAAAAACAATAATATTTTTGCTCTTGTATATAAATTGGATTGAGGAATCAAACAATTGCAGTCAAATCCATTACGTTCAATTACGTACTATTCACTTCTTTTCTCCCCAAACCAGCTAGGGTAAATGACAGGGTTCTATAGCCTTGGATAGCAACTGGTCTACCGTAGAAAGAAATGTCAACCTATTGCGATAAAAAATCTGCCTATCGAAAGATACATGATCGCCTAAGCGTATATCACGCATGGCACATAACTGACTGATATAAATTCTTGTTACAAAATAAAATCCTTGCACTTGCCTTGATGAAATGCGTCGGCTAAGATAAGTTTACATTTTGTCTTTATTTATACATAATTTATACATACATATATATATATATATATATATATATATATATATATATATTATATTATTTAAGATATGCTATATTTAAGTGTGGGGTTTGCTCAATATCGGAGATACGGTGTTTGGACATAAGGATAAACACTGCATGGTAACTTAGTTTCATGGCGTGAAAATGCCAGTCACCATGCAGTATTTTTCCCTATCCATAATGTCTATCTTTCTCTGTGTGTGTGTATATATATATATATATATATATATACACACCTAATGAGCCAGACAAACCTACCTAGGTTTGTCTGGCTCACTAGGTGTATCTAGGTCTGCTCTACGGTTGTATTGAGCTCTTTTGTTAGTTGTTTACTCGTATCGGGGTTTTTTCTTTGGGCTTCAGACCTGCATCTGTGCGATTTTTTTCGGCAGAAGTTCATGTTTGTAGCTCTTTCTTTTTTTAAAACTTTTTTTTCCTCTCAAGATTGATTTGATTATTGGCAAATCAAAAATTCGAGGTTTTTTCGAAACGAGTCTAGTTATCTAATATATATATATATATATATATATATATATATATATATATATACTGAATTTCTGGTATAAGCAGTTATTGCTTATCAAAAAAGATTTCATTCTTTTCATTCATTTATTTTTTTTCGTTTATTTTTCTATTTTCTTGTATGCATGAAAAATAAAATTTCTGGCTATAGTGATTTTCTATAGATGTGGCACAAGGCCGAAAGTAGGGTGAACCCAGTTAGGATCGAACTTACTACTCAGTCGTAATTGTTCTAGCGAGACAAGCTTGCTGACCATTACATCGCCTCGAGGTGCCCTAAAATTTCTGGCTATATATGGAATATGACTGCGTGGGTTTACAACTTTCGTCAAAAGCCTCGCCTTTCTCGTCCTCTAATATGAAATATTATTAGTTATTTAGGTTATCTTCTGTAAACTAATCGACCAAATGCATTTATCTGAAATGAATGAACTAGAATTGAACTGATTACAAAGGAGTGGTCAGTACCTGATTTCACTGCTGGTCGAGCGAAACAATAAAACTGAGAGCGAATTTCCATCGTTAATTTGCCCCAGCTAACACATTTAGCAGACACAAGTATCTCATCCTCTTCATCAATTTGAGTTATTTGCTTTTCTGTAGCACAGTAACGGCTAACGAGATATATTTACATATATCTTTTCTTGTGCATAATACGCAAATTTTGAATGAATAAAGGTAAATAGGGGGCTCGTATTATACACAAGTACAGGTTTTCAGAAATTTTTACTCACCTTAAAAAACAAGACTTCTTTGAAACAGCAAGATTGCAAATACATTCTGAACCATAGATAATAAAACACAAAATAAACTGGGGTCGATAAGGATTTTTTTTTTTTTTTATGAAAGGTGATATGTCAACAATATTTGTTTTTTGGGGGGGATGAGCATAATTCGAAATGTCTCAATTTTACTCACAACATAAATTTTGTTTACTTTTCGATGTTCTTGTGTTTTTATATATAAAGTCTTCTCTCTTCATTCTTTAGCAAAAGACAATATTTGTTTTTCATCATTTATTAATTCATATGTCATATCAAAGAGAAAAGTAAGATTAATTAACACTTGCGAACCGGGTATGTCTAGTTAGCACCTTTCCACAAAAATTCGAAATTTAGTTTTGAAGTAGAAATTAGGAGAATCAACAATGGCTAAAATTCCGGTTCTTTTCTAATGGATAATATGGTATGATTTTTGCCCTCAAATTTACATATGGATGGCTATACTACGAGGTTGTATTATACTCAAGAATTTAATTTATTCCCGATTTTTAACTTCAGAAAAATGGTCGCGTATTATACACAAGAAAATACAGTATGTCACTCCCTCTCTCTCTTATATATATATATATATATATATATATATATAAAACCGAGCGATAGAAAATAATAATATTAGTAATAATAATAATAATAATGTGAGACGTTCTGGCCACTATTGTCCTAGTTATCGTAAGGGCGTTGAGGTTTATACCACCGAACTTAACTTCGTCATTATCATCATCAGTTTCTTGACTGCTTCAGTCCTTGGGGGGTGGGGGGAATCTAAGGCAGAAGAAAAAGACAATCTCCCCCAGGAATGATCTGTTGGCGGTGACTACCAGGAGTTCCGGAATTATCATGTTCTTCCGGTCTTTGATGATATCTTACCGGCTTTTGCTTTGCCGTCCGCACTTGCTTCCGCTTTGAACGGTGCCTTGCATGATGGTCTTGCAGAGGATGTTATAAAGTGTGATGTGGCCAAACCACGCCATCTCTCGACGCTTAATAGTGGAGAGAAGAGATTACTGTCAGCCCACGAAATATTTGACCTTGTTCCCTACATAGTTATCATGAAGTCATAAATTAAGGAAATCGGAATAAAATCGAGTATCCGATCGGTTCTGAAGTCTACGTTGCTTGGCACTGCACATATTCTGCGAAAGTTGATCTCTGTCCGATGTCGTAAGACTTGATGGAGAACAGCCATAGCGCAAGATCTGTTAAAAACGAAAGACCGGGCGAAAGAAGCCATTATAGTAATAATCATATGTATATAGAGAGCGAATGCCGCGATCGAATCTTACCAAAATATAAATCTACGCCCCGGATTTTTCAAATATCTCTTTTCTTCCCAAGTCAACATACGTGGCCATGATTTATTTTTAAAATTAAATGAAAAGAGATAAATTGAAAAAAACTTCTATTATTTAAAATTAATAAATGCATAAATTAATTACAGAAACTAAAATAAATAATAATTACATTAAAAGAAATTCAACAACAACAATAACAACAGTTATTCACTTTCGTTTATTAGGCATCACTTAGCATCCGCCATAGTTTACCTTGACTTTCACAGTTAATATGGTGGAGAGCCGACTGTCCAATTCTCGTTGGCTTCGTTATATTTACTTACGCGTAATTACTTTTGGGAAATGTACGAATCCACCTCTTCTCCCCCAACTATGGATTAATTAGTAAGACTTCTATCACTAAGCCATTATCCTCTCCTTCATACAAAAAAGATATGTTGTGATTTATGATCGTCCACGTCCTGGAAGGGACATTTACAGAAAAAGGAGCTGTGGAGTGTCTTGATTGCTTACGTTATTTAAAAATTTAAACTGAAATGTGTTGCAAATCAAAAAGAAAGAAATTATTAGTAATTAGAAATTGAAGCAAACATTGCTGATGAACTTATGCTATTATAGGTGCTGGTCTGTCATTCGACAATCACGTCTATGTGTAGGTGACTGGAGTCGAATGCAGTGGTGCTCTCACGTCGGTTTGCCTCAAATGTCTCTGTTGCTTCACGGTTCAGGGCACGCCATCCAGTTCGATCCTGTTATGCGCTGTCCTTCTCCGTCCGGATGTCATATCCCGACCATCTGGGTCGGGTTTTCAGGGTCTTTCAATCTCAGCTTAAATGTTAGTGGTTTCTGTGCGGTTCAGGACCTCAAGGTTTGTGATCCTATCCTGCTATTTGATGTCCAGGACAGAGCGAAATCTTCTCACATGAAAGTCTCAACAGTTTGAAGCGCTATTATATACAATGTAAAGGTATTGTAAATAATTTCATTATAGAATTACTTTGTAAATAATTATATAGAAGGGCTTGTTGGGGGTCAAGAATTAAGTTAAACGTTACAAACAGACTCAGGCTATAATATGTGTAATGTAAAAGTATTACAAATTCTACTATTGTTTTATTTTAATTGTACGCCGGCTTCATACAAAAAATGACACAAGGTAAAGTTTGCAAAAAAGGGACTATGTGTACATGAGCCAATGGTGAAGAGTTACTCAGGCCCTCTTGATATTTCCCCTAATAATGTTTAACATTTTTTGTGTAGATTCTAAATAACAGAAAAAAAACGTATAAATTCACTTTCATCATGTGTCTAGGTTTGATTCCAATTCTAATCATCGCTTTTTAAAGAAATAGACATTGTCGAGGAATGAAAAGGTCGTATCCTATCGGCACTCCCACAGGTTTTTAAAAACTGGAAGATAAAGCTTAACCAGCGTTATTGAAACCACAAAAGCAACAATAAACATGCTTTCCACGGTCAAAATGTCGGGGATCAAATTGTAGTATCTGTTCCAGCAGCAAGCGTTTCCAGCCATCGATCGTTGTTCCAACCATCTGCAGAAGGCCACCAGCTCCTGCCATCCTCGCCAGCTATATGCAATAAACTGTCCTTTTCAGGACAACGTTCTTCAGCAACCACAAAACTGTTCTTTTCAAGACAAAGCTCTCCAGCGACTACCAAGACTGTCCTTCTCTAGACAGTTTGTTATTATTACCCTCTACATGAGCTTGCAGAGTTATTTTTTGTCTAAAGCACTGTAATATTATTTTTGTGTATGCATTTTCTTTCAGTATCTGTCTATATTTCTGACATGAGGTATTATGTACATTATTCGGACTATTGTCCGCATCTTTGTCGCCATCTTTATTACAAAGTTTCGGCCGTTGTACGCTCCGGCCTTCTTCAAGTGGTTGGAATATCGGACTAAACCCTTTATTTCGCTCACTGGGGTAGACTGTTCTAGTTCCACTTGCCATGTTTGATGGATGTCCGTTATCAGTTATCTCTTGTTAATTTCCCTCTGAAAGTTCTCCACTGCCTTAACCAGGTATTGAACTCACACTCTTTGAGTCCTGTCACTGGATCTAACCAACGCCTTTATCCACTGTGCCATGTGTCCTTGACACATATTTGCGGTGTCATTAGGAAAACCGTCCTTTTGACACGACCCATGTTTCTTGAAAGTTCTCAAGTGATGTAGTTTCTGCTATTTGGTACAGTTCTTTGTGATTCTGTAGCGCCAGTCCACAAGAATTATAGAAGTATGCTTCTCGCTGATACCTACTCGATTCACTCAAGCTTATATCTATATAATATCTATATAGATAAATAATAATATATGTATTGATGGTAAATCAGCTTTGACTCTCATGGCTTCTGATATTAAAGGATTGGAGGTGATAACCTTGTCTTGGTGAATTAAGAGTGGCTACAGTAAATATCCTGCTCATTACTACAGATTTGCTTACCCCTTAGTTTTTTTTTCGACCTTGTGTCACATCTAAGCTACGCTTGGAAAATCATTTGGGCACTTCGACGTGGTGTAATGGTTGGCAAGCTTGTCTCGCTAGAAGTATTACGACTGAGTAGTGAGTTCGATCCTCACTGCGTGCCCCATACTTTCGGCCTTGTACCACATCTGAGCTACGCTTAGAAGATCATTACTACAGTTTTGCTACAGGCGCGAACATACTGTGCATCTCTGCTCACGAGCGACAGGACTTGGGAATCATCATACCCAGGGTTAAACTTTTTTTTTTTAAGTGTGAAAGATTAGGCAGCAAAAGTAATTTGGGAGCCACGTCTAGAAATGTGGGAACTCCATCAATCGGAGACTGTCTGAGCGGACTGGGTTACTTACTGTTCACTCAATACAAGTTTAAAGACCACTCAATGTAGAGGGTTAATGAATGGACTTATTTTATGAACGTAAGAAATGCAGATTATGACATGAAGAAAAGATAACGTTTGACCGTTGACTTAAAGAGGTTGATATTGCAGTGATCGTGTAAGCATCCTCTCTGGAGTTTGTTCCACAAAGTAGCGGTTCTTGGGAAGAAGCTGTTCGAATGTAGGAAAGGGGTGGTAAAGTGGAAAATAGTTACCCACAAGGCCGCGTAGACACTTTTCAAGGCTGGAAAGTGTGGACTGGATAAGTTCAGCCTAGATATAGCAGCAGTAGTCCATTTTGGGACTGATCTGGTTTCTGAAGAGTCAGGTACAAATGACATCATTTTCCCAGCATCTTTAGCGATTGATCATATAGATGAGTACCACTTTAGGTTTGAGGTGAGCTTTAGTCCCAGCAGACGTTAAAAAGCAAAGAGCCTCACCAAGAGGGCAATCATTCATCATGATAAGCAAACATTCAGTCTTCTCAGTGATGATGAAACCTTACTAGTTTGGTTTAGGAGCCAGTTTTCCTCCCATTGAGCCGTTAGAACTCGGTTTGAGAAGAGATCAGCTGCCAAGCTCTGGTCGTCAAGATCTTTGGAGGTGCACTTATACCACGTTGTATGATCTACATAGAGATTTACTAATGATCTATGTTCTTAGTCTGAAAGACGATAGTGTCAAGAAGAGATCCTTAGAGAGAGCATGCATTGATCTCATCGGTTTTAAATGACTGGCCATCAACAACGGCCTTCATAGACTTACCTTTTAGGAAAAACTTGAGAAATGTGGAAAACGCTTCCAGAGATTCCATAGGTAGAGAGTATGTAAGAATCTCCTATACCAAACCACGTCAAAGGTATTTAAACCTCATAATGAACAGATGGTCAAATGCCTCAGTGATTTTGTGTGGGCCTAGATTAGCAAAATAGATACTGTCTGTCGTTCAGGAAGTTGTTTCTGTTGAGATCATCAACAACCTTCTTGTTGATCATTAACTCAAAGAGTTTGCTGATGACTCTAATGGAGGCAGTGGTGTTAATATTGCAACAGAGATGAGCGCTCACCCGCATTTTTGAAAACGGTATACATCTGATACTTTCCATACACTTGGCATGTATTTCTCCTTCAGGCAGCGGTTAAACAATTTTGCCAAAATTGAAGATAATTCTAAGTTAATGTTCTTAAGAACAGACACTAAAGTTTTTTATGCAGACCGCTTGTCTTCGTAGAGTCAAGGCAAAAATGTAATTGCAAAGTGACTAGCCTTGTTTGACGCGGATAAAATAACCTCAGAGCCATTTAGTAGGTACTGACGGTTTGCCTTTTCTTTTCTTTTTTTTTTAATCGGGTTCAAGTCTGATCACTCCAACCAAGGCAGTAAAGCCACTACGACACAAGGAGCTACAAGGTGTGGAAGAATTAAAAACAAATATTACTAAGGAGCGAGAACAAAAGAAGAGTAATCAGGAGGACAGCAGATAGTGATTGACATTGCATTTAAATTTTTGAAGATCAAAGTTGACTGGAAAGCATGGAGCCAGAAGAGAGTTCCAGAAGCGAGATGTGCGAAAAAAAAAGAAACTGTTAGTATAGAATTTACGGTTACATTTAGCCAACTCAACTGTAAATTGATGAGATGTCGACGCCAGTCTAGTACTATGCTTAATTCGTTTTTTGTTTGTTTTTTGTTTTTTTTTTAAACTTTACGTGCCACAGCAAAGTGCTCATTCGAATAATTACCATGAAAGGATTTATAGAAAAAGCACAGGGATGCAACATTACGGCGGTGGGAAAGTGTTTGAAGCCGGCAAGCCAGATCAGGATCTAACCTCGGTTGAGAATTGTGTTGTTTTCCAGAACTTGCAAGGTTCAAGATTTTTGTGTTCTACTTTGGCTTTGACTGTGCATAGCGGTTCTTTGCATTTTCTAGAATTCTCTTGCAATGATTACTGGCATTTCTGAATGCGACAAGGGTCCTACTAGAATGTTCCCCGTGATGGAGACGGTAGCAGTTGTTTCTGTTTTGATATGGCTGCAGTTTATTATGACATGAACCAAGGCTGGCTATTCTCGGCTTTTGTTGATATTTTTCTGTGGAATAAAACTTTCTGAGCTTCTGCAATGTCAAAACTGAAGCTGTATTAGTCAGCTTTGGCGTATCAAACAAAAGATTGTCCTATGAAATGAGGCATCGGAAGATATTTCTAACTAGGGCCCATCTACAAAAGCTTATGAAAAATACCTGTCATTATATTGTTCATATTTGATTGTGATGTTTTTTTACAATGATGTTCACCCTGTATAAGGCTCGAGGGCTACTCTAGATAAAAGATTATAGAGTAAGAGGCACAGTTTATGCTGATATGTGGGGGAGATAACGGTTAACCCTAGACTTGAAGAGGATAAGGTCGTAGTAATCAGAGAAACATCCTCTTGGGAGTCAGTTCCACAGTGCAGCAGTTAGTGGGATGAAGCTGCTTGCGTGGAACTTATATCTTATCAATGAGATATGAAAGGGGGATGAGTGCCGTTCGCTAGAATGCGCGTGGGTGGCATGCCGGATCTTAGCCTGTAAAGATTAGAACTGGTGGCACAGAGGAATATAGTACGTCTGAACATTTTCCATGGAAAAGGCGATACAGCAGCGAGATGCTCGCGTGATCCCGGCTGCGAGAGAGAGGTTGTAGGGTGGAAAATAATTCATTACTCACAAGGACACGGAGACGCTTTTGGACTCTATCAAGACTGGAAAGTGAAGACCGGACAGCTCTTGCCCCTATATGGCAGCAGTACTCCATTTTCGGCCTGATCAGGCTCTTGTAAATATAGAAGTTAACAGGAATCTAAAACAAAATTACTTTCATTTAATCACTATAGAGAAACCTTTCTGCCTGCCATCATGGCTAATGCTAACCTCCAGGAGATCGATTCTTTGCACCTTCTTGCTCTCACTTCTTTTCCACTGATATAGAATGGAGTGATTAAATTGAATCAATTGCTAGGTCTACTGCTAAGAAAGATGGTTCGCTGTGTTGTGCCAATCTTTCCTGTCAGGATCCACCTTGTACATTCATAAAATAACCATTCGTCCGTGAATTGAATAGTGTTTCCATATCTCGTCTAGTACTCCTACTATATATCTCGAGATTATTGGCAAAATCCAAAGAAAGAATCTGCCATGTAATCGATCCTGACCTGGCATCTCGACTTCATTCACTTTCTCACCGACATGACGTGGCTTCCCTCTGTCTTTTCTACAAATATTTTCATGGAAACTATTCTTATGAGCCTTCCTTCTTGTTGTCTCAACTACATGAATTTAAGCGTGTTACTAGATTGGCAATTAGGTCTCTTTTATTGTTGCACTAGCTTTGCTATTCTTCAGTTTTACTCTGTTAGTTTCTTTTTCTCGCCTGTGAAACTCGCTTCTGATTTCTTGCCTACCAATGCATCCTAGTGATATTATCGCCTTGCTTTGGGTGGAATGATTCAATATTTCGATACAATTTTAGAGAACTTCTTGACAAACAAAAGAATTGAAAGTAAAGAAAAGAAGTAGATCGACAACTACAATGATTTAAAGTAATTTCTGAGCATTTAGGAAGAACTAAGATAGAAAATAACTACAGTGCCAGTAATCATTGGGTGACAGGGAGCAGAGTACAAAAACATAGGGAAAATCTTGCCGATAACTGAATTATGATTTGAAAATGGAGCCATTAGAAAAAGCCTGTCTGATCGGAAAAGCGAGGGTACTCTGGAAATTATTTGATCTCGTCAATCGGTGAAAGTACCAGATTGTCAGTTAGGTCTCATCATTTTACAGTTGAAATGGCTGCTAGATGTAACTGTAAGTTCTATGCTAACAGTTTCTTCTATCGCACTTCTCACTTGTGGAACGTCTTCCGGCTTTTTGCTTCCGAATTAACTTTGATCTTCAAAAGTTTAAATGCAATGTCAGTCGTTATCCACTGTCTTCATATTCTTCTAATGTTTTCTCCTCATATTCTCTAAACACTGAGTAACGCCCCCCCCCTTGATTTCTAAATATGAAGAGGGTTAAAGAACATGTTGACAGAAACGTTGCGAAAGCGAAAAAATATATGGAATATTTTAATGTGATATTGAGGGTGAAAGGTGATAAAAAAAAAAAAATAAAGAGTCCATTAATAATAAGTAATGGTCAATAAACGATCCTATTACTGAGGAATACTTAGAAAATGGCATCTTTAGATTCCCCGGGGCGGATAATAAAAAAAGAACGTTTCTTTTGTCAGGTGATTTATTTTATTTGTGTTGGCGAAAATTTTAATTCAAAAACAAAAAAAATATCTATTAATTTAATGAATAGTACTAATCCCGAATAACTGCGTTAATTATCAATTATCGACTTCATCTGTTTGTCTTGTCTGCTTTTCTGTTTTTTCTCTTTACATTACCCTATTTCCGTAACTCTGCAAAGGAAGTATTATTCATTTATACCTTTACTCCGGAGGACTGGCGGTCACGAGCTGTGCTGACATACGCGAGCCAGAAAAAAAAAAGAAGAAATAAAAAAAGAAAATGGCGGAAGCGTTATGACACAAACTTTATTTTTCTCTCCTTCTCAAGTTGATTCTTTATTTGATGTGTTCATCATAAAAGGCAACCGGTTGCAAAAGAATACAGTCAGCTAATTATTAAATGTAATGCATCCGGTAAGAATGACAATACCGGGAATAAAAATTAATGAAAGCAATAAAGGCGACAATAACAATCAGAATAAAAGATATACGATAATGGAACGCAAACCCTTGGAATATCTATTGTTCCAGGATTAGTTTGGTGCGATATAAGATCAAACGGGGAAGGATGGGATCAGGATGATTGTGTTGCATCGATCTTCCACGTGGGGAACACCCGGTTTCTCTGAAGACCAACACAGTTTTTATGTAAGAAAACTGCTTTCATTTGACCACCATTGAGAACCTTTACTGCTTGCCATCAGGGCGGCTGGCGCTAGACTCCTGGAGAACAACACACTGCGCCTTTTTAAGCCTGAAGTTTTCATCTAACTACAACGACTACATCGAATCAATAACTGAATCTACTGCAAAGAAAATTGGGTCACTGTGCCGTGCCAGAACATTTTTCACGTCTGAATCCATTTTGCACATTTACAAATCTACCATTTGTCCGTGCATTGAATACTGTTGCCATATCTAGTCTGGCGCTCCTGATATTCATCTCGAGGTTCTTGACAAAATCCAAAGAAGGATCTGTAATGTAATCGATCCTGACCTGGCATCTCGACTTTAGTCACTTTCTCACCGACGTGACGAGGCTTTCCTCCGTCTTTTCTGCAAATATTTTCATGACAATGGTTGTGACGAGCTTTTTTTTCCTTGCGACCCGAATGCAGGATAACTGCTCTGACGAGTTTTTTCCCTGGCGACCCGACTACATGAATTTAAGCGTGCTACTAAATTGTATCGAGGTCCCATCCTTTTATTGTTGAAATAGTTAAATGCAACTGCCACTTCTACTCCAACAGTTTCTTTTCTCGCACTTCCCACCTGTGAAAGTCCCTTCTGTTAACTTGCTTCCCTGATAACTACAATCTCCAAAAATTTAAATGCAATATCACTCGCTATCTATCCTGAATCATGTTCATCTTTTGTCCTTTCCTCAACCTTCCCGAAACTCAAGCTTTTCTTTCACTCCCTGTGACAACCTGCTTACTAGTGGCATTTCTGCTTTTCTTGAGGTGAACGAAAAGAACCGGTTCGAAACTTAACAATTCACAGCTACTGCAATACTCTGCATCAATTGCAGTACGTGAGATAGTGAAGAGAAAGAGAACAGACAAGCTCTTTGCCAATGTTTTTAAAATCAGCATTCAAAGTACTTCAATATCTGTCTATATTTCTGAGATGAGGTATTACGTACATTATTTACATTATTCGGACTATTGTCCTCATATTTGTCGCCATATTTATCACAACGTTCGGCCTTTCAGTATCTGTCTATATTTCTGAGATAAGGTATTATGTACATTATTTACATTATTCGGACTATTGGCCTCATATTTGTCGCCATATTTATTACAACGTTTCGGCCGTTGTAAGCTCCGGCCTTCTTCAGGTGGTTGGAATGTCGAACTGAACCCTTTATTTTGCTCACTGGGGTAAACTGTTCTAGTTCCACGTGCCATGTTTCAAGGACACATGGCACAGTGGATCTAACCAAAGCATGCGGATAAAGGCGTTAATTAGATCCCGTGACAGGACCCAAAGAGTGTGAGTTCAATACCCGACTAAGGCAGTGGAGAACTTTCAGAGGGAAATTAACAGGAGATAACTGATAACTGACATCCATTAAACATGACAAAGATGAGGACAATAGTCCGAATAATGTAAATAATGTTCAAAATACTTGTTTTTTGTTTGTTTTTAACCTGGACCAGGACCCTAATACCGACCTTATACACCACAGGAGAAAACATTTCTGCACAGAAAACAAATTAACGCTGTTGATTGATTACTTTATTCTTCTTATTCTGTGTGTCATGTCCCTTCAGAATGTTAGTGATCATGGCTCTCCACAACTTCCTGTCCTTTGTAGCTCTTAGTAAATTTCCTCTTTTCGCTATCACTCCTAAACCCTATTCTGCCAACTATTTCCATAAACCCATTAGGTAGGTTATGCACTTTTTTCCTCTGTCTCTCTTGACTTCCTGTCCTGTGAATGTCAAGAACAGTTCGGTCAATGAATGTTAAATATTTTTTCCGCATATGATTTTCTTATAGCGATTAAGGCTTGTGGAGAAGCAGCCACCTTTTTTGAAAAACAAAGAACTGCTGCTACACAGTGTGCCACTATATCTCCAAACAGACATCCTCAAACATTGCACTCTAGACTATTCTCCAAGAAATCCTATGGAAGAGATTGATTCATACATTTGCTTTTTCTACCCCAAGCAAGGCGATAATGCCACTAAGACACAAGGGGTTACAGAAAGTGAAAGAGAATGAGAAGGGGGAGAATTGAGGAAAGAACAAAAAAGGAACAGGGTTCAAGAAGACACAATATGTCGATTGGCGTTGCATTTAAATTTTTACAGATTGTAGTTATCAGGGAAGTAAGAAATCGGGAGGCGGTTCCACGGAAGAGAAGTACGAGAAAAAAACGGTTCGAGTTGAAGTGTTGGTTACATCTAGCTAAAATAGTGAGACCTAGTTGCCAATCTAGTAGCACGCTTAAATTCGGTTAGTTAGGGCACCAGGGGAAAAAAATCTCATCAGAACAATTGCTATGAAAATATTTGTAGAAAAGACAGAGGGAAGCCACGTCACGTCGGTGAGAAAGTGATTGAAGTCGAGATGACAAGTAAGGATCGATTACATTACAGATTCTTCTTTGAATTTTGTCAAGAATCTCGTGATATACAAAAGAAACACCAGACCAGATATGGATACAATATTCAATGCACGGACGAATGGTGGATTTATAAATGCGCAAGTAACTAATGTATTTGTGTGAAATTGAATGTAAGGAACCCGACGAGAATTGGAAATCGGTTCGTTAACCATCACATTACATCTATGACGCTACCGTAGATCGTAATTTAAATTAACTGTTTCAAACAAACCCTAATGAATAAATATTAGGTTGGGTAATTTCTGTTCTTAGGAACCAATTGTAATAGTCGGCACCAGCTCTCATCCAATCATCAGGATCGCCATCCTCTCTCTCCTTATTCCTTTTCTGCTCCACCCCACACCATGGTGGAGCTGGTTGCTCATCCTGAAGAGTCGTGATCAGGAGTCACAGAGGATTGTTGGTGATGGACGCGGATGGTCGAGTCTAGCCCTCATGGCACCAACTACGGGGCAGATCCTCATCATGTTGACGGTTAGAATCGAAAGTCTCGGTCCCCCTCCCCTCCAATCCGGATGGTTCTACGCCAGGAAGGCCGATTTGCAGTAACGGTTTCCCAGATCTCAAGGTCGATGTTGGCCTGTGTCGAGGTTGTCTTTAACTAACCCTGGGAACCGATTGTAATGATGTATACACCACCCTCACCATTAACCATACATGGCCGTTAAGAATAAATTTGGAGTACGCTAACATTCCTTAGTTTTATCACAGTCTTCGTGTAAACAGTGTATGAAAGAGAGAATATTTTTCTCCTCCGTGATAAAGCAATTCTCTATACTGTAAGAATAACGCCAGATATTTTTGGGACTACTCCACCTTCCATGTTCACTTGACCTTGCACTGTCACCTTTTTCGATTGTTGCAAAATGGTTTGAAGGGGAAACTTTCTCTAATGAAAACCAGATTCAAGAGTTCGTTGAACTTCTTTTTCTTTTTTTTTTTTTTTTTTTTTTTTTTTGCATCAAAACCTTTGGAATTTTACTGAAAAGGTATCAAAGAGCTGCCTGAAAAGTGGCAACAGGTCCTTGCAAATAATGGTGAATATGTAATTGAATAAAATTGTATCTTTTATTTTTTTTTAAGAACAAAGTTGAAGTAAAACATGATTTCTTTATGACTCTGCCTAATAGAAAGATACAATGTATTAAAAATAGTCATGGGGCTTCTACAACTGCAATGATTCAAAGTATCAAATTCTGAACATTTAGGAAGAACTAACAAAGAAATTACAGTACCAGTGATAACTGGATCACTAGGAGTGCTGTACAAAAACCATAAGAAAAATCTTGTAGATATTGACTTATTTGAAAATAACGCCATTACCAAACGCCTGCCTGATCAAAACAACAAGAATACTCTGGAAAGTATGGTGTCACGTACGCGACAAAATAAATAAAACTACTCGGAACTACAAGAAAACCAACTAATTTTTACAGTAAACAAAAAAGGTTTTTTAATTTTAGTGATGTGGTCAATGGCTAAAAAGGAAAAAGCATAGTCTTACCGGCAAGAAGTTAAAAAATACTTCAACAAAATAACTTTAGTCGGAAATTATTTGTTTTTTTACGGTATAGCTTTTGATTGCCAGGTCATCGAGTGATAATAAACAGATTGCTCTGAAGCAGATTCTACAACAACTAACTCTGTCAGCCAACTCGCTTAATTATGATGTTCTCTCTCCTTAATAATTTTTTTTTTCTCATATTCTTTCACACTCTTGCGTCTTACTGGGTTTACTGGCTTGCTTGAGATGAAATGATTTAAAGAAAATAACCCTTACTAATGAACGGATAGAAAGTAGATTTATATTACACATAATGTTATGAGAGTTTTAATTAAGGAATAACGCTACGGAGGCCTCTAGAAAAATATGTAGTGGTTATGGTTAAGAAGTTATAACTGGCCGGCAAGTAGGAAATTGGTTTGCAAAGTTTGGTTCTGGAGAAACGTTGTTGGAAAATAAACCCAGACAGGGGCGTTCATTGGACTTTCATGAAGAATTAAAATCATTAGTGGAAAGCAATCCACGGCAAGTATGTGAAACAAATCATAATCTACCATAAACTAATACACAGAAAAAACAGGGAAAGTCCGAAACCGGAATCTTTGGGTTTCACACGCGCCAATCGAAAAGAGCAAATGGTTCGCTGATAAACAAAAAACGGAAATTATTTATGACTCATTTCTTAAAGGGTGATAAATTTCTTGTTTTTAATGAACAAGATTAGAGGTTTATCCCTTGTTTCCTGTTTAGGATTAGCTTTCAGGTTCTTTCTAATGTCTACTTTAACTTTATACTTCTAACGTCTCTGCTTAAACTCTGAAATTTTATTTACTATTTGTTTTGTTTTTTTCCTTCAACAGGGATTGATAGGTTTGCTTATAATCCGTTTCAAACTCCTCTCCAGTCTTTCGAACAGGATTAGAGATTTATCCCTTGTTTCCTGATTAGGATTGGGTTTCCGGTTCCTTCTAAAGTCTTTTCGTTTTTCTTTCACTCACATCTCAATAGCCCCCTTTTGTCTTAATGGTATTATCGCCTTGGTTGTGGTGGAATTGATTTTGAAAACAAAAATGACTCAGGAATTAGCAAATATCTTATACACATTACAATCTACCATACCCCGATCCTAAGAAAAAGAGAGAAAATCAGGAAGCTGTGAATTTGGTTTTCACGCGCTCCTAGCGAAAAAAAAAGAAAACGGATCTTTGATAAATAAAAACGGAAATAATTTATGACTCAGCTTAAAATAATTTGTTAATAGCGGCGACAATCTTAACAACATAAGATATGCAGATGAAACAGTGTTGATGGCAGACATAGAAAACAAACTACAAGCATTGCTACAGAAGTTAGTGAAGGGAGGAAAGCGAAAAGAAAGGACTAAACATTAGTTGCAAGAAGACGGAAAGCATTGTTTCTTAGCAAAAGGAACAACCCAACATGCAAATTACAAACTGGATATACAGAAATCAAACAAATACAACAATTTAAATATCTGGGAAGTGTTCTAACAGAGAACGGAAGGTGCAACACTGAGATCCGAAGACGTATTGGGATGGCCAAAGATGTATTTCAAAAGCTAAGCAGAGTATTAAGAGACAGGAAAATTTCGAGAGAAACAAAGAAAAAAGTACTGGACTATTACATTATATCTGTCCTCCTGTATGGCAGCGAATGCTTGACAATCTCCTCGAAGATGATGAAGAGACTTGAACCAAGAGGAATATGCTTCTACATAAAGAGGCTGAGAATACCATGGACCGAACATGTGAGCAACAACGAGGGTTTGAAGAAAATGGAAACAAAAAGGTAACTTATACTTACCATCAGGATGAGGCAGTTGAAATTTCTGAAGCACGTAAGGAGGAAGGAGTGTTTGGAAAAACTGATACTCACAGGGCAGATTGAAGGAAAGAGAGACAGAAGAACATATTTGATGAACTTTAGCAAATGAATGATAGAATAGGTTTTGAGAGAAATGGCGAAAAGACAAAATTTATTAAGAGCTACCTACAAGGGACAAGAAGATGTGGAGGGCAATGATTTGTGCGTCCTGAGGGGTCACGGCACATTAAAGAAGTGCGGGTTTTAAGCCACTTTGAACACTTCGGCGTGATACGACACAAAGGTAAGTAAACGCCATAAGCGACACCAGATCGGGAAGCAATGGATCAAAGACAATTAATGACCTTTTTCGCAGTTCAATAATTTAAAAATCAATTCAAGCGAATGAAGCCTGTAGGTCTTTAAGGGGACTGTCCTCCTTCGAATCTTGTAGACTGGGGCTACACAATTACCAACAAAGGACTTTACCAAATAACAGAAACCACATTACTTGAAGACTTTAAACAGCGGCAACAACTAAAATGGATAGCACGTGTAACTCGAAGAGAAAATAATGGCATAATCAAGACGTTGACTTTCGACACTAAATAAACAAGAGGTTAGGAAGGACTCCCCCCTACCCCCGGCCAATGCTAGAAAGTAGAATTGATAAGTCTATTTTGGGAAAAAAAAATCGCTTTAATAGAAATAATATTAACTGTTCTATTAATGAATTTCAAATGTTCCTTCCATGGGAAACAGCGATTCTCGCAATTGTCATAAACAAATAACATTTATGGAAATGTAAGTTGGCTTGTAGCTTTATCATTGCATATTTCTCCCAGGAGTCAGTCTTTCTTCCTACCATCCGTTTTTGTTTCCAATCGGCGGCAGCGTTCTGAACTAATCTACGTAAAGTATTATGTCAACATAAACTTCCCCTCAATGTTGGCAAATATTTGGAATCGTGACTTACTAAAGTTGTTTTACCGGTTCGTTGATAGAGTAAAACTTCCATTTAACGGACTAACAAGAGACTGTCGCCATTGGTTAGTGCCAAAATATCCGTTAAATAGGAATATAATCGAGGAGGCGATATTTTTTTTTATTAATTTCTATTCTTTAAAGTAAGAAAAAAGGCTTTGAAACAAGATACAATACTGTACAGCAGCAAATAGATTCTAATGCAAAGTCAGTTGTGTGTCATGCGTGATACACGCTTAGGCGATCATGTATCTTTCGATGCGTGACTGACGAGGCAGATTTTGCTGTAACGATCATGTTTTAACTGTCATTAAACCGGTTTGAAGAGTGTCGTGTTAACTTCAACCAATTATGTAATATATTTTGCCTGAACTCGTTATAAAATCTAAATTATGTAAAGTCAGCCACATGTAACGAGGTTGACTGACGAACATTAGAAAGCATTTCTCTTGGTTGGGTGCAGCAATTCCATAGCAAATATTGTTTATATCTTAAAACTTAAACGTCATTTTCACAAATCTCACCAACCTTTTATGTTGCTTAGTTTGTAAGGTTCGGATATGTGCGCACTCGGTGTGGATATAACTATTTTTATTGCTAATGTCGCCTTCTTCAATAACTTTTTGGTAAATAAATATTTCTTGCCTTTATTTATTTATTTATTTTGTGTGTGTGTATTCAGTATCTTGTACTGAACAAAATGGTTATCCAGACGGCGTTCGTCCTTTCCTTAGTTATCTGGCTCTCCATGAAGACAATTTGGTGACATGACAGTAGATGCTGAACAATCTCCCCAAAGGCTGAGGAGAAAACGAGAAGCAGTAAAAATGTGGTTCTTCAGAAGGATACTTAGAAGAAGTGACTAAGCAACAAGAAAGTCCTCATTGAAAATGACAACAGAAAGAACACTTCTACTCAGAATCAGGAAAAGACAGCTGAAATTCCCTGGACACATAATTAGGAAGGACGACTTGGAAAACCTAACGCTCACAAGGTATATGGAAAACAAGAGAGATGGGGGAAAGCAGAGAACCACTGACCTGACGAGCTTGTCTGAATGGATGGTGAAACGGGGGACCCTTAGCAAAAGAAGAAAAACTGCTAAGAGGCACACAAGTTAGGCGATCATAGTTTTCCACAACTTCCTATATCCTGAAGGTACGCGTTACATAGAAGAAGTCTCCCTCGAATAAGCGTACCTCTCATAATAGTGGAAATCTGTGTTTTTAATTTCGAATAAGTCTTCGTGGCGAATTTTTAGAAATCATTATGACATGCAAAACTTTTGAAGATCATAGATGATAGGGAAGCAAGAAATCAACGAGAAATGTGAAAAAAGGAACTATTAGAATAGAACTTGCGGTTTCATCGAGGTACAAAGGAGGAGGGCAATATGTGGTACAAGGCCAAAACGGGGGATGGGGAAATCTGGTCTCATTCTGTCTTATAATTAAACCTAGCTAGCGGCAATTACTGACTCAAAGATACCATAATATTCTTTATACCAATACAACACATTCTTACTTACTACATTCACCATAATACCTCAAAGTCTCTATGAAGTCCTAACTAGTCCTCATATATAAATTTTTTGTCTGTTGAATAAAAAAAAACAACAAAGAAGGAGAGTTCATTAGAACAACTGACATAAAAACATTTCTAGAAAAGACAGACAGAAGTCACTTCACGTGGGTGAGAAAGTGACTAAAGTCGAGATGACTGGTCAGGACCGATAACATTAAGGTTCCTTCTTTGGATTTTGTCGAGAATCTCGATATTATATAGCAGGTGTACCAGGCCAGATATGGCAGCAATATTCAATCTACGGACGAATGGTAGATTTATAAAGTGCAAGATATATTCTGGCGAGAAAAATGTGTTTGGCACGACACAGTAAAGCAACTTTCCTCGCAGCAGACCAAGCAATTGATTTAGTATAACCGATCCACATCATGTCAGTGGAAAACGTGAAACCAAGAAGTTGCTATCCTAGAGGTTAGCATCAGCCATGCCGATTTAAGGTCGAAAAGGTTCTCTGTGGAGATTAAATGAAAATATTTTTGTTCTGAAGGTGTTAAAATTTACCAGCCATTCTTTGCTCCAGTTAACCACTGATTGGAAGTAATTTTCCAGGTTGCATTCACTGTAATAAGATTTAAATTTCTTTTTTTTTTTTTTTTCCATCAAACAACGAAACGTGGTTTGTCATACCGCTATATACATACCTTTATTTCATCGTGTAAAAAGTTGACCCGTCTCTACAAGCTACAAAATGTAGTCTGCTGCTTTGCATAATCAAAATAATACCAATGCGAGGAGAGTGTTTTTGTTTGCTCGGAGTTGTCTTTCTTGTCAGAATGGAGCGAGAAATTCACTTGCATGTAACATTGACATCATTCGTAGTAATGAATACTGTGTTTTCAACAAGTTTTCTCGCGATAGTCGGCCGGGAAAACACCTGGGATATCCAGGCTTCAATCAGAAACATTCGCACGAAGTCAGGGTTGCAGTGTGCGGAAGGTAAATAAATGGTGAAAATAAGTAGTTGGTTTTCCGCCTTGTTTTCTTCCGGATCAAGGAACTGATCCAAGATGGGTAGGCTCTTATTGGCCATCTTTTCCAGATGGTCTACAAGAACGGCCTTCTGGCGGGCCTCTAGAGCGGCCTGGATGGCCAAGCTAATACATTTGTTTTGAACGTCTGTTCTGTTTTCACTGCAGTTCGGCGGACTTTTGTCGCAAGATACTTCTTCGATAGTTTCCTGGTTGTGTACCTTATTGAACGAGTCGACGGCTTCTGTCGCTATGCAGTATCCTACGTGTTCATGCCCATCCGGGATTACCATCAGCAGAGCCTTCGGCATTGTGTACAAAGGTTCAGTTAGCGCGTGCCAGGCTGTAATCCTTAATCCATGCCATAACCAGGTGGATTGGTGTATGTAGCGTTTCTGGAGTCGAAGCATGTCGTGACTGAATTTTTCGTAGCGATGCTCGATGCTCCGACCCTTGCTATCATCGTTAAAGTTGCTCAGACCGATTCCCACAAAGACGGGCGTAGCCAGCACAGTAGAGAGCAAAACTATCAATATCGGCTTTATCTTTCTGGTTGTCAGCATGCGAGCACCAAAGTGCGCCTGTCCGCCACGGCGTGAGGACATAATCCGCTGGACGAATACAAGTGGACTCTCAAAGTCTCCCGAAGACGAAGGCGGCATTTCACCACAGACGTTGCAGCATTCAACGGGCACTTGCTGTATGGTACTAGTGGATTCATTGTTAGTTTCACGTGACTGACAGTCAAAAGAAGTCGTTGCTGATTGAGCAACTAGGTAAGGGACTAAATTAACACCAAGTTCTCTGCTGGACAATGAAGTTTTCTTCACGGTCAAACGGTACGGCGGTCGTTTCACAGCTTTCTGAAAGAAAAACAAAAATGTCGATAAATTAAAAATAAAAACTCAGATACATCAAAAGGTTTCCGCATTTGCTTGATCCCTGATGGAACAGCTTTTCTTCTATTTTTTTTTTTTTTTTTTTTTTTTATTGTAACTACTTTCCGGCTATGGGTTAAATAGCAGGTAGACTGAGCTCACGAACCTTGGTTGGCAACCAGTCTAAGAGAATAAAATCTGTGAATGACAAATCGTAGCGAAGGGAACGGGAAAGCACTATTTTTACAAAGAAGGCTTGGCAATTCACAGCTAATAAAAAGGAATCTGTGGAGAGTCATATAAAATGTTGCGTGGTGGGAATGAAGTCGTTATGAATTGGTTTGCCTACTCAAAAACTCTTTTCGAAGCAATATAAGAAGCAAAACATTTGTTTAGCTATCTCATGTGATGTGAATTTATGCCTTTCCTAAGAGCTTTATTAAAAGGTGGCAACAAACAGCCTCAGCCAAAATTCGAAGTTATTTGCACTATACATTTAGTAGCCTTATACGCGAGTAGATAGTATATAATTTTACGGGAGGCACATCGATGTAGGGTAATGGTTAGCAAATTTAACTTGCTAGATCAATTATGACTGAGTAGTGTGTTCGATCGTCACTAGATGCTCCATACTTTCGGCCTTGTGCTACATCTAACCTACGTCGTTATATAATTTTACGGTTGAATAGTTTTTTTTTTCTTAAGCATTCAACCCAAAGCAAGGCGGGAAGCCACTAGCACGCAAGGGGTTACAGAGTTGGAGCGAGAACAAAGGGAAGTGACAGAGGAAAGGATGAAGAGAAGTTTAGGGGATAGATCAGGGCATCTGGAGAGGTCGATTGACGTTACATTTGAATACTTGGAGATTATAGCTATCAGGAAAACAAGAAATGGGGAGGGAGCTCCACAGGCGAGAAGTGCGAGACATGAAGCTATTGGAGTAGGAGAAACGGCTACATTTGACAGTTTCGACAGTGAAAGGGTGAGAGCGAGATGCCAGCCTAGTTGAACGCTTAAATTCATGAAGTATGGTAACCAGCGAAAGCAGCTCATCGGAGCAGTTACCGTGAAAGTATTTGTAAAAAAGACAGAGGGAGGCAACGGCACGTCTGTGAGAGAGCAGCTGCAGACGAGATGCCAGATCAGGGCCAATTACATTGTATATCCGTCTTTGGATTTTATCAAGGACCTTGAGACAATTAGAAGGGGCTCCAGGCCATATATGGCAGCAATACTCCATGCAAGGGCGAATGGTTAATTTGTTGACCTTCCAGGATAAACCTCTCCTTCAGATAACATGATGAGTGGACATATATTCTTCTTCTTTTATGTGCTATGTCCATTCAGAACGTGAACGATCATGGCTCTCCACAACTTCCCCTCCTTTGTAGCTTAGTAATGTCTCCTTAGTATCCTTCCCAGACCGTTCTGTTATCCATTTACACAAGCTCGTTTGGTAGATCACTCATTGTTTCGTTGCCATACCTGTTATGACTTTCCCGTAGCTTTCGAGCTGACCTTACATCGTAGATAAACCATCTCGTGTTCCTGATTCAGGTGGTGATATATAGGAATAAAGTGCTGCTGCCGACACTGTAGTTTGAACATAGAGCACTAGAAAGCAAATACAGGCGATCCCATTTTGGATAAGTAGATCACGTGATAGCTAAAGGAAATGTATATATGGGAATTAGCGTGATGTCTAAACGATCATCATTTCTATTCTATCCTCTAAATAGATCACTTCTTTACCTCCGGCCCAGATCAATATTCCACTTAGGTATTACTTCCCTTGGACGCATCGGACATTTCATTGACCTATGTCAAGGTTTATGCCAAACCGAAGACGTTTTCAGATTTACCATTTCATAGAACAATCTACCGATATACCAAAGCTGAGTGGAAGAGATTCAGATCTTACATTCCAGATGCTTCTCTCTCAGCTTTCTGCAAAATGGACGTTCCAGAACAGCCTCTCTCATTTCCGAATAGATTCTTTTCGGCATAGAAAGTTTTGTCCCCCGCAAAACTACCAACATAAGCCAAATAAGCAGCCTTGGTTCACGTCTGAATATACTTCGACCATGGCTCATTGTATAAGAAATTTAAGCTATTGAGCATACATCAAGCTTTCCAGAGAGAAGGCAGAAGCCGTGATGGTCTCTTCCTTTATTTTTTAATTTAAAAAATAGTTATGATACATTTTGATTAGTGTTAAAGCAGTTTTTTTTACGGTAGTGTTTGCTCTGTACAAGGACCTGGGGCCACTCTAGGTAGATGGTGACATAGTAAAAAGTATAGCTTATGTATGGAAGATTACGGTTAACTCTAGACTATAGGTTAAGATTGTAGTGGTCAGGAACGCAACCTCTTTGTAGTCGGTTCCACAAAGCAGCGGTTCGTGGGAAGAAGCTGCTTTTCACCAGGGGAATACGAAGGGAATGACAGTGGTTCGCTACAATGTGCGTGGCATAACGAGTCTCAGTCATGAAGGTTAGGACTTATGGAACTAAGAAGTGTGAACACTCACTATGAACTTGTGACGTCTCGTCTGTGAGAAAGGTGTTGCAGAATTCAAAACAATTCATCGCCTACAGGGACGCGTAGACGCTTTTGGATTCTATCGAAAAGTGAACACTGGGCAACTCCTGTCCATTTATCGTAGCAGTACTCCGTTTTCAGGCCTGATCTGGCTCTTATAAATGTAGAGGATAGCAAGAGGAGTCAGGTACTTACTGGAGCGGTACAGGTAACCGACCATTTTAGTGATGGATCGTATGTAGGAATGTCATGGTGTTTGGATTGAGTCCTAATAGGCACTCGAGGCACTCGAGGCACAGGCGTCCATGAGGAAACATCTGTTTATCACGATTGGTGAAAGTTCTGGCTCCGATCAACGGATGGTGGAGAAGGTCATTAGTTTGATCTTTGAGGTATTGAATATGACCAGACAGTTTTTCCCTCACTGTTCTACTAGAGTTAGGTCAGAGGAGATATATGCGCTTCCAAGCTCTGGTTATCGAGGATTTTGGAGGGGCCGTTCTAGCTGCATTTGTTTTTCATCCAAAACCAATAAAATGGTTTCCCTTCAAATTCCAAGTAGCATATTTGGAGCCTATCTCTGTTGTTGTGTGTTTATTTTTTTTTTTTTTAGAGGAATGGATGTGGATTTGATTTTCGGAGTTGACAAACAGCTGCTACAAGGATCCAGGTTGCCCAGAAAGTAAACAACGCTGAAGAATTTAAACAGCCATCAAACAATAATTAAAAGGAACGCCTCGGTCGCTCCCACATCAAAGAAAAGTCTTCGGCTGGTGTGTTTGGTCTAATCTTCGCTGATACCACAAACTTTGCTTCAAAAAAGTGGATCAGACTATTCAGAAAAGTTTTCTCTTCACTTTATCTAGTTCTCTTTTCGGAGGAGATTCTTATGTATCAAATTAGTTTTAATTGTAAAAAAGCGCGTTTCATTTTCATTGATAATTTACATACATGTTATTGGCCATCATTTGGCACGCAAAGAACTTAATTTGTGTAATACTTTTTTGTGTTAAGAATTTTTTTTCGTATTTTATAAAAACTCGGCTCGTGTCGTCTGTCTTTATTGTGTGCCACCCATAAATTAATGATTCCTGAAACATTTCGTAAGGGTTTTTTTTTTTTTTTTTTTACAAGTTCTCGAAAATATCAAACACAATTGTCAATTGAGGCAAACCGCCAGTGTCTTTCATTATAAATAGCACTAAGGTTATCTCATCCCCGTTAGATAAATCTAAGCTCCTTGCAAATAACATTGTCTTTAACCTCACGTTAGATGACAAGGACTTTTCCTTACCAGACTCCTCCTTCAAAGAACACAAGCTTTGTGATATCCTCTATCTCGGCTCAGAAGGTTTCCATACTTATCCAAAGTTCTAATGGTCCGGATCAAGTCTCTGTAGTTGTTCGAAAGAACCTTGGCTCAGCAGTTTAACCGCTGCCTGAAGGAGAAATGTTTCCCATACCTACTAAATGTGTCAAGTGTGTCCTGTTTACAAGAATGCGGGGGAGAAAACGTCCTCGTCATAACATCGCCTTCTCAGCCTCTTTAGTGCCACCAGTAAACTTTTTGAGGCTCTTATCAACAAGGAAGTTGTTGATCACCTCAGCAGAAATAACCTCCTCAGCGACAAGCAGTACAATTTACGCTCTTGTAGGCCCACGGCTGATATTTTAACTATCATCACGCATAGGATTAGTAAAGCGCTTGATAATAAGCACATCTCGATAGCAATCGCCTTAAATATATCAAAGGCCTTCAAAACGGTGTGGCATATGGGGTAGCTCCACATTCACGAGCTATAGGATCTGTCTTCTCCGTTATCAATTTTTTCCTATCGGGTAGTTCTCTGAAGATCGTTAATCATTGCCTCTGAATCACGTGGAATCAATGAATCTTCGGCCCTACCCTCTTTTTGCTTTATATTAACGATCTACCCAAGAACTGTCACACAACCTTTAGTAAATATATATATGCAGATGATACCACGGTGTATGGATGCACCTTCAAATATCTGGATGACCAGAGCCTGGCAGCTGATCTCTCCTCTGATCAAGCTGTAACAGCTCAAAGTGGAAAGGACTGAAACAAAGATAGTAACGTTTCATCCCCACCGAGCAGATCCTAAATTTCCGTGTCGCGATGTAAAATATTTTTAAATAAAAATATTATAATATATATATAAATTATTAACAGACCCAAAAGACGAAAAATAGAGTAACACATTGGTGTTACGACATTCAAAGAAATCAGCCTGGGTCCGTTCACGGGTTTAACACGGTCAACAATGATAAAACAGCCCTGAATACATTACTGGAAAAGGTTTACTGTTCGACCAAGACAATTACTTAAATATATAGTGATTTTCTAAGCGCTTGTTAGATGTGGCACAAGGCCAGAAATATGAAACATCCAATCACTTAAATATAAATGTCGCAAGTTACTCGAAATCGAAAATTCTTTCAACTGTGAGTCGTGTCCCAACATTAAAACCACTTTTATTTCAATACAGTCTATACAGGTTTATACAACAGACCAAAAAGTGCCGCCCTCATAAAAAATGTCGTTGAGAACGAAGCACCCCATCTAGGTACGCTAATTAGCTGGTTCTCTCTAGTTCTCGCTGTCAGTCTCGACATAGTTCAAAGGTCTCGTGGATACGCAGTCTCGTCGGTGATGAATTATTCTCCACCTTGCAACCCATTTCCTTCTTAGATGAAACTTTGCTAGCCTCTCACTACTCTATCACGATTACTATGGCCGATGTTCGGACGATTGAAATTCCTTAGTTCCACCAGCTCAGACTTTCACAGCTGAGACCCACCCCCCATGTTTACGACGGCGTATCACCCTCTCATTCCTTTCATATTCCTTTGGTAAAGACTAATTTCTACTCTTAGTTTATTATTGTTATTTTGTTGAACATGTTCCGAAGAAGAGATGCTTCTCCAATCAGTACAACCTTAACCTCTTCAAATCTATGGCCAACCAATTGTAAACTGATATCTGTTCTACATATCCTCCTAATATGAACTTCTTACTGCCATGTTTTATCTCTACAACAGCCAGATCAGATCAAAAATACCGCATATGAACCGGGGCGACCCGATCTTTACTCTCCAGTTTTTCCTTCTAATTTTGCATCACATGTTGCCTTTCTTCAGTCTATTCCTGATGCAGTCGTTGTATCTCAATTTTGAACCAATCATTCTTACTTTTTTTTCTTTTCTTTTTCACATGTCCTCTAACATTAAATGTCCCGATAATAAGATCATTATATGCAATTGGATGTATTTTTAAAAAACAATTAAAGAAGTGACCAACTTTCAAGCTTGACATGCCATTACCTTCTCTGCCAAAAGAGGATTTTCATTTGTTGCTTTGTGGCTGGTGCGTTCTTTGGACTTCATAGCGTTGTCTGACGTTCTGAGATGAAAGCCATTGTTGTTATTGTATGTATGACTGGTCATTCGTACCCAAGTACGCCTGTCTGCTAGGATAGCTAGTTAATCCCTCTCGCAGATGTCTATTCAAACACATTTGTGCTTCTACAACACCCAGGGAGCCCAGCTGTGGTTTATACTACATTTATGCTGAGCCGACCTTAGTCATAGCTTCTTGGCGACAACGCGTATAATCTGGCGGGATCAAGTTTTAACAATTGCGCTCAAACCTTAGGGGGGGGGCACAATGACTTGTATCTTCTTGCTATCATTGATGGCTTCCCAACAGTTTCACTCTCAATGTTTGGGTAAACCTGTAGTGTATGGCTTCCAGGCACTTCCCAACGATGCAGAATGCTAAAATCGTTTCGCAAAGCGGATCTTATCAACCCAAGTCTCAAAAATGAAGACTAACATCCCAACTTCTAGTCACGCACCCATTATTATTGCTTTATTTAATAAATTATTCCGATCTTCATCCTCGTTTTTTCTGTTTTAGTCCATAACATTTCAGCCAATACACTTTCCTTTTTTCCTCAGGTCTATGTGACACTTGGCAATCTTTAAACTACTTATCTTTCTCTGAAGGAAGATTGGAGAACGTGCCAGTCGGAAAGTTATAACGATTTACTAAGTGTATCTTATTTGTGACACAACGCTGAAAGTATGGAGCACAATTTGAGGATCTAACTCACTACTCAACTGTAATTGATCTCGCATGACGTCATTAGCAATTGCTAAACATTACACCATATCAAAGTAACTCGGTCGAAAAGTTATAATCGAACGTAGTCCAAATAATTTAAACCAAAGGTTCTCAACCTTTTTCATCCTGTTACCCCCTTTTCGCTATTTTTCATGGCAATCGCCCACGCTCATTTGTAAAAATATAAATTAGAATATTTTACTTAAATTACTTTTTAATGTGATCCTTGGGGTTTATGCTTTGCTGGTAGAAATTTAATATTTCGTTTGAAATTTGTAAGATTTAGTCTTGTGACTCCTCTAGTACAGATCTCAATTTTATTTCTTTAGTCAAGTTTTTATTGGTTGCAGTGAATCTACATTCAACCAAATAAGCGGTGGCAAAACATGGCAGTATTTTAGCCATTTCAGATCAACATGTTCACATACAGATGTTTCATTTTATTTGACAGCCATAATTCTATTATTCCGCCACTTTCAAATTTGTACTTGCATACGTCATTGTTTCAATTCAATAAGTTCTTCCTTCCTATTTTCACTGACAGCTTCTATGCCCCAACCAAAGGGATTCATCATCCACGGATGGACTGCTAATGAAAATAGATCTGAAAATTTAGTTCTTCGTTCAATTTCACTAAATATTCTGCATATTTTTTACTAGTTTGTTTTGAGAGGTGTTCACTTACTTCTGGTAACTCAGAATTTGTTATTGAATTTCTTCTGTTTTATATTAACTCGAAATAAGTCTAATTTTTCAGAAAACGCTTTCAGAACACGTTTGCAATCTAGCAACGTGCATAATTTACCTTGAATCTGGAGTGAAACGTCATTGAACTTTCGAAAAACCCATGCTAAGTATCACATTTGTGATTCATGATTTCCTCTGTCAAATTTTTCTCACCCACATTTCCAAGAAATTAACTATTGTACTAAATAGGTTTACAAATTTGGCCAGGCAGTTTCCTTTCGAAAGCCAACGGACTTCCGTATGGATAATGTCTTATATGCTATTCTTCGGTATTAATACAAAACTTTTAAAAAGTCTGTCATATTTGCATTGATATTTTATTTTATTGACTGTTTTAATAACTACTGCGAATGATTCATGAAGATCAAGATGAATATTTTTGGCAACAAAATGATGACGATGTGACATGCAATGCACAGCAAGAGAATGTAAGACATGTATTTTTTAAATGTGCAATAAATCCCTTATGCCTACCAAAAACTTCGTCAAACCAAGATTTTTCAGATTCAAATAATGGATAAGCCAGTGGTATCCGTTTCCAATAGTTTCACAAACAACAACTCTTCACACAGTTTGAAGTAATCATCTATACAACGAACCTATGCCATAAGAATTGAACTATTCTCGCATACTGTGTAGATTCATCAATCTGGTTTGAGAATTTAGTGCTTTTTAATTTTTCAACTAGTTTGCTTTCTACATCTGCTAACATTTCATCAATTCTTCTCCGGATTAAATGATTGCCCAGCGGCAATGCTTTTTAAACTATTTACCGAATTCTGCTGCAACACAGTTTTCATGAGAATTTCAAAGAAAAACTTAACATTTTCAGCAACTATATGTGAAATTCCAGTTTTTGTAATTTACTTGCGCTAATCTCAGAAGATGAAATCAAAGCCACTTTCATTTATTTCTGTAGATTCCTTTTGCAAATAGGATGAACGTGTATTTCGTTGGTTAAAGTTTTTATTTAAATTTTCAAAATAAGCAATGGACTTGTTCACTTTGTCAGGATGTTTTCTTTTTAAATGCTCTAAAAACCTTGACGGTTTCATTGCTTCATTAAAAAAATGAGCTGATGCAAATAAGGCACATATTTTGTCTTTAATCAAACGGTCTTCCACAAATACTCCTCTACATACTCTCTACATTTCTTTTTGGTACTCATGATTAATGAAAGAAAAGATCGAACGATATAGGCACAGGGAAAACTTGCCGGCAGGAAAACTTGACTTTTTTTTAATTTTTTAATCTTAAAATTAATATAAGTGATTATAAATAAGTTTTGTTAATTTTTAAAATTTATATAAATAAAAAGTGTAAAAAATACTTTCATAATTTTGTTTGATTTTTTTAATAAAAATTAAAATAATTTATTAGTTTAACCATGTTAAGACCCAAAAACTACAAATTTGAAAATTCAAAAAAGTTAAGTTATTCTGGCGGCGAGATACACCCTCTTGAAAAATATAACACAAACACAATATTTTCAACTCAAAGTTATGGTGACTAACACTTGATCTAATTATTAATACTATCACTGTGACTATACGAACATAAAAAAAATTGGCCATCATCCACTTTTTACGAAGGTAGACTTATGTGTAAAATAGGTTTTGGCGAGGAAAATTGTCTAGCACGTCACAGCCAACTTTCCGAGAACAGTTACTACACAGTTTTCGGTGAGCATATAGTAGTAACATAGTAGGGTAAAGTCTGAAATCGGGGCCATAATTCGCATGCGCAAAATGGCGAATTAAAATTCATATATATCATTTATTGTTTTTAATATATTTTCAAATAATTTTTTTTATTTTTCTAGAAATATATATTCAGATATATATTTCCATTCGTGTAGATTCTTGTTGGTTCCTTTTTCTCTGAGAAAACGCTTTAGATGAAGCCATTGTTTGAGTATGAAAAACATAAGCTTTTTCTGAAAGATATTTTTTTCCTAGAGCTGGTATAGGACATCTCCAACTACATTCATCAGAACAACTTTTGGATACCAAGCTCATATTGCAGCAACGATCTTCACAAGTTCTTTGTTCTGCATTTAAGTTAAAAATAGTTCTAGCAAATTTTCTTTCATTTTTGTGCATACGGCCTCCGAATCTAGACCTTTGCTACATAGTCGCTGTACGATTTTTAAGATTTTTTCTCTTTGAGAATCGGAAGGTGCCATATATCAATTAATATCAACAGCATTATCATCATCAGTGACCATACCTCTCCAGGTTAAAATACAACCGATAAAGCCCTATGACCGTTGATATCATCCAGGGAATTCTCCGTTCAAGCCGTTGACTTCAGCCAAAGAAACCCTCTGTCCAGCGATGCCGTGACATCACCAAACTGACTGCATGTCATTTAGAGTTCAGTCTACCCCATTGTGCTAGATGACCGTTGACTTTACAAAGTAGGTCCACCCGTCCTTTGTTTTTAACCCTGCTGGGTGTCTATAGCCACCCTCCACACAATAAAATCTGGTAGGAGAATCGATTTAGTCAGCGACTACCTGACCATATAAGTTCTGCGCTAACAGTTTCTTCTATCGCGCATTTCTCGATTGAGGAACTCTCTTCCGGCTCTTAGCTTTCTTATCATTTTTGATCTTCAAAAATGTAAATGCAATGTCGATCGTTATCTTCTGTTTTCTTATTTCCTGTTTATTTATTGCCCCCTCTCTTTAATAATGTTTTTTGCTCATATTATCTCGCACTCAGTAACACATTGTGTTTTAGAGGCTTTATTGCTTGGTTTGAGGTGAAATGATTAAAAAAAATTTCCAAGCGAAATTGTCCGCCATATTTTTTTTATACTTCTCTGAAAATATGCGTTTCTTGCGAACGACGTCAGTATGAATGCGGCCAATTCCCGATACTAAATCGTGAACCCTAAACAATCAATCGATCAAGAAGGATTTTAATTACTTACCTGTCGGGTATTTGGACTGGAATTCTGGGTAGGTGCCTCGTTTTTCTTTCTTTCTTGTCGTGTCCTACGAGTTGACATTTTTGGCTAAAATCGTTTAAACCTTTCGGTAGATTCATCTGACGTCACCTCCCATTCTTGATAACGGAAAAATAGGCAATTAGCGTTTAGTGACGTCATGTCTTGTGAAATATCCTGCTTCTTTTAAGCGTTTACAATGAGAGAAAAAAAAGCAACAGACAAAAAACATTGCAGAATGTAGATGAACTTATTGCTTTCACATCGATATTCTCCTTAATTTAATTTTGGAAATATTAATTTCCCCAGCTTTTTCATTATCTGTTCATGTTTTTGTTTTAATAATATAACGTAATTAATCGACGAAAAACTAGATCGCCATTTGGAATGTATCAAATAAAAAATCGTATTTACTATCTATTTTTTATCTATGACTGAAAAATATGTCTTAGTTTGTGATACGTAAAAATTATTTTTTTAAATATAATTTTTCTTGATATAGTTTTTAATTCCTTTCAAATTTTTCAGTTACCGGGTTTTCTGTCTTAGTATTTTTTTTTTTTTTTTGTACAACTAACCTGATATCGTTTGTCTTATTTTTTTTATTACTTTCTGTTTTTGCTTACCTATACTTATATTTATCAACTTTGCATTTTCTACTAGGGTTCGTTTTTTATCAATTGATTTTTAAATGTTAGTATTGTCGAAAAGGTAGTATAAATCATCTTATTGCATAATGAATTTGATGATGATGATGATCACACACATACATACATACTTAGAGAAATTCAAATTATACAACAACAAGCATTCATTGGATAATAAATCAACACTACTGTGTAATGGACAATTTATAAATCGCAGCTATGCGACAATTTTATAATCGCTATATTTTCATGTAGTCGATTTCGTGTACTTTTGGGAGAATTGAATCCCAGAAGCTTTCGTGAGTCTCCCCAAATCTCGCTCGCTGATTGGTCTATGCCAACCAATCAGATTGTCTGTACATGAAGCATGATTCTTCCCGCGCAGCGATTCGGAGTCGATGATCACCTATATGAGCAAGAAATATTCTTAGATAATTAGCGAGATTTCAGTTGCCAAACGAATCCACGACAGCTGAAACCATGCGCCAACCTTCTCACTCACACCACCACTCACATTCAGAATATTCCCTACACTCACATAATCTTTTTCCTTACACAGCAAAACTGTTGAAAACATTTATTACCAGAAACTATCACAACCTTCTTTCTTTCAGTGAACTTTGGAACACAAATGATAGTTAAAGAGAGCCAACTCTTGTTTTATTCAATGCATACCTTTCTTTCACATCCTTGTTTGTACATCCTCTGAAATACAAATTTTATGTAATCCTGGAGTTGATAACTATTTGTATGTTGATGACTTCTGTATAACCTCCACATCCAAATACATACGTACTGCAGAACGTCAACTGCAACAGGGCATCAACAAAATAAATAGATGGGCTATCACAAACGGCTTCAAGATTTCAAAATCGAAAACCCAATGCATGCATTTTTGTCAACTAAGGAAAATGCATAATAACCCAACACTAAAATTAGACAAAACAGAAATTCCGGTAGTCGAACAATATAAATTTCTAGGAGTTATATTCGACAAAAAACTGAACTTCATTCCCCACATACAATATCTAAAAGAAAAATGCAGCAAAGCCCTAAAACTACTCAGACTTGTAGCCCACAAAGACTGGGGTGCAGATCAACAAACTCTCATTCAATTATATCGAACATTAATCCGATCAAAACTGGATTATGGCTGCTACATATATGGAGCAGCTAGAAAATCTTATCTAAAAACTCTCAATACAATCCACCATGAAGGATTGAGACTCGTCTTGGGGGCATTTAGAACATCCCCTGTGGAGAGCCTTTATTTTGAAGCGTACGAACCACCACTAAAACTTAGCTTCACAAAATTAGGTCTGCAATACTACACTAAAATCAAATCTCAACCCACCAATCCAGCCTATAATTGCATTTTTAAATCCAAATCCCAAGCCATATTTGATCAAAAAGAAAAGGCCATAAAACCTTTTGGTCTCTGAATGAAATATACAGTGGACGACAACAACATCTCAATTACAAACATCCACGAAACCGTTAAACTAAGCTCACCTCCCTGGCAACTTAAAAAACCTGTGGCCAACCTTGATCTCAACAAACTCCCTAAAAATAAAACACACCCATTAACTTATCAAGAAAAACTTTACAACATTCATGAAAAGTACCCAAATTACTCGCACATTTACACTGATGGTTCCAAAAACAGCAATAGAACTGGATGTGGAGTAGTTCTTGGTAAGAAAACAGTGGAAAAATGTCTCCCAAATGAAGCTTCCATATTCACCGCAGAAATCTGTGCAATAAATTTGGCTCTTCAGATTGTTGACGCCAGCAACATAAAAAAATTCATTATTCATTCCGACTCAATCTCTGTCCTACAATCCATAAAAATACACAACAGAATAACCCTCTTATTGTTAAACTGTTGAACAAACTGAACACCTTAACACATAGCAAAAAGGCGATATTTTGCTGGATCCCAAGCCATGTTGGAATCCAGGGAAATGAGAAAGCCGATTCATTAGCCAAAGCTGCTCTTAACATGACACCCGACCAAAACATCAAAATCCCATACACTGACCTAAAACATAAAATCAAGACAACAATAACACTAAAATGGCAACAACTATGGGACAAAAATACCAACAATAAACTCTATCAAACAGCACCAATTCTAAAGGAAAGGCAACTGAATCTTAAAACAAGAAAAGAACAAACCACCAATGTTCGACTACGCATTGGACACACAAGACTGACTCACTCTTTCGTACTAAAACAAGAACCCCTGTCGTGTCCACTAAAATATCAACTACAATATTCATAAACCAATCACACTCAAGAAAACACTTACATCTTAAAACATACCAATAAAATCATAGATTACAAATCAGAATGTTTGTTATATTAGTCATCATCATTTTTAGGTAGATACCGACCAGATATCGTACGGACGTGGTAGAAGACATACCACGTGACTTCTTAGGGCCAATTAGGAATAAATAAATAAATAATTTAATTCTGGAGCCGATATTGTTCGGAAAAAGTGTATAAAAACATACGAAATCCGTTCCCGAAACAATATACACGCGGCTGCCCACACACACCTCTCGCCGATGACCTTCATGACCTCATGTCAAAAACGACAGCGTTGACAAACTCCAGACCACGGCAACACCGCCAACAGTAAGAAACAATTCGTATTTCTCGTATCCGTTTTTATGAATCACGCACACACATGTTGACTTTTTCATACAAACACACATATCACAACATTTTATTGTTTCTCACACACGTACACAAAAACAGTTTATATTTTATTTCAGAAACTTTATCAACCCAAACAATACATTACTTTCCAATCTATTATCAACTTTTTGTATTCCTATCGTTATATTAAATCAATGTTTATTTGTTGAAACTATGTCGTCTTTTCTACTGAATTTTATTCCTTCAATGAAAAGCGTTTGATTATTTTAGACGGCCAAATTACGAGCGACCCTGTAACGATATTTTATTAATGCATTGAATCCCGACACTCCAAATTTTAATATTCAACAAAAAACCGAGTAGAAGGATTCCTACAAATGGTGACCACGACTATTACCTTGTGAAAACACGAAAGTTGGTAAATAGAAAACACAAATTTACGTATCTTAAAAAAATAAAAAAATGTAACAATAAAACACAAATAGTACGGAAGCTTCGTTGACAGCAGTCAGCCTGTATTTACCTGCATATAACCCTAACAACATAAAATCATGGCTTATACAAATGCGGGCCATATTCAACGCGAAGAAAATTGTTTCGCAAAGAGCCCGATACTGTTATTTAGTAGAAAAACTTCCAGCAGAAGTTGTAGAAGAAGTGACGGACTAACTGGAAACAATGCCCAAAGAAAACCCCTACGATACATTAAAAACGGCCATAATTAAACGAACTGGAATTTCGAATGAGACAATGCTGCGCGATTTGTTTACCCGAGTGGAACTAGGTGACCGAACTCCTTCCCAGTTATTAAGACATATGAAAACTCTGTTAGGTACTAACGTGATGGCAGAAAATATTCTACGAAGATTGTGGTTGGACAAACTACCCAGCACAATGACGCAAATTTTAGCACCCATGGCAGAGGAAACTGAACTGGAAAAACTTGCGGATTCTGCTGACCGAATCCATGTTGGTTTTAGAGACAGGGAGGTGAACACATTGACACCGCAACGTACAAACCAACAACAAAGCGAACAAATTGAGAAACTGCAAGCAACGGTTGCAAGTTTAGCCAAACAGATGCAGTCTATCTTGAACCTACATCAACAACAACGAACTTCTCGTAATACTACCAGACCTAAGTACAGACGAAGGAGTAACAGCAGGAGTTTCAGCAATGATAGAGGAAGACGAAAATTCGACATCTGCTACTATCATTATAAATTTGGTGCAGAGGCAAGACGCTGTTTGAAACCTTGTGCCTTTGTAGACCCGGCATTGGAAAACTTAAATTCCAGCCAGTAGAGACGACGACTGTTGCTGGACTCTCACAAAAAGGTCGTCTGTTCTATATCCTTGATAGAAATCACAGATATAATTTTTTAATAGACACCGGAGCCGAAGTGCAAAATTTAAAACTAGGACTCTACAAACTCCAAGCTGCTAACGGTACAAAAATTGATACTTTTGGCGAGAAAGCAGTAACCATCGACCTGAGTATGCGGCGAAATTTTCTATGGGTTTTTGCTCAAGCTAATGTTACCACACCAATATTAGGTGCAGACTTTCTAGCTAAATTTAATTTATCGGTTAACATGACCACTTATTCCTTAGTTGACAATCTGACAGAACTTTCTGTGAGAGGAATTTGCTCCCGATACCAGTCAACTGGAATTAGTTCTGCCTTACCACAAGTTAGCGGTATTAAGGAATTAATACAGAAATACGCGGAAATCACTCAACCTTTTAAAAACACAGACACAATTAAGCACAATGCCAAACATCACATAAAAACAGGACAACCGGTACACTCTACACCGAGACGATTAAAACCGGACAATTATAAAATAGCCAAGGCAGAGTTTCAACAAATGCTACAGTTGGGAATCATACGTCCTTCCAAGAGCGCATGGTCATCACCATTGCACATGGTCCAAAAATCCAACACGACAGCATGGCGTCCATGTGGCGATTTCCGCAGATTGAACGCCAAAACCATCCCTGACAGATACCCAATTCCGCATATACACGATTTTGCAATGGGTCTCCAAGGTGCACACATTTTCTCGAAGACCTGGTAAAGGCATATTACCAAGTACCAGTTGCCGAAGAGGACATCCACAAAACTTCTCTGACGACACCTTTCGGATTATACGAATTTGTGCGAATGCCTTTTGGGTTACGTAACGCCGCTCAAACCTTCCAGAGACTAATCGACGAGGTATTTAGAGGTTTACCTTTCATATATGCCTACATAGACGATGTTCTAATCGCCAGCAAAAACCGAGGAGAACACAAAATGCATTTGGAACAAGCTTTCCAAAGACTTTCGCATTTTGGACTCAAAATCAATGTCCACAAGTGTGGTTTTGGAGAACCAAAAATAAATTTCCTCGGACATGAAATTGACCACGAAGGTATTTCACCTTTACCAGACAAATTGGAAGCTATTACTAATTTTCCGCAACCAACGTCACTAGGACAATTACGAAGATTTATAGGCCTTATCAATTATTACAGGAGATTTATACCCAATTGTTCAGCGTTACTGTCACCTTTGACAAACCTACTAAAGAACAAGAACAAAAAGATTATGTTACAGGAAGACACTCTAGAAGCATTCAACAATGCCAAAACAGCTAACTTTACTAAGCTGAATTACATCAATGATAGCGAGAAAATTAAGCTTACCCTCACAACAGAGGCTTCATCAACAGCTGTAGGTGCGGTTTTACACCAAATCTTGGATAAATAAATCACACCTATATCGTTCTTCTCCGCTAAACTAAATAAGGCACAAACTAAATGAGGCACATTTTCGAGAGTGCTATTAGCAATATATCTTTTCGTTAAACATTTTCAGCACCTCCTGGAGGGCAGAGATTTCACCATATACACAGACCATAAACCATTAACATATGCATTACACACACATACTAACAAATATAATCGTCGGAAAATCAGACACCTAGATGATATTTTCCAATTCTCCTCAGATATCAGATATGTGACAGGTCAAGAAAACATAGTGACAGATGCATTATCACGTGCCACAATTGCTTCTTTAGATTTTAGTTCTTTGAACCTCGAATTAATCACCAAAGAACAAACCACAGACAATATAATCCAAGAAGTACAGCAAAGCACATCGCTAAAATTAGTTGAACTACCTGTTCCATTCTGGGATTTTATTGTGACATTTCACAAACTCAACCCAGAGCTTACATACCACCAAACTTGACAGCAAGTATTCAAAGACTTCCATACATTGTCTCACCCAGGAATGCGTGCAACTTTGAAGTTAATTACTGAACGTTTTGTTTGGCCAAATATGTCAACTGACGTAAGAAATTGGAAAAAAATCTTGTTTATCATGCCAGAAGAACAAGATAAATAAGCACACCAAATCACCCGCATGCACATTCAGCACAACTGATGCAAGATTCACGAACATACACGTTGATATTGTAGGACCTTTACCTTGTTCTCAAGGATATACATATATCCTTACTATCATAGATAGGTTTACTCGCGGGCCTGCTGCAATAGCAATCAAAGATATTACAGCCACAACAATACCTAAAACTATCCTTACTGAATGGATCGCAATATTTGGTGTACCTTCAGTAATCACAACAGACAGAGGAGCTCAGTTCCAGTCTACATTATTTAGAGAGTTCAATCACCTACTCGGAACTCGACACATAAAAACTACAGCCTATCATCCTTGTGCAAACGGAATGGTAGAACGTTTCCACAGACAGTTGAAGACAGCTCTAGCAATGAAACTAAACAAAACTAATTGGCTAGAAAACTTACCACTGGTACTTTTATCAATCAGAAACATTGTAAAAGAAGATTTTGGTGGTACACCAGCTGAAATGGTTTTCGGCACATCACTGACTCTACCTGGTCAATACTGTGATGACAACACGAACATTTTACCGACAACAACGTTTGTACAGGAATTAAAACATAGAATGTCATCATTAACATTTACACCAACACGGAAAGCAAACAAAAATATATACCTACCAAATGACCTTTACACTTGCACATATATATTTATAAGAAATGACGGTGTAAAAAAACCTTTATGTTCAAACCACTCAGTTCCATACCAAGTTATTAACAGAAAGGACAAGTATTTCACCATCATGAAAAATGGAAAACAGGACAATATTGCTATCGATCGGATTAAACCGGCTTATGTCGATAACCAATTCTCACAGCAACCACAAAAAGAAAAACATGAGCATTCAGACTGAAATATCACACAAAAGACGAATGAACAAACATCCAACAAAACAAATGACACCTCACCAGAGACAATAACAGAGAAGAATGTTACAACAAGATCTGGGAGACACGTGCATTGGCCAAAACATGACAAAACATACCTGAGATATCAAATTATTGTTTCCTACATATCATTAGAAATAAATTTCTGGTGTTCTAGAGGGAGCCTTTGTTGTGTCCACTAAAATATCAAATACAATATTTATAAACCAATCCCACTCAAGACAAAACGTACATCTTAAAAGACACCAATAAAATCATAGAATACAAATCAGAATGTTTGTTGTATTAGTCATCATCATTTTTAGGTAGATACCGACCAAATATCGTACGGACGTAGTAGAAGACATACCACGTGACTTCTTAGGGCCAATTAGGAATAAATAAATAATTTAATTCTGGAGCCGATATTGTTCGGAAAAAGTGTATAAAAACATACGAAATCCGTTCCCGAAACAATATACACGCGGCTGCCCACACACACCTCTCGCCGATGACCTTCATGACCTCATGTCAAAAACGACAGCGTTGACAAACTCCAGACCACGGCAACACCGCCAAAAGTAAGAAACAATTCGTATTTCTCGTATCCGTTTTTATGAATCACGCACACACATGTTGACTTTTTCATACAAACACACATATCACAACATTTTATTGTTTCTCACACACGTACACAAAAACAGTTTATATTTTATTTCAGAAACTTTATCAACCCAAACAATACATTACTTTCCAATCTATTATCAACTTTTTGTATTCCTATCGTTATATTAAATCAATGTTTATTTGTTGAAACTATGTCGTCTTTTCTACTGAATTTTATTCCTTCAATGAAAAGCGTTTAATTATTTTAGACGGCCAAATTACGAGCGACCCTGTAACGATATTTTATTAATGCATTGAATCCCGACACTCCAAATTTTAATATTCAACAAAAAACCGAGTAGAAGGATTCCTACACCTCCTCCTAAATGTTCCTGTGGAAAACAATACACTGTAAAACATATACTAATAGAATGTACAAACCTCACACACATCCGTAGAAAATTCTATAACACGAAGAACATGAAGAAATTATTTGCAAAAACTGAACCAAAAAATATATTGCATTTTCTAAAAAGAATTGGTCTCTTATCAAAGATATAGACTGATGTATAAACAACATATCCTACCTTTTATCATTTTGCAAATAAATTGTCCTTATCAAATAGAAATTCTTGACTTAAACAAAAATACCTAGGATTACTTTGCAGTGTGCAAGCAGATAAGCTGTTGGTTGCTAAAAATGTTCCATACAAAATAGGTATTTAAAATTCATATAAACTGGATTTGGCATTAAATAACCCACAGTGGTTGATATGCCATAAAACCCAAACAAAGAAACAAATTTTATGTGTAATGATGTCTTTTTCTTCCCGTCAGTTTGGTTTCCTAATCTAAAGTCAAGACCGCCACAATTTCATAATCCCCGAGTATCCGATTTAAATCCTGATTTATATTTTCATTTTTTATTTCTGTTATGTTTTTTTCCAAAATTAATTTTCGATATTTGTGTTTATGTATTTATGTCCGATGATTTCATAATTTGTTATATCCCAAGCTATTTTTTTTTTTTTTTTACATATAAATAAACAACTTTTATTAATTCACTGTCTGAAAACATCAAGGATCGTATGGATTGAAAGAATGAATTTCATGTGCATGTCAACTGGTCGCCATGTTCAATTCAAAAGTGGCGCCCTCGTTTTGACACACAAGGGAAGTAACTCAATTCTATTTTGAGTTATCGTCCTTTTCACAGAAAGGAATTTAACTTCTAACAGTTTTGCTTTCTAATAGTTTGTTTACTTAACGTTTTATATATCTGAAAGGCTGTTAATTTGGGGGACTTCTAAAACAGGTCATATAATGTTTATATATATATATATATATACATTATATATGTTCCAAGTGTCGTAACAGCCAGAGGTAATAATGATAACAAGCTCCCACTCTTTATAAAATGCTTCCGTGGTATGTCTCTCAAAATAGCTTCTGACGACTAAGTCCAGTTCCAAGCCAGAAAATGGGTGAAGACGGGCAACAGGGGCCCCATAACAAGCTGGTCCGGGTAGATGGAGCTCGCAAACCCAGGAAGGCAGTCCATCTAGAGAAAGAAACCCCCCTCATTCTAAACATCTGCTGCCATGCGATCATATCCAAATTTGGAAAAGACTATGAAATTAAATCCAGACAGAAAATCCGAAGTATAGCTGCGAAGATGGTTGGCTGACAACTTTCCGGAATCTCCTGCAGCAAGTGTAAGGCCCTGTGTTACTTTGGAGCGGGTGGGGAGGGGGAATGTAGTCTGGGCAGCAAAAGGCCAGGAAAGGTCGCTCCAGTCTCACCACCAAAGGACTGAATTTAGACCAGACAGAGTGTTTATCTCGCGAGATAAACGGATGTCTATTTTTTTTTAATCTATAAAAGTCAGCGTTCAAGAGACTGTGCTTATTGTTGTTTTTGTTTAGCGGCATCTCAACCCCGTATGATTTATTTAATATCGAAATATAAATATGAAAATTCATTCGTTATAATTAATTCAAGAGAAATACATTATTTCATGATTAAGTTATAATTACTTAGCAGCCTTTTTTACCAAATCTTACAAAACCAAACGAAGAGTAAAAATTTGTTTCTCCCCACAAGAAATAAAAAATAATCATAGCAAATTGTTTGGGGTTTTGGTAGGCGGAGTGACAGTGTATGCTGTATCTTCAATTTTACTATAAAAAATGTATTGTTGGTAATTTTTTATAGTGCTAGTTTCACTACAAAAATGTTCGTAATTTTTTTTATAAAAATGTATTGCTGGTATTTTTGCTACAAAAATGTATTTTTTTACTTTACCAGTGTTTTGATCTTTGTTCGCTGATTCACTATTTGGCCATAGCCGAAACCCTAACAGGTGCTGCCACCCTGGGTGAAGGTGGACCTGAGAACAACAGCAATTAAGAGATGGTTATACGCTCCTCAAAATCAGATTTCTTAGCTGCAGGCTTAGCAATTGATTCAATATAACCTTGACACTTGATGTCAACTGAAAAAGGTTATTCCGATAAAGCGAAATGAGCCACAGTTCTGGAGGTTAGCATCAGCCATTCTGATGGAAGGCAAAAAAGGTTCCCTCAGACGATTAAAAGAGACTAGTTTCGTTTTGAAGACGTTCAAATTAACAAGCTATTCCTTGCTCATTTAACAGCAGAATGTAGAGCATTTTTTTCTTTTAGATCAGCTGCCAACTTGACCTTATCGAACTGATCACTTACTGTTAAGACAGGAGTAAATAATATGATCAGCATAGATACGAATCTGAGAACTGATGACATCAGGAAGGTCATTTACGAAAATTAGGATCAACAAGTCCAGAGAAACACCTGCATTAATGCAAAAGAATCTAGAAAAATGGCCATTCAGGATAATTTTCATTTCGCGATTTGATAAGAAAGAGTGAATACCATAACCTTTCAACTTGTGAAGAAGACCAGTATGTCAAAATCTGTCAAATACTTTCGAGATATCCAAAGCAACAGACTTTTTTTACGGAATATTTTTTTACCAAAATATGGGTTAACGAAGTATCCACAAATGTAGGTTGTAAACAGTTGAGTGATATTTTTTATCACAAATGCTGACTTTGAAACTGGGGAATTCAGTCCATGATAACTTTTACTGGTTACATTAAAAATCTGTGAAATCGATAAATAATGGCATATTTAAAAGTAAAACTTATTTATTTGCAAATTAATTTGATTCTTCGTTTCTTTTGGCAAAATTCATCGATTAATTTGTTGTAGAAAGTATCAACATGACGCTCTAACTTCCTCTTCAATTTTTATAATTCTTTTTCTGTTTTTTTTCCGCTGACATGAAGTGGAAATATTATATTGAATCAATTGCTAGGTCTCCTGCTAAGAATGTTGGTTCACTGTACCGTACCAAACAATTTTTCTCTTCAGAATCTGTCTTACAGATTTATAAATCTACCATTCGTTCAAGCTTTGAATATTGCAGTCATATCTGGTCTGATGCTTCTACGGTGTATTTAGAGATTCTTGATAAAATTAAAAAGAAAAATCTACAATATTATTGATCTTGATCTAGGCTTCAATCACCTTCCCACCATGGTAACATAGATTCACTGTGCCTTCTCTATAAATATTTTCATGGTAATTGTTCTGATGAGCTTTCCTCTTTGGTTCTTCGACTTTACGAATATAAGTGCAGTACTAGATTGGCGGCAAGGTCTCATCATTTTACAGTTGAAATGACCTAGATACAGTGTAACCCGGATATAAGAGACCCGGATATAAGAGAGATTTTATCTGGTCCCAAATTAGAGCCATACTTACCTAAACAAAATAGACCAAACCCGGATATAAGAGAAACTCGGATATAAGAGACTTTTCTCCGGTCCCGACAACTCTCTTATATCCGGGTTACACTGTATAACCGTAAGTTCTATTCTACCTGTTCCTTCTCTCTCACTTCTCGCTTGTGGAATTATCTCTTCTGGTCTCTTGCTTTCCACTCAACTTCGTATTTAAATTTTTGAAAATCAATCGTTATCCTTTGTCTTGTTAATTTCTTTCCTTTTATTGTTCTTCTGTCGGCTTACTTCCTCGTAATTTTTGAAACCGCTACTAGAGGACGTTTTCCGGACTATAAATATTCGGCGATATATTTTTCGCCCTCTTCTGACCTTATCCGCCTATTCGTCAACATGTAACCTATCACGGAGAACGCGTTTCCTTTGCATTAACAAACCACACATACACAACACACGTATGTACACACATTCACTCACTACACATACTTTGTATCCAAAAAGGTTTTCACATTCATTTGCCACACACTTTATTGTTTTGTCGCTTTGTTGTTAAAACATTATCATTTGTTTGCACATATTGTTTCTTGTCGTTTCTTTTTATTTATTTACGTGGACTCACATCCCGAGTCTGCCATGTTTGTTGTGGGCATTTCAGGAGATACACGTGTTTATGTCTCAACGCATAGACCGGCCCGCGACACTTCTTTCCTTAATAATAGTTTTCTTTTTTACATATTCTCTCACACTCGGTAACCCTTTGCTTCTCAGTGGATTTATTACCTTGCTTGGAGTGAAATTATTAAAAAAAGAAAAAAGTGCAATGCCACCTACAGTAGAAGCGTTGCAAGGAGCTCTCAATAAATATGAGTGATGGTTCAGATCTTGGCAGTGACTATTTTTCTATTCATGCCAGTAAACATTCACTGACTGCAAAATGACTTGAGCGTTACGATAAAAGGCTAGAACAAAGACGAAATGAAAATGTAAAAAGTTGTAGAATGTTGATTAGAACGTCGGGTTGACCAATTGTAGAATGTATTGCTTCTTGAGTGTTGTGGTCACCAATGTTGAATGGGTTAAATAGATAATGTGGCTGCGTGTTGAGAAGGTAATAAACATTCATACATAATATTTAAAACATCAAGGAAAAAATGAGAACCAATTTTGTTTAACGAAGAAATATATGTATAAATTCAACAATAATACAAAGTAGTTGTAATACGAGTGAAAAAGGGAGAAAAAAGTAGCTTCCCCTTGACTGTAAGGAAAGGTATTAAAGAAGATTTGTCTGAGTAAAATGTTCAGAGTTCAGTGTTGAAAATAGGATATTTCTTTTAGAAAATTGTTCAGTTGTTGCAACTTACAGAGTTGATTTAACTTGGTGTGTCCACTGAGAACTGGTAGTGTATCAAATAAAGTATTGCATGTACGTGCGGAGTGAGTAGGATGAAATACACGAGTGAGTAAGTGAGAACTACTGTCTCCGGGTACACTCGACTGTGGTTCTGGAACTACTACTACTAACTGTTTTTTTTTGGGGGGGGGGAATGCATCCAATATTTATACTACCTAGGGTGGCTCCCAGCAGAGACGCTGGAGTACATTTTTGAATATACACGAAAAATATCCGATTGGACGAAAAATTAACCAATCAGCGATTTTGTAGCAAAGCTTGTTTTTGAACAAAATGTAGGAACAAATTTACTATGGTGGAATGCGATAGATAAATTGTCCTGTTGTTTTTTAGTATGTATTTATTGACCAATTAGAATTGGAGAAAATGCAGGCGTGGCACTACAAAGTAATAATAAAAATTACTTCAACAAAATTCGAATAACTTAAGAAAACTAAGTTTTTTTTTTATTTTGCTTTTAATTTAATTCTATGTGCCTTTATGACGGCTCTCCAAAAATTATTTTTTATTTCCTGTGAATTGCCACAAATACTTTGAAAAAATTATTGTGGAATGGTTTGCCATAACCTTCTTCTCGACCCCTAGTCATGGGTTTGTAGATGCCCGTTAGTTGATATAAACTCTCAATTTATATTTAACACAAAATACCACAAAATATGAAACAACAAGAAGGAACACAAAACGGTTTTGTAACAACGACAATATTTATATTTGTATAATGATGTACAGTACAAGCATATGGGTTACTATTTTTATTCGCGTTATGTCCCTTTGACTAATGAAACATATTTTTATCTGAACTCATAAAAGTTGAATGAATTTGTCGCTCAAAATGTTCACTATTAGAGAGTTGAAAAGAATTATAAAGCTGAGAAAATGCTGAATAAACTTTTAGCTTTAGAAGTTCCGTAATGCTTATAATTAAATTTCAATGAACATGATTTAAATATTAAGTGACCAATCAGAAGTTGAGGTTTTCTGGAAATATGTATGAAACTTGATAAGCTCTGTGATCCACCTTTTGCACAGAAATCGACATTAATATTCGGACATGATTTAAGTGGCCAATCAGAAGTTGAGATTTTCTGAAAATATGTATGAAGCTGGTTAAGCTCTGTGATTCACTTTTTGCACAAAGTTCAACATCGATAAGAAAGTGGTAGCTAAAGGTTAAAAATAGTAGTGCCTGTATCTAGAAAAAAAATGCTAATTTATTATTCACTCGCAAAAAGGATATTATTCAGTTGAATTGTTTTAACTTTAAATAGTCACAGATGGTTGATAAACCGCAAAAAAATAAAATTAAATAAAATAATTCTCAAATGTTCTAGATTAGCTGCCATCCTACTATTTAAGCCATAGTTGAAGGAAGAAAAGGTGGATTCATGCATTTCCGAATGGTATTAAAGCAAAAGTGAACAGAATTTGAATTTGGCTTGCCAATTCCACTGTTCGTATTGACGGCTGCTATAACGAAGATTCTATTCTCAAAAAATAATATTGTATATAATTAAGGGACGTAAATTCGAGTTTGCTTTTAGAGTTACTTCCCCTGTAATCCAAGTAGGAAATGACGTCATAAAACAAAACTAACTTTTCCGGAAGTAGCAAGTTTCTTTCAATTTTCATGTTTAGTTCTTTGTTTTTATTTTGAAACTCCATTTTATATCGAAACGAAAAACATACGGACATTGTTGGCTGACTTTTTGATAGTCGACAACCAAAATAACACTTTTGTATTATATTTTGATTTGTTTGAAGTTAGTTAACAAGAAAGGAAAATGTCCGGATTGTTAGATAATTGTCAATGGCCAAGATGCGAATCTTGTGAACTTGGAGAAAGAAGAAACATGGTTGCTTCCATCATAGCTGGAATATTGGTAAGTTGAGGCTTCAGGTTATTGATATATTTGAACGTCACTGCATTTAAAAGACAGATACGAGTTAGATAATGTTCTATTATAAAAAGACTAAAAAAAAACAAACACTTTCTTGACCTAAATCTTGTTATATTTCCCTTGTTTTTATTTTGGATGCGTTTTTTTTTTTTTTTTCAAAACAATTTTTTTTTTTGAATGCTGTCATACAGCTTTTTTTTATCTATATTTTTAGGTGCATTAACAACTATATGGGTAATTCTATATGAAACCAAAATTTTTTTACTGCTCGAATAAAATGTTATATAATTTATAATATAAATTATATAACATTTTATTCGAGCAGTAAAAAAATTGCAAAATTGACAATTAGTAAAATTTTTACAAGAAAGCGAATATTGAAGAAAAAAAAAAAAAATCAAACGAATTACAACTTATAATTCGTTTGATTTTTTTTTTTTTTTTTCAATATTCGATTTCTTCCTGTAAAAATTTTACTAATTGCAATTTTTTACTAGTAATTATCAATCGGAATAAAAAAAAAGAATACAACAAACTTTTGCGTACATCACTCGACACTACAGAGGTACCTCCAAAGAAAAGCAGTACCTGTTAATTTTTTTATGAACTGAAAGAGAAATCTTATGTCTCTTAAAAAAAAATTAATTTTACTAAGAATTTCTAACAAAAAAAATAACAAATAATTCTAAAATTCATTTGTGAATAAGTCCTTAAACTTTCATTTAAACTCACAATTATTTGATTTTTGGAAGAATGTCCAAAAAACAAAAAATCAATTTTTCACAGCAAAAGACCTAAAATTTTCCATACTAATTTCTTGACGAAAAAAAAAAAAATAAAAAAAATTTAACCAAAATTTTGAAGGTTTATCTTTATAGGTACCTACACTTTTTCGGCATAAATTTTCGATACTTATGGTTTTTAAAATGAATTTTTAAAAATGGAAAAGCATTCTTGAAGATTTCATTTTAGCTTTTTTTTAATTGAAGCTAAAAAGGATATTATTTCCAGTAGAAATACCGTGTATTTCAGATAGAAATTATATAGATTGGAATGTCGAATATTTGCTCGATTTCTTAAAATTTTCTTCAAAGCGGACTTTTTCTTAAAGAAATTTGTAAACAAAAAACAAATTCATCGATTTTAAAACTATTCCAAATTTCTGAGACGTTATTTAAGTAAAATCAGAAAATTTAAAGTTAAATTAATCTGATTTGAAATAAAATATTACTTATAGCATAAAAAGATAATATACAATTATTTTTTTAACGATTAGTCATATCTTTCTTTGATCTTTATTGACGTATCGGTAAGTTTTTGAGGTGATGACTGGTCTTATGGATGACCAGAATTGATATAAATTTACGAAGTCTAAGTGAACACTTTTTTTGGTGGGGGGGTTTAACTACCTAGTAATTTTTGCAAATGAACATATTTTCCGCAAATATCTAATATTTTATTGACTTTTATTTACCTTTCGAAGACGCTTTATGCAAATATAAAAAAAATTTAAAATACTCTATATAAAATTTTCTTAAAATTAATTTCTCTGTAAAGGGACAAAACTCTTAGATCACGTAACCTTTTCATAATAATGTCACATTTATCCTTCCATAGATGAAAAAATGGGGAACGGATTAAGTAAAAAAAAAATTAAAAATTATTTTAAAAAATAGAATAGTGTAACTAGCATTATTAATCTTTTTAATTTGTAAATTTCGTTTCCATTTAATCACATCCAGGAAATAGCCCAATACAGAATTTTTAAACTATATAATTAATTTTTTTTTTAAAAAATGAAAAAATTCTTGTAAAAATTCATTATTCATCAGAAAAATTTCTTCAGACAATAGTGTCCTTAATATAACTTATTTACAAAAGCAATTAAAAGCTTTTCTAATTAAATAATGTCATAGTTTTATTGCATTTATTATTTTTCAGCTCAGAGTAGATTTTCAGTTAGAATAGTGAAAGTTTGAAAAAAAAAAAAAAAATAGATGATTTACATTCTCCAAGGAGTCCTTCTAACGAATAAAAAAATTCAGGAAATAAAGTTATGTTGTGAAATTTCAGGAAATTAAGTAAGGGAGGCAGTAACATATGTAAAAAAAAAAAAAAAAAAAAAAATCCAAAATAATTTCATTTATTTGTGAATAAGTCCTGAAAATTTCATTAAAATCGTACAATTATTTGATTTTTACAAGAATTTCCAAATCAATGTGTTTTCAACGGAAAAAAGCGCAAAAAAGTCAATGTAATTATGCCGCCCCAATGATGTAAACAAAACAAGATTTTTAACCAAAATTTCAAATGTGTTAGAAAGGATTAAAAAATAATAAAAAATACTTTGATGTTTCATCTTAATATCATAAACATTTTGATGATAAAACTTTATTTTTATTAAGTTTGTGGCTTTTTAGTTCCGTTATGCTGTTTTTCCACAAAAAGTGGAGGTACCTATTCTAAAAAGGATTAAAAAAAATATAATTTAAAAATCATTGATCTTTCCTCTTAATAAAGATTTTAATGATAAAACTTTTTTTTTTTTAAGTTTGGTTTGGTTTGGGGCATTTTTTTCATCTTGTCATTTTTTAGCGAATCTTTGGTGGTACATTAATTATGAATAAATACATGCCTCCCTCCCCACAAAATACAAACAAACGGGGATTATCCTTAGACTGTGGAATTGGTGGGGGATACTTTGCTTGGGCTATATTGTCATGGTGAGATATGAATCCATATTTCTACACCTATTTTTTGCATTATCGCAAACTTGAGAAAAAAGTTTCATCACTGGTATCCCAGGAGGAGAGAGTGAGCAAGTGTGAAGTTGATATTTTATTGTTTTATAAAACTAAAACTTGGAGGCACTACTTAAATAGTGTTACACTTGTTTAAAGAAAAAAAAAGTAGTTAATAATTTTTGTAGATTGCCATTCTTTAGAGACTTTCTTTAGGCTGCAACATTTATCAAAATCGAAAATAAACCTCCCCACCCCAACAACTTTTGACAAAGTTATTAAACTGTGAAAGCCTAACTAAAAATCCCATATCTACAATTTCGTATTAAAAAAGTCCTCCCACTCCAGTGATTTATGAAAGAAACATAATTTACAATAATACATTAGTTTTTAGTTTGCGTCTCTAACACGTCTAATATGGCAGAGGTGTAAATTAAAACATCTCATAAAAGTACTGTAATTTTAAATGAAAAAATGCCATAACTATTAATAGAAAAAAAAAATCCAAGGGAAAAACTAAAATGAAAGATCACGTGGCCGTTGGGGTGGGGAAACTTGGAAGGTGTTACTGTTCAGTATTTTCTCATTAACATAGCAGGTCATAATAAACAATGAAGACTGGTTGGGTCAGGAACATTTCTTGACCTGACCAGTCTTTTATTGTTTATTTCACAATAACGATTCATATATTTTGAAATATTTTGTGCAACTCTCACCAGAATCACATTCTCTATACAGAAATTACAACCCTACCAATAATTACATAATTGATTGATTCGTTTTCTTTGGTTTATCAATCTTTTGCAGGTTATTTAAAGCCAGAAAATATTTTTAGAATGTAAGATTACTATTTTTTTTTTATTTTTTGATAATGATTTACTGATACAAGCCTTACTAATTAACCCATTGCTTGGGGGGGGGGAGAAAATTCATACCTTATTTCCCAAGAGTATTTTTGCATAAGTGAATATAACAAACACAACAGAAATTTGTGCTCTCTGTTCCGACTAACAATTCTGAGCCATTACCCATTACAGCACCTGCTATTCCTAAGTGGTCACCCATCTAGGTACTGACCCGGATCAACATTGCTTAACTTTGGTAATCATATGGTAACTGGTGATGAAAAAAAAATATATTTATAAAAGTCAGTTAGCTTGTGTCCCCCACACACCATCAATTTAATGACACCAAAAAATATATTAAAAAAAAAAAAATAAAGCAAAGCATTGCTGCATCATTGGGTAATGTTGACTTCTGTTATCTAATGGGTTTGGCGTGGGCTGGGGGGTGGGTGGGGTTAAGTGAAGAACAAAAAAATAAAAAAGACCCATGCACAAACATTCTTTAGCTAAGTTAAACTGGCTTTATCAAATGAAAAGCAGCCAGACTTAATTTATACTGACAAGTACAGAAAATCTTTTCCTAACCAACAACCTCATGATATCACTCTATATTAGTCTCTTTCATGTGCCATATTTACCTTACTCTATTAGGTTGGTGCAAAAATAATGACGGTTTTTGACATATTTTTAACGTCAAAAACCGTCATTATTTTTGCACCAACCTAATGCTTCCTGAAAAATGTAAAGTATGTAGCCTTAAACAATGCTATATAGCAGTCATACAATAGCACAGGAAAAGAAGACCTCAGCAGATTCTTCAATATTGCCACTGTGAATGTATTAGCGATTTAGGAGGAGAGTACGTTTAAAATATAGCAGAAAATGTTTTTTTATTTTTTTTTTTTTTTTTTTGTGTTCATAATCTTTACCTTGACATAAAAAGAGTTTACCATATTTTGCTGCATTAAAAAAGAAATGTGTTTTATAAGCAGCAAAATACAGTAAATACCTATTTTGCCTTGGCTAATTTCAAAACCTGTCAATAAGCAATGTTCTCTGCCTATTGATGCAAGGCAGGAACTGAGTCTTAGTACATTGCATTTTTGTTACCTTTAATAAAAATCATTGTTATTCTTTAAAGAAATTGTTAATTCACTCACAAATAAAAAAAAAAAATTCTTGTAACACAAAGCAAAATGTTTCAGCTTTAAATAATCCACAAAGGGTTGATAAGCCTTGAAAGAAAAGCCTTCAATAAAAGCATGAAATGGATACTGATGTGCATCAGATAAATTTGTTATTTCCAATAAGTAAAATACTTTGCTGTATTTCAAAAAAATAATTTAAATTGACTGGAAGAAGGTTTTTTGTTTGCTAAAAAATTTGATTTTGGAGCCATTTTTAGCCCAGATTTAATGCAGCGTAATTATTTTTATTAAAAAATCTTTGAGAAATGAAATACACTTTTCTGAAACTTCATTTGAGAAATATTAGCTTATTTAAAGTATAATTAATCTGATTTGAAACAAATATTACTTTAAAATAGCACAGAGATGCATTTATTTTTTTTAACACAGTACAAGCTGTTTATTTAATTTGTTAATGTGTTGACAGTTTGATGACAAATGGATGTTTATCTAATGTTCTACGTGGCTTTATCCATAAAAAAATAATTAAAGAATATATTGTGACCACCTTTTTTATATAATTTTTAAGTATTTAGGAAAATATTCTTTGTAATCTAAAGTTTTATTGAATCTTGGGTACCTCTACTAATTCACTAAAAAAAGAGGATACCATGATAAAAAAAAATGAACCAATCTTGTTTAAAAAGTTTTATTTTCAAAATGTTTATCAAGAGGGTTCATTTATTTTCATCATGATATGCTCTTTTTTCAGTGAATTAGTAGATTAAATTCTATATTCTCTTTTATTAGTTCCACTATCAGTCATTTTGATATTGTCTCCAAAATTTGCTTTACACTCAACCCTTTACCAAAATCCTAGCTGCTCTTCTTTGATGATCTTTAATTTAATTTCTGCCCTATCTCTCTTCTCTTTCTCAGTTTTTCACTGGTTGGTGGATTTGTTTCGACGCTGCTGCCACTTATCCTGACAATTCAGTCTTCAACCATGCTTACCATACATGTGGAGTTATAAATACATTAGCATTCTTCATGTAAGTAAATGCTCACTTTGTTTCATCTCTCCATTCCACCTTTTATTACCCAAAGGTGAAAATCCCTACACCCTGAACAAGTGTAGGTTTTCTTGTGGTTAAAATTTAACACTTGCCATATTCTTTCTGTCATACACGAATGGAACAAAGTCTTTCATTATTTAAAATAAATAAAATAAAAATCAAATATATAATTAAAAGACTGAATATTTTGGAGATGGTTAATGGATACCCTCCCCAAATTTTTAATCATTCAAATAATTTCTGCAGATAAATGTCTAAGTTTCAAGCAAAACTTGATGGATATTCACTGTGAGTATGAAAGTCATGCAATGAACACAAGTGTCACCGTCCAAGTGTGGTCTGTACATCTAATTGGTTGTCAAGTTGCATCAAATATTGTACAACCAGTTCTTGCAATATTCAAAATGGTGGAATACTTTGCTGATGAACTACTTATGTCAACCATTTCACTTCCGTATTCTGTTATTTCTTTGGAAAACAGGGAACAATTTCAGTGCTGTTGAATCTTTTGTTAAAATACAAAATAAGGAAAGCCATTTTTGTCTTTTTCTATCTTTCTCTTTCTATCTCTTTCTCTTTCTATCTCTTTCTTTTTCTTTTCTATCTTTCTTTTTCTTTTCTATCTTTCTTTTTCTTTTCTATCTTTCTTTTTCTTTTCTATCTTTCTTTTTCTTTTCTATCTTTCTTTTTCTTTTCTATCTTTCTTTTTCTTTTCTATCTTTCTTTTTCTTTTCTATCTTTCTTTTTCTTTTCTATCTTTCTTTTTCTTTTCTATCTTTCTTTTTCTTTTCTATCTTTCTTTTTCTTTTCTATCTTTCTTTTTCTTTTCTATCTTTCTTTTTCTTTTCTATCTTTCTTTTTCTTTTCTATCTTTCTTTTTCTTTTCTATCTTTCTTTTTCTTTTCTATCTTTCTTTTTCTTTTCTATCTTTCTTTTTCTTTTCTATCTTTCTTTTTCTTTTCTATCTTTCTTTTTCTTTTCTAAAGTCAATATCTGTAACGATAGCAATAGTTGTTTGGTACGAGGATGCAGAAGGGTCAGGATAGTCCTCGCCCAGTTTTACACTACATTGATCTGTGTCTGAGTCCGTCAATACTTGCTTTAATTCTTGACCATTCATTCTTAAGTTTTTCTGGTATTCAGTAAGCTCAAGCAATAATTTAGGATTCTCTGCCAAAAAAAAGAAAAATTTCAATGAATTCCTATAATAAAACTGCAATGTTTTTCTTTTATTCAAGTGAGTTGAGAAAATATCAATTTTAGATTATTTTGAAATGTGATTTAACTCTCCTACAACATGCCACAAAGATGTTTCTATGGAAAATGTTTCATGTATTGGTAGGCCCATCATAATCAATGAAATGTCCATTCACCAACCTTTTTTGGAAAGTTAAGGCATCAATTTTAAAGGGCAGTTTGGTTTGAAAAATTTTCTAATTGTAACACATGCATTTTGAGCTTTTTTTTTTTTCCAGTTGATCTCAATATTTGAATTTGAATCTTTTTGGTACACCTTCAATTGTACATTCACATTATAGTGATTTTTCCAAGCGTAACTTAGATGTGGCACAAGGCTAAAAGTAGGGGCACCCAGTGAGGATCAAACTAACTACTCAGTCGTAATTGTTCTAGTGTGATAAGCTTGCTAACCATTACACCACCTTGAGGTGCCCAAATAGTTATTTTCTAAGTGTAGCTCACATGGGGCATCTAGTGAAGATTAAACTCACTTTTCAGTCGTAACTGATCTAGCGAGACAAGCTTGCTAACCATTACACCATGCCGAGGGGCACACACACACACACACACACACACATATATATATATATATATATATATATATATATAAAATGTAGTAAAACTGATCCACAAAAAGAGCCCAATATATTTATTAATACAGATCAATATTTTTAATAAACAATAAAATCCAAAATTATCTCGTATGTAGAAAAGCCTATTTTGCCAGATGAAGATATCAGTCATATATCTTATCAACCCCAGTGTGGACTAAATTTGTGTCTATACATTTAGGAGGGGCAGGAAGTAGAATTTAACTGTGGAAACTAATAAAAAAAAACTGTCAAAAAACTAATACAGAATTTATCCATTTCAATGTTTCAGTCACACTAAATGTGTAGACACAAACTCAGTTGACACTGGGGTTGATAAGACCTTTGTTTGGCAAAATAGGATATTCCTCATATGAGGTAATTTTGAATTTTATTTTATATAATATATATATATATATATATATATATATATATATATATATATATATAACACAATTATACTTCAACATGAAAACAATAGACAAAAACTAAAAATCCTTGAAGCATTATACATAAAACAGTTGAAATCCAACCTAAACAAAATCAATTATGGCATCTCTACAAATATTCTTAAATGTCTATAATTGGTAACAGAAGCCATTGGTTTATACCAACGGCTTCCCATACTTCATACTTCTCCAATTCACTCTCGTGTGGTCATGTGTGACATCATGAGATGCAGTGCGATTTTTGCTTATATGCACGTGTTCATCGTTGCTTAGAAATCATCACTGTATATTGCTTAATATGTTGTAATTGACATCTTTGATAATGGCTTATGCAAGCCAAAAGCTTAGATTATATTAAAAAAAATATGGATCAATATTGTGAATTTCTTTCTTTATTGAACGATAATTTTATTAAACTTATCAGATGTTACGAAATAAATTTACATAAAATAGACAACACTTGTCTATATTATTTAATGAAATGTGTATGAAATATATATATTTATTATTCAGACCATTGTCCTCATCTTTGTTGCCATATTTATCATGGTGTTTCGGTCATTGTACGCTCCATCTTTCTTCAGATGGTTGGAATGTCAACTGAACCCTTTATTTTGCTGGGTTAGGCTGTTCTAGTTCTACGTGCCATGTCAAATGGATGTCAGTTATCTTCTGTTAATTCCCCTCTCCAAGTTCTCCACTGCCTTAACCAGGTATTGAACTCACAACTCTCTGGGTCCTGTCACTGGATCTAACCAACGCCTTTATTCACCGTGTCCTTATGTATCCTATTCCTGGATGTTCTAATATCTTGAGCAGAGCATGGGTTCAAGACATCCGTATACCGCAAACCGACATTCACCAGACAGTATATTTGTTTCATCTCCCACCATCCATACAGCATAAAGAAAGGGATCGACTGCTGCTTACAACACCAAGCAAAAGTCATAAGTGGCAACCCAGAAACATTAGATAAAGAATTGGTCAGTATAAGCAGTACCCTACAATGTGGCAGCAGCCCCAATAAACTGGGATAGGCAGGTACAAGAGGACGACAACAACACTGAGAAAACAGTTTGCCTGCCTTATGTGAAGGGGTTATTGGGGAAAATACAAAGGATCTGCAGTCTATATCACATCAGGACAACCTTCAAAAGCTGGACGACATTTTGCAGATACCCCCCCATAGAGGAGAACATGAGTAAAGACAGTGGGTATGCCATCCCATGCAGCTGTGGAAAGAAATATAAAGGGGAGACAGGCCGCTCCCTTTAAGGTAAGGCTTCAAGAACACCAGAAAGCTGTAACATGAGGGGAAGTGAAAAATTCAGGCGTGGCTGACCACATATGGAGAGAAATAGGAGATCACTGCCCTCTCTGGGATCAGGTTGAAATCATAGACGAAAAACATCATTGGAAAATTCGTAAACTTAAGGAATCAGCACATATGCTAGGCCACAAAAAACTCTTGAGCCGACCAAGCATAGAAATGAATACAATATGGGAACCAGTATATGAGCGCTGGTAAAAAAAAAAAATGGTTGCTTATAAGTCCCAGAAATTCATACACAGATTTCCTTAAGGACACATGGATAAAGGTGTTGGTTAGATCCAGTGACAGGACCCAAAGAATTGTGAGTTCAATACCTGGTTAAGGCAGTGGAGAACTTGGAGAGGTGAATTTAAGGAGATAACTGACATCCATTAGACATCGCATGTGGAACTAGAACAGGTTCAACACCACCTGAAGAAGGCTGGAGTGTACACCGATCGAAACGTGATAAATATGGCATCAAAGATGAGTCTGAATAATGTAAATAGTGTACATAATACTTCATCTCAGAAATATATATTGGGTTGGTGAGGATTTTCTTCTCAAACACACAATGTATATATGTTTATATTATATTATACATTATATATGTTCCAAAAAGGTTGTCATAGCCATCCTGGCTATGACAACCTTTTTGGAACATATATAATATTTTGGAATATATATCCTGATAGGGAGGATATAAAATACTTCTGTGTAATGTGTCTCTGATATCTAAGTCATCCAACTCCAAGCTGGAGAGCAGACAAAGGCAGACAACTGGTGCCTCATAACTAGCTGCTTTGAGGTGAAGCTTGACAATCCATTTAAAGGAAGGAAAACCCTGATATTTTTTTTTTTTTTGTTTAAACCGCTGCTGCCTTGTAGTCATATCCAACCAAACACAGGAAAGACTATAGAAATAAATCCTGACAGAAAACCTAAAGTAAGGACCCAAAGGCAGTTGGCTGTCACCACAATCCCAATGCCCTGTATTCCTTTGGATATTGTCTTTTATGACTGAGAAGGGGGAGGCATGTAGTCTGGCAATGTACAGTCTCTATATATCATCAGCCAGGTGTGCACCCTGGAGAGAAATTTTTTATTGTCTTAGTTTTAGATCTCCTGAAGACCAGGAAGACCCATTCTTGCAACAGCTGAATTGCAATTCTTTGATAACTATCCATAGCTTCATCATTGGAAAAGGTGAGACCCCTTGGTACTGATTGAAAGGAGGGCCTAAACATTGGATAAACCACAAATTTCTTCCTCGGGGACAATTTTTTTTCTCTTTAGTTTTTTTTTATTGAGATTTTCAGCTTGCAAAACTTATTAACCTAATGTAATAAAGCCACTTACTTCCATTGATTTTTTTTTAAGTTAATCTTGGGCAGTACCTTTGTTGCTTGTTTTGGCAATTCAAAGTGGTGACTCTCTGAAACTGGAACAAAGTTGAAACTGAAAACTTGCAGACAAAGTGTAAAAGGAGAGCAGAAAACTTGAGGGGGGGCACATCAATTCTAGAACCCTGCTGAATTTGGCTGGAATGTCCTGTACAGATTATTTTTTTTTAGAAACATTTGCTATTCAGTTGTGCCAAAAATTTCAAAATTCAATGTTTAGTCTGTTAGGGTAGGAAATTGGAGCAGTGTGGGGGGTGCACAACTAATGGAACTGATTGGACAGGTTTTGATGCTTGGAGCTGAGGTTTATTCTGTTTGATTTTGCAGGATTAATTCTGTGTCCAATGGTCAGATAAGAGGAGATACCTACACCAGTGGATGCCTGGGACAGACAGGTAAATATGGTCACCCACATTCTTTGCTAATCCACAAATTGGAAATCTGGTTACTGAAGACCAGGTTTTAGGAAGATTTATGAAGAATAAAATACATTTACAGGGGGGGGGGTGAAAGGATTTTAGCTTGACAAAGACTTCTTTTTTTTTTTTTTTTCTAGCATCCCTTGTGATATATTTCTGGTACTCTGCTACCAAGGCAGAAATATAGACCCCCTCCCCCCAATTCTACTACAGGAGCCTGGTCGACAGTCAATATAACCAAAAAAAAAAAAAGTGTATTAATTTTTTTAGATCAACTATCAAACCCACCTACTTCCCACTTTGTAAGATTAGCACAATGCAATTGTATTGTATCAGTGCTTTTTTTTTTTTTTTTAAAGACTAAAGCAACATAAATTAATATTATGAATGAATTGGCACTTTTAATGCAAATGTTTCTTTGGCATATCAGCCAAAAAAATAGAACAATTGCTGTGTGCAGAGAACAAAAAGTAGATAAGGTGTGTTTTATCAAAAGGGGGAAGTTGCATAATTAACCTTGAATCACTCACACACTTTTTGTTTATTAGTTCCTAAATTTAATTTTGAAAAGCCAATATGTTAGCTCTTGTATATAAAATCTTGTTACAATATAAAATCTTTGCATTTGTCTTTATAAATTCCCTCAGAGGATGAAATGCATCAGCTAAGATAAGATTTTCTTTTGTCTTTTATTCATAGCCTTTTTACAGATATACTCTATCTAAAATTTTGGCACTGAACAAGTTTTTATAAGAAAAGTTTGATTAGTTAAGCCAAAAAGTTTGGAATATGAGTTTCTCTTTTGAATGACATAAAAGCTGACAAGAAATGCTGCCTTCCAGGTTTAATAATTGAATCTTCTGAATTTCTTTGACTGAATGTGGCCATAAATTTGTCCTTTTGTAATAGGACATAGCGAAGTAAACGGCGATTTTATGCTGTCACTTTGTTTGACGAGGTGTCGCGTGTATTCTATGACAGAAAAAGTGGCGAAAAAGAAAATTACTTACCAAACAGAAGGGCACGTATTCCGCATAACATGCTGAAAATGGAATAATTGAATTAAAGAAAAAATAAGTCTGTCGCAGGAGTCGCTATAAAAGTATTTTGATATGCAAATTACGGAACATCCTATCCCAGCTGTCGACGAATGAAAAAAATAGGTTCTGCCGATAAAAGCAGTTGGTGTTCTCGATTCGGGTGCGCAAAATTCGGGCATTTTTGGCTTCGACGTTTGTTAGAGAGTGAGTTATTTTTCTGACTGGTTACACGCATTGTGATTTGAGATAGTACCGGTGAATCGAATTTTCAGCATTTCTTTCTGCCCCCGATATTCGAGTCTGGACTTACAGTGATTTTTCTTTGTGTTGTGGAAGTAATCTGCGACAAATACTTCCTTTGCTTTCAGAACGCTTACAGTTCTGTTCACCAAATACGGGCACATTCTATGGATATTCACAAAGCCACTTTATTTTATTTAGTGGCACTCAAAGCTTATACAGAATTTTTAAGCCTCAACTCACAAACTTCTATCAGTGCAATGCAGAGGTAATGTCTGAAAATGCTTCAGGAAGCTGTCTCTTTAAATACAGGTCTTCTTCTGAAACAACATTTCTAAACAACTGCGTCAAATGGGAAGTAAAGCTACATTCTTTCTTTCAGGTGCTCGTGTTTGGCTTTTCATTGGGTTTTTACTGGCTTTTGGCTCTCTGATTGCTGCTTCCTGGATTTTATTTGGCTTCTATGTTGTCCCACGTGAGTATTCACACCAACCTTTTACACAGATTCCTTTTCTGGTTGGGGGCGGGGGAGAAATAGTGGAGCTTTCTCCACAACCCTTCTCTTAAATAACAGATTAACCTTGGATGGAGGCCAATTTAACTTATTCATATCTTTCCTAAAGGCATCAGTGCAAAAGAATGCAAGGGGTTACTGAGTGCGAAAAATGAGATACAATATTAAAGAGAATTAGCATAGTTTCAACTGTACTTCATCACCAATCTAGTACTGCACTTAAATTCATATAGAAAAGGCACAAGAAAACCGAGAGGCCAGCTCAGGACCAATAACATTGCAGATTCTTCTTTGGATTTTATCAAGAATCTCTAAATACATAGCAGAAACACCAATCATCTTATAAGAATTGCTATCAATATTGGAGTACAAGTATTTGGGAATTTGTAAGTTTGTTATTTTCTAAACCCTTTTCTCATTTTAGAAGACTTATTTCAGGTTTCTCTTTGTCTTGACAGATCAAATAAATGACTGGCCAGGAATTGCTATCTTCCTTCAAAATGCTTTTATCTTTTTTGGGTAAGTTTTCTAATTATTACTCTCTTGCACTTTGGTTTGGTAAAGTGCATCTTGACTCCTTTCCTTAAACAAAAAATATTGGGGGGGGGAGAAATAACAAACAAAAAAACTACATCTTAATTTGTAAAATGAAAATTTATTTACATTATTTTTTATTTAATCACATATAAATTGGTCTTATTTTCGGTTTCTTTTTTTTGTAAATTGGTTTTATTTTGTTTTTTTTCTTTTGCAGCGGTTTAGTCTTCAAATTTGGACGTACAGAAGATCTCTGGGGCTGAAACATTACAGAATTGAATTATCCATACTTTAATTTTTGTCTGTTACTGGCCAATATTATATAGGTATGACCGAAGAGGCCAGCCAGTTAAAATAAGGCAGCAGTAAAATAAGGCTGATCACACTGCTTAAGGGGACCACCCTACACACCTAGCGTGTTTTTTTTGTTTTTATATAAACCTAACACAGCCACATATAATCCACTTCCCTGCCAATTTAATTTATAAATGCCATTGACATTTTTTTTTTATTTCCACTAATGGGAGTTTTCTCCCTTGTTATCAATTTGGTCAGCGTTGTTGGTTGCACTTTGCAGCTTTTTACACGCGCAGTCACGTTGAGGTTGACATCCGTCTTCCTCTCGATTTAATTTAAGAGCAGCAAGTTTTTCCTCCATCTAGAAAAAGCGAATAAAAAAATAAAATAAATAAATTTCAAAGGAGTTTTAGTCAAAACACTGTTATTCTATACAATATTCTTGTTTCAATGTTGCTGCTGTTTAAAAACAAAAAAGGGATCTAAGTTCTTGACTTACCTTTCGTCTTTCTTTGTGTTGCTTGCCAATTCCCAATCTAGTAAATAAAGAAAATAATATTTGTCAGTCTTCTTTATGATCTGGACACATTTCAAATTTAATATAAATATCAAGTCCTAAATTGAAATGTCTAAATTCTCTCTCTCACCTGGGAATTCCTTTATTAAGACCTTCCAGAAGAATACATGCTTTACAGACTGGCTGGCTGGACACATAATGGCACCTACTGCAAGAACCTAAGAAGGATAAATTGGGGTTTTTTTTTTTTTTAATAACTTCAAGTGATGTAATATTTTCTTTAATAAAATTATTTTGTAACACATTAATTTGAATCTTATTTTAGTAAATTAAATTTATTAAAACTATTTGCACTAAGCTTTGTTGTTTCTTTATATTATTATGTGACACATTAAAAAATTTTATAACTTTATTTGTGATAGAAATAATCTGTAAAAAATGTTATAAAATTTAATGTACCTAATTTTAAGTATAGATAAAATAACTAATGTGATTTCAGGCATTACTGTAAATAGTTGGCAAATGTTTTCCGTGAACTGCAAAATCATATTACCTTTTGTATTGCTAATGATGGAGGATATGTGGAAACTTAAATAAAATTTCAATAAAACCTTAAAAAAAATATAGATTTACTTCTTTCTAATCCTTTTTACAAATTATTTCTATTGCAAATACAAATAAAGTTAAATTTTTTAAAGTGTACACGAACTTTATGGACACCCTGTAGAAGTGGATTTGCAATTTAAGTATTAAAAAGAAAAGTGAAGAGTTAATAGTAAACATCTATCATCATCAATGGCTTTTGTTTTAACAAAAATAGCCATTGTAAGTTTATTTATTTTTTTATTTTTTTTTTTTTTTAGAACAAGAGTTACGTACCTTGAACAGGTAATTTTACTTTCTTCTTAACAGCCAGACTTTCTCCAGAATGAATGATATCTGCAATAAAGCGAATTCAGTTTAAGTAAGCGATCAAGTGAATTCTCCAATTGAGCCCTTCCAAGAACTCAAGGATTCAATTGCATGAAATGTTCAATTAATATACAATCCCAAAATTACATTTGCAGCCCTGTCCTTGTGGGTTACAAATTATTTTCCACCCTACAACTCCTTTCTCACAAACGAAATCACTGCGCTATTGCTATTTCTATGGAAAGTCCTCAGACAGACTACATTCTTCAGTTCCACCAATTCTAGCCTTCATGGCTAGGAACCACACCCTTCTACGTACATTATGGCATTTCATTTGGAGAGATACAAGTTTCACAAGTTTTTTTTTTTTTTTTTTCTTCCCACAAACCACGGCTCTATGAAACCAACTCCCAAGAGGATGTTTTCCCCCAATCAACTACAATCTTAACCTGTTCCAGTCTAGAGTTAACTATTATCTTCCCCACATATCCCCTTAAACAGTGCCTTTTACTCTGTAACTCTCTACCTCGAGTGGCTCCCGGGCATTGTACAGGATGAACATTACTGTAAAATAAAAAATCCTACAAAGCTTTATAAATGATACCCTATACTTCTACAGATGAACTTTATCAAGATTTAGACATGACTTGAGGCTACAAGCAACAGTTTGGTTTCAAGCCCAACTAAATGCAGTGGTTTTAAATGCCCCCTCGCCCACCTTTTAAATCATTGATCTTCCTCTAGTATGGCATGAGATCAAATAATCTTGGTAAATACCAACTGAATAAAAAAATCTTAGTATTTAATACAAAGGAAGCATTGGCCGAGATCGTTGTATATTTTCCAGGCAGGTAGATCTTTTCCCACAGCTTTCAAATTCATTTTGCCTTCTGTAAACATTACCTCACAGTAAAAAAGAAAAAAAATTATATATGCACTAGACTTTAATGGAATAGTATTTAGCAAGATAATTTTGTTGATCATTACTGATGATTTTGTTCCTCACTGGGTGCCAAATACTTTCACCCTTGTTTCAGACTATGTTCTAAACTGAAGATTTGTTTGTTTAAGAGCATATCAACTCATTATAGATTATTTAATGCTGAAATTTAATTTTCTTGAGAGCTTCAGTAATTTTTTTTTTACTGTTAAAATCTATTGCTGGTATTTTTCAATAAAAATGTATTGGCCTTTAGCAAATTACTAGTCTTTATGTAGAGTCAACATCCAAATTATTTGTACACCCATTAATTTTGAATATTTTTATCCATTTCTCAAAATGTAATGCTGATATGATGCCAGGTTTTTTTATTTTAATAAACACAAAAAAAAAAAAAAAAAGAAATCAAATATAAAACTCAATTTTCAGAACAATGTGTTAAATACAACAAATTTGACAGATGAATTTATGTAAAATAGGAAAAGACAAAATTATTTGTACAGTAGAAAATATCGTTTTAAATGATTTGATTCGTGTAAGTATAACTTGCATAATTATTTTATCGGTGAAGCTTTCTAGACTCAATAATTCCAGCAAAGAACATCACGTGGTTCACAGTGTCACCATTGTTATTCTTACATTAACAACACAATGGTGAATACAAAGGAGCTTAGTGCTGACTTGAGAAAGAAAATTATTAACTTCCACAAGTTGGGAAATAGTTTCAGCACTCTTTCGAGCCAGTTAGCTATCCCTAGGTCTATAGCAGAGTCTGTTATAAAGAAGTTTAAACAGTTTGGCTTGACAGAGAATTTGCCAGGGCATGGAAGAAAATCCAAATTGTCACTGAGAATTGCATGAATACTGTGTTGCGAGGTTAATATAAACCCAAGAGTTGTTTTGAAAGGCATCACCAAAAGTTTGGAAATGATAGATATCAGCATAATTACTTGCACAATACAATGTTGTTTAAATAGAAATGGGTTGTATGGAAACTGACCACAACGAACCTCTCTTCACAAACCGTCACATTGTTTCTTGGTTTAATTTTGCCAAAACGTTCTTGGACAAAGAAAATTGCTTTTGGGAACAAGTACTACAGATTGATGAAACAAAAATTGAGCCTTTTGGACATAATGATGTACAGAAGATTTGGTGCAAGAAAGGTGAGGCTTTCCTTCCAAAGGACACAGTAGCAACATTAAAACATGGAGGCGTCTTGATGATGTTTTGGGGTTGTTTTAGCTCAAGAGGGACTGAACAATTAATTGTAATAAGAAGAATAATGAAATCTGCTGACTATAACAAAATTTTGGATGAAAATCTACAACTATCAGTGTAAAATCTTTCATCTAGGTGAGCGATTTACTTTCCAGCAAAATAATGATCTGAAACATACGTCTGAATCAGTGATTGTATGGCTTCAGAAAAAGATTACAGTTCTGCCATGGCTATAATGATTCCTGACTTGAATCCTATTGAAAATCTATGGCAAGAATTGAAATTTCAAACAAATCGTCAGTTCCCCAAAACCTTCAGGAATTAGAAAGTGTAAGCATTGAAGAATAGAAGAAAATCCCAGAAAAGACTTGTTCAAATCTTATAAAAAAAACAAACTTTAGAACATGATGGCAGCAAGTTATAAAGATTGACTATTAATATTGTGAAAATTTTTCAATTTTTTTTCTATTTTTCATATTGTAGAAATAATTTTGTCTTTTCCTATTTTGCATAATTTACCTGTCAAATTTGTTGTATTTAATCCATTGTTCTGAAAATTGAGTTTATATATATATATATATATATATATATATATATATATATATATATATATATTGTGCTTATTAACATATAAAAAGCCTGGTATCATATGTCATTAGATTCTGAGAAATGAATAAAAATATTCAAAATTGATGGATGTACAAATAATTTTGTCATTGACTGTATAAGCACCCAACCATACTTGTGAGATAATCATAACTGCATTCATCACTATGGAAACAGTTTTCAGGTTGTGCAACTCCTTCAGGCTATTTTAGAAGTCAATATAAATCCCAGTTTTGGACATCGTTTCCAAAATCAGGTGAAGAAATATCTACCAGCTGAATATATAGAGATGCTATTCAAGAGAAAGAAATTCACATTGCAAGATATTTTAAACAGTCAAAAGTCACATCTTCTGTTTGACTGTCATTATGGGAAGAACTATTTAAGAGTCAGACTATCGGCAGTTGCATGGTTAGTACAAGTAAAGAAAATAGTCAAAATATTGCTACAAATACTATCCTGACTTCCTATTTTGGCTTTTGATTTTTATATAAAATTTATCACAAATATAATAATAATCTTTGCTATTTTTATATTACCAATCTGTTGAGGAGTTCTTCAAGTGGACTAGTCATTCAACGAAAAACAAACATGATTATAGTGGATTAAGGCATTGATTAAAACATATCTGGCAGTTGCAAGTTCAATCCCTGGGTCTGGTACTGAAATGACCAAGAGACAGAAAATGACAGACTAATTAACTGATACTCCCCCACCTCCGGTCTGTTGAACAGGAGTAGAGGGTTATCCTCTTGTTTCCAATTTTGGTTTGTTGTTTTTGTTTAGCAGCATATCAACCTCTATGGGTGATTCAATGCCAAAATCTAATTATTTTGTACACAATTTTTATTTTATATAATAATGGTTTTATTGATACAGATTTTACTAATTAACCCATAGCTGGGGGGAGGAGAGGTCCATTCATATTTTTCCCAAGGGTATTTGCATGTAAGTTAATATAACAAACCCAACTGGAATTGGAACTCAGCTCTCTAACAATTCCAAACCAATATCCATTACACCACCTGGTATTCCCAAGTAGTCATCCATCTAGATAGTGATCAGGCTCGACATTGCTTAACTTTGGTGATCGTATGGGAACCGGTGTTTCAACATGATGTGGCTGTAAGCCTCCTGTTTAGGATTGGATTTCTAGTTCCTTCTAAAGTCTTGTTAATTCTCTTTCACTCCCACTAGCCCCTTGTGTCTTATGACATTATCACCTTGCTTGGGGTGAATTGATTAAAAGAAAAAAATTCACACCAAAAGGATTGTTGACTTTTTTTTGTTGCAGGAAGTGGTTGGGGATAACAAAAAGAAATGTTGCTTTACCAATGATGGAAGTTGGTTGGATGATCTCCAGATCTTTGATGTACGCCCGGGCAAAACCTCTAGGGAAAAAAAAAATAAAATAAAAATAAATTAAATTTGTCAAAAATAACATCAACCAAAGTTTATATTTCAATCCCACAAATGTAACAAGAACTTCAAATTTGTGTCTACTAACTCACTTCTTTATATAAATGAAAACAACAAGAAAAGCAAATTTGTATTAGGTTGGTGCAAAAATAATGATGTAATAATGTCGGTTTTTGACTTTTTTTTTAACGTCAAAAAACGACATTATTACGTCATTATTTTTGCACCAACCTAATAAAATAGGAGAATTTCGTTTTCATGTAATAAATCATCATTTGCTCAAAATCCATCTTGATTCTTTCTGATTATTACATAACAAATCCTGAGAATTCAGTTTTTACACTTTAACAGCTTCAAATCTTGTAACATGTCTTTTGTTTTTTTTATTTCCTGAACATTTTGAATGCCAAATGAAAGTGACCTTTGACCATAAACACTGGGGACATTTCTTTAAACTTTATTAAATTCATTCTTTACCCAAAAAAGAAAAAAAATCTACAATCTGATGTGAGTAGAACACAATTTATTTTATGCCTTTACAATGAATAAATAGATAATAGGCTACTACATTAGACCAATATTAGCCATTTCCTTATAAGGAAACATTTGGCATTCATCGACCAAGCAGCTTTTACTACTGTCACTTGAACTTGTACCATTTTACTAATTTCTCTTAAAACAGTTTTTCATTAAGATCGACGAGGTACTTTAGGTAATTTTTTTTTTTGTTTTTCTTGTATACATACGTTTTCAGTGCTGAACTTAGTACTGGCCATATTTGGAAATTAAGAATATGTCTACTTTCAGCAATTTTAAACTCGCTACAACAGCACATAACACAACATTTATTATAGTAGCATAATAAATAATCCTTGAAAATGGTTAATAGTTTATCCAAAAGTGTTTGAAATTGATAAATGTTTGGGCAGTTTTTACATTTTATGGGCAGTAATGAATAATGGCTCAGAATGAGAAACTGGAGAGAAGAGTTCAAATTCCAGTTAGGTTCGTTATATTTACTCATGTACAAATACCCTTGGGAAAGGTATGAATCCGTCTATTCTCCCTCCAGCTATAGGTTAAATAGCAGGAGAGACTGGTTCCTATAGCCTTGATTGGCAACAATTCTATTACAGAAAGAAATGGCAGCTTACTGTGGGAAAATTTGCCTAATCAGTCATAGATCAAAAGAGAGACATGATTGCCTAAATGTGTATCACATAATGGAACTTAGCTGATTGACTGAAGCCCAGAAAAAAAAAAAAAAAATTTGCATATTTAAAAGAAAACATAATAAAAAAAAAAAATAAACAAAAAATACTTTGATGGTGTAAGGCTTTAGATAGAACACTACACCTAGCCAGCAGAGAAGTCGGTTGGTTAATTTTGTTTAGCAGCATATCAACCTCTGTGGGTTATTTAATGCCGAGCAAAGAAGTGAAGTTAATGCTCTTGGCACAGTCAGGACAACCGAGATGGATTAAGGCCCTTGACACAGATAGCAGTCGGGTCCAGAGAAGTTAGAGCAACATGTAGTAAGTTGGAAAAATAAAATATTTGGGCAGCAACCCCTCTTTAATACATGTTTATTAAACAAACTAATCACATCATGTGGAACAAAGATATTCAGGTTTTCATAGATGAAAGTTAGCCACCTCAGCACAAAAGGTAGAAATCTTGTAGTGCAAACCTTAATCTATTTTAAGTACCCATGTTTATATCAAGTGATATTGTTATTTTACATTGTTGCATTTAATAAAAATGGGAGACATATTTTGGCCTCCTTATCATACCTCGTACTTATTCTTGTTTGGGAGCTCTTTCAGGTAGGGAGCTGTTATAATAGAACTACCCAACATTAGTTTGATTAATAAACATGTATTGGGGTTGCTGCCCAAATATTTTATTTTTCCAACTTTCTTAGACAAGTAAAAGGAATTTACTTACAGTAAAAGGAATTTACTTACAGTAAAAGGAATTCCTCAACTGAGAACCAAATTGCCATCAATTTGACAACAGTACAAAAAAAAAAATGTGAAAATTGAAAATGCAAAAAATCCATTCGCCTACAAGACGATAAAATACCTCACAACTCAGCTTTGCTTCAGGCCGAAAGCTTAAAAGTTAGACCTAAGTAAAGGAAGCAAATCCCTACTCTTAAACAAAGTTCTAAGGCAATCTTATACCAAACTTAGAAATCACAAAACCTTTGTAATTTGAAAGAAAGAAAAATCAGTTATTTTAAACATAAAAAACTACATTCTCAACAACAAAACTAAATTTAAAAAAAAAATAAACAAATATACTATGAGTTCCTTGAGACACAGATAAATAAACTTATTACAGCCAACAACACTGAAATTGGATTTCATCAAATTGTACAAATGCTGTATGTATTACTGTATACCGATATTGTTATGTAAAAATAAAGCTGGCTCACCTCTACATTACTATAAATTTCATATATTCCTATCCTTGTATATCACTTATCCAAAACTTTAAACCAACTGATCCTATCATTCAATAAATTGCATTAACTTCTTCAAATACTGCACTCATATGAACCTAATAATGGCACTCTTTCCTTGTTGGTATTTTTACCAATATCCCCATCCAAAAAACTAGATACAGGGTTGATCAGTTCTTTGAGGGCAAGTCTTTCAATAGCTCAAACTTTTTTTTCTAACTAGTTCTGATTATCATTTCTTTTCAGATAAAGGACGACAAACACTAAATGAATTCAGCAAATAAGAAGCCAATCATTTGTAATCAATTTGCCTTAAAAGCAGAGCACAGGATTTAGAGATTGCTTGCTTCTTGAAAGATGCACACAGTTGCTTGTTGTCAAAGTTGGAATGAAGCTGGAAGCCACTGATGGGAATTTTACAGCAGTAGCCAAATGTAAAACACTTGCAAAGTGATCCAAATTTGCCCAAACGGTGCAGAAAATTATCAATAAAAAGCCAATTAAAGCCATTGCTAAAGAGCTCAAGGTTTCAAGGTGCTCTATCAGAATAATTGTGCATGAGGATCTTCGATACAGCATCTATGATAATTCTGGGAGCCAAGTAATGAGGGAGATGTCATGCTTCTTCACTTCTTTCCCCAAGATCTAAGGGTCAATGCTGCTGACTATAAGGAAGCTTTCGAGAGGGATATGAGCCCCCCCCCTTCAATAGAGAGTGAGCAAAAGAAGATTGTGCACCTACCAACAAGACTGTGCCATCTCATAAGTCCAAGACGACCTAAAAATGGATCAGTTACAACCTTCACAATCACACCATCCCAAACATACGGCCTCCTAGATCTCCAAATATAAATCTGTATGGGGTGTAGTCAAGAGAGAAGTCAGTCAATGCTGCCATAATACTATAAAATCTCTGAAGTCTGCCCTAACTAGTACAATGTCCAAAATAAAGATCATCTGATGTCAACATTTCAGACCTTGTATTGAAGCAGCCATTGATGATAACAGCAGATTCATTAAGGATATGCATCAAAAAGAGTCTCAACGTTATTTATATCAATTGCCTCTCAAATAAAAGCTCTACTTTAATAACTTATGCATCTTTTACTAAATTCATGCAAATGCCCTAAAGAACTGTGCAACTTATGTACTTTTTTTCTTGTACCTTTTTCTAGCCTTGCATTTACAATTGTCCTCATCAAAGAAACGATAGATATAGTAATACAAAATTATATAAACATTCTCTGATCAATATTAAGCCAATAATTCAATGTAAACTTCAATCTTGGATGGCACAAGTATCTTTTTATGATCACACAGACTAACAGCTTAGCTATGGGTTCACATTTTGATCCCATTTTATCTAACTTCTACATGGCTCATTGAGAAAACAAATCTTTCTGCCAAAACCATGATATACGTCTGATACACTGATAATATAATTACATAATGTAAAACAAGTTATTTGAGAAAATCTCTGCTCTACACTTGACATATAAATGTATCATTAATAATGTTTTTTCTTGATGTTTTAGTTGACACTAAATGATAATTTTTACTATTATAATTCACTATATAGAAAGTATACAAGCAAAAACACCTCTTCTCAATTACAAATGTTAATGTCCGTAAATATATAAAACCAAACAAAAGTAATTTTTCTTCACACATTATTTTATAAAGAATTATGGCACATAAAACACTTACCAATTTCCCCAACCATGTCATTAAGAAATAAAATTAACTTTAAAGAAATTTAAAAGAAAATGATACTAGCATTTCTCCTGATATAAACAAAAATAAAAACATCAACTTATTGTACCATAACCAGATACATCTTAATTATAAATAAGAAGAAAAAATAATTTAAAATATAATTTGTCAGGAAATATGCAGTTGTTTTTGACTTTTTTGCCCAATGCATCCTTTTTCCTATCATATGCCAGAATGTCATTCATCTCCTTTCCAAGACTAACTCAAAAGTTGCATTTCAAAGATGAACTGAAGGTAAGGATTATGGCAGCATTCACCAACTTAAACAATGAGACCATCCAGAAGACTTGCAGCAAATTCTGAAGTCATCTGGAGGCCGTTGTTGAAGCCAATGGTGATTTTTATTAAATAAATTTACACTTTAGTGTTTCAAGATATTTTTGTGTAATTTCTGTTAAGATGAGATGTCAGTGTTATTTTCATTTTTGCATAATTTAGACAATTTATTCATCGCAGTGCATGTGTGTGGATATATATATATATATATATATATATATATATATATGTGTGTGTGTGTGTGTGTGTGTGGAGAGAGAGAGAGAGAAAGACAGACAGAGAGAGTGAGACAGACACACACACACACAAAGTAAAACTAAAATTATTGTAAAGAAGAGTCATGTTTATGGTTTTCATAACACACCCTCTACCGAATAACCTATCCTATCTTAACAACCTCCAAATAGCCACAACAACTTCCAAAAGTGTTATGGATAAAATCAGAACTAAAAACACCCAGAACAATAATTTAGAATTAAGCAAGATTTTATTTGGAATACATAACTATGGAAGTGTTCTATTATGAAAGTATAATCAGGTCAATGTCCAAGACTTACCTGTAAGCATTTGGAGAATAGATACATTCTGTAGAAAAATAGTCCAGTTTCTTAAAATAGGCATACCTACAATAGAAGAGAAAGAAAATAATTTAATGAAAAAAAAAAAAAAAAAAAAAACTGAAAATTTTTCAAATATTTTAAATAACATAGAAATTTTAAATTCATAGAAATGTATGTAAATTCCTGTCTGTAAAAAAAAAACAATAGAAATGTAACATTAATGAATATGAGTATTTGATGCTAATCATTTTCTCTTGATTTTTCAAAATATTTCTGAGTGTATATGTTGGCTTGGGAAAGTAGGAATTCTTTCAGAAAAGGTGAGATTGTGAAAAAAGCAGGGCCAAGATTTATATTTTGATAATATTTGATGGCAGCACTCTCGAGAATTTTCCTTCTAAGTAAATTACTTTCTCGTTTGATGAGTGTGGCATTTTTTAGATCAAAATTGTGGTTGGATTTATTTGTGTATGACCAGTGCATTTGATAAATTGTCATGATTGAGGTCTCTTTTGTTTTCGTATATACATTTTTTTAAATTTCTGCATGTTTCCCCAATGTATTGTGAGGAACAGTTTTAGCAATTTATTTTATATATACCTGGTTCTGAATTATTATTGCTATGGGTGGTTTTAGTTCTGATCATATCCATAATGGTTTTGGAAATGGTTCCGACTATTTGGATGATGTTTAGATGAGAAAAGTTGTTTTCGACAGAGGATGTTATGGACTTGGTAGGTAGAGATATAATCCGAAAAAACACATTTCTCAGCGTTTTTTTGGATTATATCTCTATTTTCGTTGCCCTCTTATTACTGAGAGTAAAAACAAGAACAAAATCTATTTCTATACCTGAGGATGTCTGTAGGAACAGACGAAAGCTTGTAAAAATAAAAATGACCTTATGCAACTGAAATTTATAAACAAGGATCATATCATTCATTTACAGGTTCGGGGTTTATGTATCTTATTTGAATTGTTTGTGATGATGGATTCTTGCCAATTAAATCATTAACTTCTGTATTTGTTTTTTGTATGAATGATTCATGAATTTATAAATTAATTGCACCTTTATTGAAATATACAAGTATATGATTGGTGTATATGGAATGAATTCCAATAACCAACAATTACTATTCTTAAAAGAGTGCTCAATACAAAGTAGAGCAGATATAATTATTTATTTAAAAAAAAAAAAAATTTATAACATAAATATGTTATAAAATCACTACAAAAATAGCCATTTTGTTTCAACACCTTCGGTGTCTTATCACGTGATGACGTTGAATGTAAAATAAATGGTTTTAAAAGTTTGAAATTAATTAACAATCCTTCGCAAGGGGAACATGACTTCGTTATCAAGCTTTTTGAATTTTCCTATACTTGTGTTTTGATTGGTCCATCTAGCTTTTGTAACAACGTTTTCCCCTGTATTATAATTTTAATAAAACCCAAACATATGAAAGTGAATTTATACGTTTTCTTTATTCTTGAGAATTAACAACAAAGATATCAAACCCTATTTATTTATTAGATTGCTGATTTACAAGAATAATTTTATATTTACAAGATTATAAAAATATTTGGACGAAAAAAAAATGAAATATTTATTATTCACCATTTTATAAAGAAATAAATGTGAAAAGAAATGTTTTTATTCATAAATTTATAAAAATATCTGAACAAGAAAATTTAAATAAACATATAACAATGAGCAACTATAATTATAAATTTTGAAAAAAGTGCATTTTCTGGGCTTTTCTTTCATTTGCTCTCGCCACAGAAATTCACTAAAATAGGTTGAGAGTTTCCACTTATGTATTTTGAAAATTTTGTAATTTTATAAATTTTTAAATAAAAAGATTCCTTTATAAAATAGTAAATAATAAATATCAAATTGTACTTGGTTCAAATATTTTTATAATCTTGTAAATAAATATTTCCAAGGGAATCAAAAGTGCAATAATATTGGTGTCAAGAGAATAACCTTCTTTTTAACGTACCGTTTTCTTTGCAAGCACAAAGATTAAAAAAAATGTCTAGTTATACTTACATAACAATTTCCTTTTCATATGTGTACTTGAGAGGTTTACAACGAGGTAGCATTCCTTCTGAAGCCTGAAAAAAAAAATCAAATCCACAGATTGGGTCAATATAAAATGAATTTAGGTGAAGAGAGACCAAAATTGTAAAGTTTTGTCATTCTGAGAAAGTATTTTTGGTAAAGTTTAGCATTTGTACCCACAAAAAAAAAAAAAAAAAGAAAAAAAAAAGAAAGTGTGTCAAAATGTCAAATAGGTGTCAAGAGAAAAAAAAAAGTCTTGTTATTTCCTTGACACCACTATTATTGTATAGTCTCTCAGCAATATTTATTGTTTTAAAAATCTGTTTTTAGAATTTTTAATCAAAACCTAACAAATGAAATTGGATTTACGCATTCTTTTTTTCTTAATTGAAAACAAAAATATTTTTGCCGATCTCCCATTTAATATCCAGTAGAATCTTTTATTAATAAAAGTTTACTCATTCCATGAAAAAATACCTGCATGTTATTAGAATGCTTTCACATGCAAGTCTTTAAATATATATTTTTCTAATTGTTATATCAATGTGTAGTCATTTTTGCAAGGGGAGCAGTTTATTATTTAATAACTCTAGCAAAGAAGCCCTTTGCTGTACACTGAAGAGTTTCCCCCCTCAACCGAGAGGGTTCTATTGATACTCGCGTGGACATCACATCTACTCCCTCCTTTGTATTCAGATTGTTTCCCTCTTCTTCCGAACTGCTGCCTGCATACCTTCGGGGTTTTCTTATATGGCGTTTTGGTCGTCTTAGGGCTATAGGGATATCTGCTTCTTCCTTCTCCTCCTCCTCACTTTCTCTCTCATGTTCTATATTCTGCCTCCCAAGGTCGTTGTTGAAAGGGAAGTCGTCATCCCTTGGTTGTTGGCGAGTCCTGTCTTCGGGGATTCTTTTCATTTGTGATGTGTCGTAAAATAAGTTTGTCACCTCGCGTTATAATTGTAGATTCGCCTCTGCGTTCTTTTACTCTCCATGGTGTTGGGTGGTAAACTGGCATTAGCTTGTGTTTACTTTGTTTAAGTAGTATGACATCTCCGGGTTCTATGTTAGTTTGTTTAGCTTTATTTTTTTTTATCTGTGCGATTTTTCAATCTGTCTTTTTCTTTTTTGTCTTTTTGCTGTGCTGTTCTCCAAGCTTGGTTTTCAGGCCTCTTTTGTAATCCTGGTATGTTGACGTTTACTTCCCTCCCCATGAGTAGCTTAGCTGGTGTTTCTCCAGTCATGGCATGTGGACTATTTCGGTAATACATTAGGAATTTTCCGAGATGTTTTCTCCAGTCCTTTCCTTCTGTGTTCATCGCCTGAATGGCTTTCAACATGGTTGTAAAGAACCGCTCGATCTCTCCATTAGCTTGGGGATGATAAGGGGTTACCTTTCAGTGTTGGATACCCCATTCTTTGCAGAAGTGCTTAAACTCTGAGGATATGAAGTGGGGTCCATTATCTGAAACGATAATCGCTGGAATGCCATGTGTATAGAAACACCTTTGGATTGTCGATATGATTGTATCAGCCCTGGTGGATTTGGTAACAAATGCCTCAGGCCATCTTGATCCCGCATCGATTATTTCGATTACATAATCCCCGATAGGGAAAGGCCCACAGATGTCTAAGTGGAGTACTTCCCAGGGGCCTTTCATTTCAGCCATATGCACCGGACGGTGGTTTCCCTTCGGGTCTAATGTTTTGCACGGGATACATCGGCTTATGGCAGCCTCTATGTCTTTGTCTATCTTGGGCCACCATACCTTAGTTCTGAGCAGGGCTTTTGTTTTCATCATCCCCATATGTGTCTCATGCGCCAATTTCAGGATTCGTTTCTGTAGGTTTTGGGGTATGATAATTCTGGCTCCGCGTATGACTATGCCTCCTTTTGTTGTCAGTTCATTCCTCACGTGTTTAAAGGGTTCCGTTAACTTATTGGTCCAGTCGTTTTGTTGTATTGCCTTTTTCACTGCTGTGACGGTTGGATCCTGCCGAGATTCCTCCATTATTTCTGATGATTGATTTTGGAATGCTGTTAGCTACAACCGTGTTGATAAATCCTTCGGCAATCTCTTCTTTGGATGAGACTACTTCTTGATACTCCATAGGTTGCCAAGAGAGTATGTCTGCCGGGTTCTCTTTACTGTTAATGTGTTTTATTGTATAATCATATTGTTGTAGATGTAAAATCCATCACAAAATTCGTGCGGAGGGGTTAAGTTTAGGATTGAAGATAGTTGTTAATGCTTGACGGTCGATCATTATAAGAAAGTTTTTTCCATAAAGGTAAAAGTGGAATTTTTCACAAGCCCATACAATTGCTAGGGCTTCTTTTTCTAATTGACATTCACCTTCGGTTAGAGTCCTGGATGCGTAGCTGATGGGGATGAGTATTCCTAGTTTGTTTTGGCAAAGTATTGCTCCTGGCATCTACTACAACAGATGTTTGCAGTTTGGGATCAAAGTGCATGAGTGATTTGTTCTGAATGACTGCATTCTTGAGCATGAGAAAACAAGATTCTTCTTCCTCCATCCACCAACATTACATGTTTGCTCGCGTTAACTTTTTTAAGGGTTCGCTGAAGTAAGAAACTGTATATCCTGGACGTTTTCAGGGTTTTTGAAATTTCTGATTGCTTTTATTTTAGTCAGTCGGTCTGATCCCTGTATTGGACACTATAAAACAATGGAATTCGATTTCTTCACTATGGAATATGCTTTTGTGCTCTGAAATTGTGAGGTTGTTTTCTTTCAATGTGCCTAATACTATATTTAGGGTTCTGTTATGTTCTCTTGTGTCTTTGCCCCAGATTAGAATGTCGTCTGCCCCATTCCAGCAGTTAGGGATTTTCTGAAGGATTTGTTGTTGCCCTTCTTCGGCTGCAGATGCAATGCCCATAACCAGTACCTTATATCGGTAGATTCCGGATTTGCATGAAAAGGTAGTGAAGTTTCTAGATTCAGGATCCAGTCCTATTTGGTGGTAATAAGAGTTTAGGTTGATTTTTGAGAAAACGTTTGCATTGCCAATTTCACTCAGTAACTGTTCAACTGTTGGTATTTGATAGCGAATGCGTTTCACTGCTTTATTTGCCATGCATAAGTCGACACATATTCTAATTTCTCCATTTGGTTTCGGTACTGCTACTAATGGCGAGACCCACGAAGTGGGTCCTTCCACTCTTTTGATGATATCATTTTCTAGCATTTCATAGATTTTTTTCCTCTACTGCTTGTTGGATATGAAATGGTGTCCGTCTTGGCAGTTGTGCAACAGGTATAACGTTGTCGTCTAGTCTAATTTTGAGTTGGAAATCTTTCATTCTTCCTAATCCTTCCAACGAGGGTAGGTGTCGATCTAGAATTTCTTTTGTTGATTTTGGGATACTTTTTGTTGTAATCGATTTCACCTGTGGGGTGGTGATAAACCCTAATTTGATGCTGGCCCGCTTACTTAATATGTTACCACCTTGATATGCCTTTGTAATGAATACTTTGTGGGCTTTTCTTCTGGGACCATTTGTCAGCATTGTGAAAAATTCTCCTCTTAGTGGTATTGGAATATTCCCATAGGCTTTTGGTCTACAATTTGTTTCTTTTAATGTTAACTTTGGCCGTATTTTAATGATTTCTTTAAAGGTTTTGCCGTCGATAAGGTTGATGTCTGCTCCTGAATCTATTAATATTCTGATTGGTACATCGTCAATTTGGACAATTTCGCTATCTGCTGAATGAATAGGTTTCACCTGAAAAACGAATGTCTGGCTGTCTGAATTATTCGGATTCATCGATACTGGTTGGACGTAATTGTGGCCGTCTGACATCTTTGTTTTCTCTTTACCACTGTTCCTTTTTTTTTAAGCATGTTTTTTCGAAGTGATTTATTACTCCACGGTAGTTACATTTTTTCCCAAATGCTGGGCATTTTGTTTGACCGTGTATGTGGTCAGAGCCATTACACCTGTAGCATTTTGTAACTGTTTTTAATGGGTTGTTGTCCATGGATAGTTTCCTATACCCACTGTTATCTTGTTGTTGTTGTTGCTAGTAACTGGTTGTAATTTTGTGGATATCTGAGTGCTCTCTTTAATTCTCTTCTATTTGTTTAGCTTGTGTTTCAGTGGATTCAAATATGAATGCTCTTTGAAGTGCTTCCTCTACCGTTAAATCAGTTTCTTTCAAATACGCACCGCATAATTTGCTTGACAAGCATTTTTCTATTAATTGGTCCACTATAGCCTTGTCCAGGTTGTATTCACCAAAGTTGCATTTTTCTCCTTGTATGCGTAGACGGGTGACATAGTCATGTGTTGACTTCCCATTTTCTTGACTAAGCATCCTGAATTTATGTCTTTCAAAGACTATTTGTTTTCTGGATGAAATATTCATCCAGTGCTGTTTTTGTTGTTTTGTATGTAGGCTCTACTTGGCCTGGTGGTAACTCCGATGTTAAGGTTTTGAGGATATCTTTCAGTTTCTTTCACCCGTAAAATCAAAAGAGTGATAGTTATCGTTTATCATCTGTTATATCAAACGCTGTAAATGCGCCTTCAATATGTTCACTCCATTCTCTCCATGCTTGCTCCTGGTTGGAGTCATCCCAGTCTAGGGGCTCTATTGTTGGCATAGAGAGAGCCATTTCTTTCAAAATAATTTGTTATTTTCGAAGTTTGTTACTCGCGTTGTTGTTGTTGAATTCGAGTACTTTTTTTTTTATTTGCTGTTGAGGGGGTAATGTTTCGTTAATTCGAGGTGTTGTTGAATTTGAGTACCTTTTTTTTTCTTTGCTGTTAATTTGAAGTTTTACTCATGTTGTTGCTGAATTCGAATATTTTTTTTCTTTGCTGTTGAGGGGGTAGTGTTTCGTTAATTCGAAGCTTGTTAAATTGTTACATCCTCGTCGCCAGGATGAAGAGTTCCCACCTCAACCGAACGGGGGTTCTATTTATACTCGCACGGACATCACAAGCCCCTACTTTGTGTCCAATATAATTGCTTTTAAATTCTAGTTTACCAATGCTGTCAAATATGCCAACATATTTTGTTAAAACTTTATTATGAGTTTTTAATGCCCGACTCTTTAAATATAGCCGTTTCCAATTATATTAACATGTAGTAATTCTGTTAAATGCCTTCAAAATGTCCAAAGCAACAGCCAAAGCTTCACCATTCTTATCTAAATTTCAACAGATTCTTTCAGCAATAATTGTTAACAGGTCAGCAGTTGACCTAGAGAAGTGAAAGCCATATTGCTTATTTGAAAGGAGGTCCTGTGAAGTGAGATGCTTAACCAGTTCAGAGTTGATTAGTGTCTTTAGTATTTTGCGTGGTAGAAGGCTAATAGCCTGAGGAAAGGCAGCAGAATTGATTGAACAATGTTCTGGACAAAACTAGTGCCATGGGTTGGACCTGTGTGTTGTAGGCAAATACACTTTAAAAGAACCCACTCTTGTCACTGAACACTAAAAAGCACTGAATGATCATCCAGATGGCCCACACAACACCACTGGAGAAGTGCATGATGGTATGGCCAATACTGAAGCACCATCAACATTATTTACATTATTCATACTATTGTCCTCATCTTTGTCACCATATTTATTACAACGTTTCAGCTGTTGTACGTTCCGGCCTTCTTCAGGTGGTTGGAATGTCAAACTGAACTCTTTATTTTGCGCACTGGGGTAGACTGTCCAAGTTCCACATGCCATGTTTAATAGATGTCAGTTATCAGTTATCTCCTGTTAATTTCCCTCTGAAAGTTCTCCAGTTCAACATTGCAACCACCTGAAGAAGGAGGCTGGAGCGTACAATGGCCGAAACGTTGTAATAAATATGGCGACAAAGATGAGGACAATAGTCCGAATAATGAAAATATTGTACATAATACCTCATCTCAGAAATATAGACAGACACCATCAACATGCTCAACAATTCTATGAAGTGATAATCCTGCCTCTCAAAAGCACATCATTCAACCCCATGTTACTGACCAGTTTGTTTTTGCTTTTTAAGCTTATCGACCTTTTGTGGGTTATTTTTAAAGTAGAAACATATTTTGGATTGTAGGAGGTTGCTTACTGTGTTCTCAAGCAGTCCCCCATCTAAGTACTGATCGTACTTGACACAGCTTAACTTTGACAACCAAATAAGAAGCAGTGTTTTCAGTGTGATTTGATTGTAGGCCATCTTAAAAGCTCTAATTGAACAAAAGCACCTCATGTGCCCCTGTGACAGAAAAATAACTTTTTCTGGACACACCACATTGAACCTTACCATCCTAAACACTGGCTTTGGTTTTATGAGGTCATAAGATGGCTGAAGACTTTCAAAATGTTATTAGATTAACTAGCCACCAGGATGCACAGAGAATGAAGTCAGAAGTGGGATCATCTTTCAAGAGGTAGCAATTTTATTCTGTCCTGCAATGACCACACCCTAAAATAGCTGGATTACAGAACTATGATAAGAATATTCAAAAGAATACTGCAAAACAATAATAAAAGGTGCTATGAAGAAAAAAAAAAAATAGGTAAAAAATTTTCAATGAGAATGTTGGCATGAGGATTTTCTGGGACCATAACTGGTAAAATGAGGAGTTGTGAAGATTCTAATCATTTAACAGAAAAAAAATTCAATAATCAAAAGATGTAATGGAAACAAGCAGGGGAGGTCAGGGGAAAAAGAAAAAGGAAGAAAATGAGAAGGTCAGGGGAAAAAGATAAAGGAAGAAAATGAGAAGGTCAGGGGAAAAAGATAAAGGAAGAAAATGAGAAGGTCAGGGGAAAAAGATAAAGGAAGAAAATGAGAAGGTCAGGGGAAAAAGATAAAGGAAGAAAATGAGAAGGTCAGGGGAAAAAGATAAAGGAAGAAAATGAGAAGGTCAGGGGAAAAAGATAAAGGAAGAAAATGAGAAGGTCAGGGGAAAAAGATAAAGGAAGAAAATGAGAAGGTCAGGGGAAAAAGAAAAAGGAAGAAAATGAGAAGGTCAGGGGAAAAAGATAAAGGAAGAAAATGAGAAGGTCAGGGGAAAAAGAAAAAGGGAGAAAATGAGAAGGTCAGGGGAAAAAGATAAAGGAAGAAAATGAGAAGGTCAGGGGAAAAAGAAAAAGGAAGAAAATGAGAAGGTCAGGGGAAAAAGATAAAGGAAGAAAATGAGAAGGTCAGGGGAAAAAGAAAAAGGAAGAAAATGAGAAGGTCAGGGGAAAAAGAAAAAGGAAGAAAATGAGAAGGTCAGGGGAAAAAGATAAAGGAAGAAAATGAGAAGGTCAGGGGAAAAAGATAAAGGAAGAAAATGAGAAGGTCAGGGGAAAAAGAAAAAGGAAGAAAATGAGAAGGTCAGGAGAAAAAGAAAAAGGAAGAAAATGAGAAGGTCAGGGGATAAAGAAAAAGAAAGAAAATGAGAAGGTCAGGGGATAAAGAAAAAGAAAGAAAATGAGAAGGTCAGGGGATAAAGAAAAAGGAAGAAAATGAGAAGGTCAGGGGAAAAAGAAAAAGGAAGAAAATGAGAAGGTCAGGGGAAAAAGAAAAAGGAAGAAAATGAGAAGGTCAGGGGAAAAAGATAAAGGAAGAAAATGAGAAGGTCAGGGGAAAAAGATAAAGGAAGAAAATGAGAAGGTCAGGGGAAAAAGAAAAAGGAAGAAAATGAGAAGGTCAGGGGAAAAAGATAAAGGAAGAAAATGAGAAGGTCAGGGGAAAAAGATAAAGGAAGAAAATGAGAAGGTCAGGGGAAAAAGATAAAGGAAGAAAATGAGAAGGTCAGGGGAAAAAGATAAAGGAAGAAAATGAGAAGGTCAGGGGAAAAAGAAAAAGGAAGAAAATGAGAAGGTCAGGGGAAAAAGAAAAAGGAAGAAAATGAGAAGGTCAGGGGAAAAAGATAAAGGAAGAAAATGAGAAGGTCAGGGGAAAAAGATAAAGGAAGAAAATGAGAAGGTCAGGGGAAAAAGATAAAGGAAGAAAATGAGAAGGTCAGGGGAAAAAGATAAAGGAAGAAAATGAGAAGGTCAGGGGAAAAAGAAAAAGGAAGAAAATGAGAAGGTCAGGGGATAAAGAAAAAGGAAGAAAATGAGAAGGTCAGGGGATAAAGAAAAAGGAAGAAAATGAGAAGGTCAGGGGAAAAAGAAAAAGGAAGAAAATGAGAAGGTCAGGGGAAAAAGATAAAGGAAGAAAATGAGAAGGTCAGGGGAAAAAGATAAAGGAAGAAAATGAGAAGGTCAGGGGAAAAAGAAAAAGGAAGAAAATGAGAAGGTCAGGAGAAAAAGAAAAAGGAAGAAAATGAGAAGGTCAGGGGATAAAGAAAAAGAAAGAAAATGAGAAGGTCAGGGGATAAAGAAAAAGAAAGAAAATGAGAAGGTCAGGGGAAAAAGAAAAAGGAAGAAAATGAGAAGGTCAGGGGAAAAAGAAAAAGGAAGAAAATGAGAAGGTCAGGGGAAAAAGAAAAAGGAAGAAAATGAGAAGGTCAGGGGAAAAAGAAAAAGGAAGAAAATGAGAAGGTCAGGGGAAAAAGATAAAGGAAGAAAATGAGAAGGTCAGGGGAAAAAGATAAAGGAAGAAAATGAGAAGGTCAGGGGAAAAAGATAAAGGAAGAAAATGAGAAGGTCAGGGGAAAAAGATAAAGGAAGAAAATGAGAAGGTCAGGGGAAAAAGATAAAGGAAGAAAATGAGAAGGTCAGGGGAAAAAGATAAAGGAAGAAAATGAGAAGGTCAGGGGAAAAAGAAAAAGGAAGAAAATGAGAAGGTCAGGGGAAAAAGAAAAAGGAAGAAAATGAGAAGGTCAGGGGAAAAAGATAAAGGAAGAAAATGAGAAGGTCAGGGGAAAAAGATAAAGGAAGAAAATGAGATGGTCAGGGGAAAAAGAAAAAGGAAGAAAATGAGAAGGTCAGGGGAAAAAGAAAAAGGAAGAAAATGAGAAGGTCAGGGGAAAAAGATAAAGGAAGAAAATGAGAAGGTCAGGGGAAAAAGAAAAAGGAAGAAAATGAGAAGGTCAGGGGAAAAAGAAAAAGGAAGAAAATGAGAAGGTCAGGGGAAAAAGATAAAGGAAGAAAATGAGAAGGTCAGGGGAAAAAGAAAAAGGAAGAAAATGAGAAGGTCAGGGGAAAAAGAAAAAGGAAGAAAATGAGAAGGTCAGGGGAAAAAGAAAAAGGAAGAAAATGAGAAGGTCAGGGGAAAAAGAAAAAGGAAGAAAATGAGAAGGTCAGGGGATAAAGAAAAAGGAAGAAAATGAGAAGGTCAGGGGATAAAGAAAAAGGAAGAAAATGAGAAGGTCAGGGGATAAAGAAAAAGGAAGAAAATGAGAAGGTCAGGGGATAAAGAAAAAGGAAGAAAATGAGAAGGTCAGGGGAAAAAGAAAAAGGAAGAAAATGAGAAGGTCAGGGGAAAAAGAAAAAGGAAGAAAATGAGAAGGTCAGGGGAAAAAGAAAAAGGAAGAAAATGAGAAGGTCAGGGGAAAAAGAAAAAGGAAGAAAATGAGAAGGTCAGGGGAAAAAGATAAAGGAAGAAAATGAGAAGGTCAGGGGAAAAAGATAAAGGAAGAAAATGAGAAGGTCAGGGGAAAAAGAAAAAGGGAGAAAATGAGAAGGTCAGGGGAAAAAGAAAAAGGGAGAAAATGAGAAGGTCAGGGGAAAAAGATAAAGGAAGAAAATGAGAAGGTCAGGGGAAAAAGAAAAAGGAAGAAAATGAGAAGGTCAGGGGAAAAAGAAAAAGGAAGAAAATGAGAAGGTCAGGGGAAAAAGAAAAAGGAAGAAAATGAGAAGGTCAGGGGAAAAAGATAAAGGAAGAAAATGAGAAGGTCAGGGGAAAAAGATAAAGGAAGAAAATGAGAAGGTCAGGGGAAAAAGAAAAAGGAAGAAAATGAGAAGGTCAGGGGAAAAAGATAAAGGAAGAAAATGAGAAGGTCAGGGGGAAAAGAAAAAGGAAGAAAATGAGAAGGTCAGGGGAAAAAGATAAAGGAAGAAAATGAGAAGGTCAGGGGAAAAAGAAAAAGGAAGAAAATGAGAAGGTCAGGGGAAAAAGATAAAGGAAGAAAATGAGAAGGTCAGGGGAAAAAGATAAAGGAAGAAAATGAGAAGGTCAGGGGAAAAAGATAAAGGAAGAAAATGAGAATGTCAGGGGAAAAAGAAAAAGGAAGAAAATGAGAAGGTCAGGGGAAGATAAAGGGAAAGAAAAAAAATGCAAAAGAAAAAAATAAATGCAGTTGCCTCCACAAAAATCGCTAAAAAAATTAACAGTTTACTAAAAATGGTGCAAAATTCAAAAATTTTATAAATTTCAAAAAACTCCTTCCAATCAAATTAAATTAGTTCTGAAATACAGCAAAATGTTTTGGTTATTAAAAATATTAAATTTAATCTATCAGCTTGAAATTAAAACTAAAATAAAAAACTTCAAGAAGGATTTTTCATTATTAAAAATTCATTTTAAATGTTAGGTGAAGGTACCAAGATAAAAGAAAAGAAAAAAATGGTGGGGGGGAAAGTGAGGAAAAAATCAGATTTGGCATTGGATTTGGTTTTAATTTCAAATGGTAAAAAAAAATATTAAAATCTGAAAGAAACTTACAGTTGTGATTGCTGTACACCGAGACAGTCGAGAAATATCTCCACGTAAAACTAAAAAAATAAAATAAAAATTAATATAAAATAAAAATAAATTATATTTGACTGTATTTTGATTTATTCTTTCATTCATGTATAAGACACACCCCAATTTCAGCAGGTCAAATCAAGTAAAAATTAGTAATTAGTAAAATTAATAAACATACATATGGTATATAAGACATAAGATATTTTTAGTAAAAAAAAAGTGTGCCTTATATGTCATCAAATACAGTACATATTACTCAGCGTATATATATATATATATATATATATATATATATATATATATATATAGCATATCTTCATCCAAGCATGTTTGGTTGAATAATCTAGACATATGTCTATTTTTATTTTAATCCTCTCAAATTCACAGATAAATTTCATAATGTTGATATTAAACTCATTAAGGAAGGTGCCATAGTTTTTCTCATTTCTTTTATTTTCCCAAATACTTTCAATCTCATGCAAGATTTTCTTCAGGGATGAATTGCCAAGACAAAAAAATAATGTAAATCAATTTTCATTTACATTAATCAATTCACCCCTGAAGATGATCATGGATGAGATTCAAAGTACCTGGGAACATAAAAGGAATGAGAAAAACTATGATGTCTTTCTTAATCAGTTTAATAACAACACTAAGAAATTTATCTGTGAATTTAAGAGGATTAAAATAAAAATAAATAGACATAATATGTCTAGATTATTCAACTGAAATATATACACTGCATTTCAAATTATAAATAAGTTGACATTTTTTCATTTTGTCCAAAAACTACCAGTTGGAATTTAACAAAATTTTTACAGTCTAATGGAAATAGGTATATGTGCAAGCTGTATAAAAACTGTATTGTTCTACATAGGAAACAAATGTTGGCTGTTTGCAATATTAACATGATATAGAAGTATTTTAGACTATAAAGTGTCATTATAATAATACAATTATGGGTCCCAAATGTGACTTGACCGCTTCTGAGAAAGATATTAGAACATATTATAGCTGGCAACATTATTTTGTTATCAAAAACCCATAGCTGGCAACACCATTCTTTACAAAAAAGTATAGCTGGCAACATTATTTTTTCAAAAACGTGTAGCTAGCAACATTATGTTTTTTTTAAAAACGTATAACTGGCAACATTATTTTTTCTTTTTTTTTTTTTTTTTAAAAAAAAAACATCATCCTTTCACAGTGTTTTGATCCAGTTACAATTCCATTGAATAAGATTTTGTTAAAAGACATATAGCTGGTAATATCATTTTTAAAAAAAACGTATGGCTGGTAATATCATTTTTCAAAAACACACTGCTGGCAATATTATTCCTTCAAAAACATGAAGCTGGTAATACTACTTTTCCAAAAACGTATAGCCGACAACCATAATTTTTCAAAAGTGGTCTTTCTGTTGAACGTAGTTTATCGGCATACCCAGGCTGCAGATGCAGTTTACCGTCATACACATGGACGCGAATGCAGTTTACCGTCATACCCATGGACGCGAATGCAGTTTACCGTCATACCCATGGACTCGGATGTAGTTTATCGTCATACCCAGGATGTGGAAAATTTGTGCAGCATTCTGAAGTGACATGTTTATGAGAATGGACACCACTTTAGAAGCATGTCTTATAGCAGGAAATAGTTAACCTATCCAATGAAATTACATCAGAGGAGATCCAGAAATTGACATGTTCGATGGACCAGCACTTTTTCCAAGTCATTTTAAAAAAAGGATCACATATCTCATATTAACCAAATCCACTTTCATTTTTTTTTATTTTGATTTAATTTCATCCTAGTTTCTCTATGTATCCATAAAAATCTGTAAATGAAGCAAAGTGTTATTTTCTTTTTTTTTACAGGGTTTTTATTACAACTCACTAATAATTTGACACACTAACAATTTGAGTAAATTATGTAAATAACTATATATATATATATATATATATATAGGGGACTTTACATATGTATGAACATATACTGACACTCTCAGAGGATTACTCAGTTGTGAATGAGACATTACTATAACTGAGCAAGTTTAATAGAATTACTGGTGAGGATTTTTACCAGTAAGTGAATGGGAATTGTTGTGATTGTAATTTACAAATTAAATTAAATAACAAGTGGTTGATGGAGGAATGTAACAAAGTTACTGGTGAGGACTTTACAAGAGAGTGAATTTATACCTGGTGTTAGTTGGCATAGGAATTAACTTGATGCAAAAAACACAGCCAGCCAAGTTAGCAAATTTGGGATTTTACTAGCATACTCTAGAGTTTGGTTTTTCTAGTAGTTTTTTGGAGAAATGAAAACGTTTAATTACAATAAAATGAATTAATATCTGGAATTCTCTGTGTTTGAATTTGTTACTTAACAAGGTTTTAACAAGTAGGATCAAATGAAATAAGTAGCCCCCACATATTGCTGGAAAAATGATAACTGAGATCAAGGTTGAATGTGACCAAAATGGAAAATTGGGGTTTTGTTGTTTTTTTAATATGATCCAACATTTTGCCTCAATTCGGAAGAATTTTCTTGACCCTGCCAATGAGGGACGGGGGTATGAAGTCATTAAAACATGTCCCTGTTACTTTTGCATGTATGCAAATCAACTTGTAACCTGACACTAAAAAGGCATATATATATTATACACACACATGTACGTGTGTATATATCTCAAGTATGTGGTGCAAAAAACAGATATAGAAGTTAATGATTTAAATGGCGAGAATACATCTTCGCGAACAAATTTAATAAAGTACATTAATCCTGAACTTGTAGATGAATGTTTTGATCCCTGATTCCAGTTGCATAAGGTGTTTTTTTTTTGTATGAATGATTCATGTATGTAAATTCATGTAAAATGAACTGCACCACATACTTGATATTAAAATAACTGATCCAACGTGCAACTTTTGGATAATAACCGTGACATTCCTCTATTTATTGAACAATTTAGTTCATGCCACATTGACTGAAAAATCTACCAGTACAAAAGAATTCTCCTATTACCATATTAGTACAAAAACACAAAATCTTAAAACTTAAAAATTCAACCTCAGCGCTGCAACCACACGCTCCCAAAAAAAATTTCTTACAATTAACAATAACACATTTCTAAATACATATTTCGGATTACATCTATTCTTTCGTTGTCCTGTTATTACCGGGAAGTAAAAAACAAATCTATTTCCATACCTGATGATGCCTGTATGTACAGATGAAAGCTTGTAAAAAAATAAGAAAAGACCTTATGCAACTGGAATTTATAAACAGGGATCATAATATTCATCTACATGTTCGGGGTTAATGTACTTTATTAAATTTGTTTGCGAAGATGTATTCTTGCCATTTATATCATTAACTTCTATATCTGTTTTTTGTATGAATGATTCATGTAATATATATATATATATATATATATATATATATATATATATATATATATATATATATATATATATATATATATATATTCCTTTTGTCACCCACTCCACCAAGTGAGATAATGCCCAAGAATAATTTTGTCAACTGAAAAGATTTCTTCAGTCTGCCTAAGAGTTTTTGTTTACAGGCCAAGAAAATAACGAAAGAGTTGGATACCAGATTTTGGAAAATCAACTTTATCTGCAGGCATAAGACCAAAGTTTCCTGTTTGAATTGTTGAAGTGACTATCATTCACCAGTCTAGAGAGACATGAATGGTGTGGCAATATGACACCTACTCATAAACAGGGCTTATGGTCAAATCATTTTGAAATGCCAGTTCTCATATGATCACCAAAGTAAGGTAATGTTGACCCTGTCAGTACCTGGATGGGTGACCACTTGGGAATACCAACTGCTGTAAGTTTGGATGTGTAGATATTCAGCTTTGTTGTTACAGCCATCTTGATGGCCTCCACACCTTCAAAACGGATTCCCTTGATCACACCCTTGATTTTGAACACAAAAGTCACACGGAGTAAGATCAGGTGAATAGGGAGGTTGTTCCAGCACGGCAATGTTCTTTTCAGTCAAGAACTACTGGATGCTCAGGATGTTGTAAGCAGGTGCATTGTCATGGTGAAGCAGTCACAATTTGTCCTGCCACAACTCTCCTAGCAGAAAGCTAAGATTACAGGTATATATTCCAAAGATCTCATATTAGATGATAACACGACCCACTATTCCTCTTTTGCCCAGACACCCACACAGTACAGCTAGTCCCATTACTTTTCAGACAGACCTTGTATAGTAACATACAATACTACTAATTGACTTGTGACGTAATTTTATTCTATTAGGTTGGTGCAAAAATAATGACGTAATAATGTTGTTTTTGATGTATGTTTTTAACATCAAAAAACGACATTATTACGTCATTATTTTTGCACCAACCTAATGTGTGTGTTGGGGGGGATCATTTAACTTAGTCTGCACTGCAGAATATAAAATAGTGCCACATAGGAGATGTATTTCCAGTAAATAACAATTTTCTTATTTTTCCCAAAATAGGCCAGCACAACCAAGCAACAATGCTATAATAATACAGCAGTGAAATAATAATAATAATTGGTATGAACACCACCCACACCCGGATAGAGAGATAGGACCTGTAACAATTTTATAGGACTTCACAATACACACAAAACAATCAAAACTAATCATCCTGACATTGTGATTAATGACTGCAAAGACAAAATGTACCTCCTTATTGACATGGCAGTCCCTGCAGACTGCAATGTATCTTTGAAGATCTTCAAAAAGCTATCAAAATACAAGGACCTTGAAATCGAAATCTCAAAAATGCGTCACATGAGAACATCAACAATCCCTGTTGTAGTTGGAACCCTCGGATTGATTGGAAAAGATTCCAACAGACTCATTGAAGGGATTCCTGGAAGCCCATGCCTTAAAGAAATATAAAATATTGTTCTCATGAGTACAGACCACACCTTATGAAGGGCTTTATCTATGTAAAATATGTTTGTATTAATTTTTTTTTTTTTTTTTAATTGCTCAGTGGAAAATGTCATAATGCCATTTCTGACCTTAGGTCTCTGGTCGGGACCCGGAAAGAAATGAGTACACACCAGAAGGAAATAATAATACAGCAGTGAAAGTGTAAAGAGAAAAAGAATTATTAAAAAAGGTCAACTTACCATTCATTATCACAGTTTCTGCAATATCATCAGCATTGTGCCCTACGAAAACGGAAAGAAATCATCATTATTTTGTCAATCATTGAGTGACAATACAAAACTGTTTGATTCTATATATGCTCCTAACTCCATCCACTACTCCCTCCTAAAGAGCACAGAATGTACAACCATTATGGTTGGAAGACTGAACCCACAAAGCTTCATCTATATGGTGAGGTGGAGTCAGACTGAATTGCTGCTGCTTCTTCTACATGCCGTGACCCTTCAGGATGTCTGTGAAGAAAAGTCTTGAAGCAACAGAAGGATGCTGAGAATACCATGGACTGAACATGGGAGCAATAATGAAGTCTTAGTGAAAATGGAAACAAAAAGGAAACCTATACTTAACATCAGGAACAGAGAGTTGAAATTTCTAGGGTACATAAAGATGGAAAGAGGGCTAAGGAAAATTTGATACTCACAGGACAGATTGAAGGCAAGAGGGACAGAGGAAAACAGCACATAAAATAACTAAGGAGCTTGTGTAAATGGATAGCAAAACAGAGTTTGGGAGAGATAGTAAAAAGACAAAATTTATTAAGAGCTACAAAGGACAGGTAGTTGTGGAGAGCCATGATAAGTAAAAGTCTCAAAATGCCCTTCTAAAGGCTGTCATATTGTAAAAAAAAAAAAAAAAAAAAAAAAATGTGTGTGTGTGCGTGTGCATGAAAATATATGAATAAGAGGCTTAGTGATGTGATATTCCAATTCCACAAACTCATCCGATTCACTAATAGGCGGCAATGGTTGGCTGACCATGATTATTTTTTGCATAATCAACTAGGGCTCGAGTGGACTATTTTGAAAATGTAGAACAACTAAATTTTGAATTTCACTACTTTCAACACGTTGGTAATTGGGTATCATAAGACCAGAACAACATGAGTGACTCATGAGGAGAAAGTCAATTTAGTAGGCCTGGATTTTCAAATGTTGCCTAAAACACTAATTGTAACCAATTTTGACAACTCTGTAATCAACCAAAAATGTGACAGAAGCCTTATCAAGAATTTGGTCTACAGATTCCATTAGACCAAGCCCTGGGTTACATTTCACCTTAGGGTTGCAGTGAAGATATTTGTGATTAAATGTTAAAAATTACAGGAGTGATTTCTTACAAGATTTTATTTATTTACACTGTTTGGACTGTTGTCCTCATCTTTATTGTCATATTCATGAGGTTCCAACCATTGTATGCTCCAACCTTCTTCAGGTGATACAAGTTGGAATTTCAAACCACACCCTTTATTTGTCCCACAGAGGTAGATTGTTCTTGTTCTACATGACCCAGTGGATAAAAGTGTTGGTTTAAGTAAACCAAAAGTGATTTGACCCAAAGAGTTGTGAGTTCAATACCTGGCCACAGCAGAGGTGACCAAAAAAAATCTTCCAAGATATCTAGAAATGGCATGGCATGTGGTACAACAGCCAAAATGTCATAAATATAACAATAAAGATGAGGATAACAGTCCGAATGATGTAAATAATCTAAATATTTACAATACCACATCTCAAGAATCTAGACAGAAGTTTTTATTTGTAGCACCATTCATACTCAGTCAACTGATTTATGGGGAAGGGGGATGGGAGAAGAAGAGAAGTTACCTGTCACAATTTTGTCAACTTTTAACATAGCTGCACCTCGGTCCAAGGCTTGACGCCGAAAGACACCACAAAATGTGCCTGGGAAGAAAAAAAAAAAAAAGTTTGCCATCAATGAGTTCTCATTGCAACTTGCTAAGCAAAGAAGAATGTGGGTAAAAAACTCATAAATAATTTGAGGCTGAACAAATCTTAGTCGGCATTTAGAGAAAAAAGAAGAATCAATTATCATTAGGCCATGATATATCTGCCCCTTACTGGCCTTGTGACAAACTAAACCAAGTTTAGTAACCTCCAAGTGCCTTACTATTGTCCAATAGCAGACTAATTCAAGAAAGTAATTAAATCTTGTTTTCTGATCTGAAATCTTCACTGTATAATGCTGGATCAATTTGATTAATATTCACCACTGAATTAAATGTATTGACAAAGGAAGAGATTATGTTGAAAAATAAATATTTTTTTGAGTAAAATAAGTACTTTTCCATCAATAGGCTGGGGGTTTATTTAAATTCAAACCATACATGAGTTACTAACTCTGTTACGACAATACAAACGTGTATTGTTTTACTTCCCGTTTGTTTGCCTCTTTTCTCAATTTAGATACTTTTTAGATTAGTCACTGTTTTTGACCACTTCCTGTTCACCTCTTACTTATCACTGGAACCCTCACAGTAAGGTCATGGACACAAGTACAGGAGTTCATATTTTTTCCACTCTCCTAAACCTTACCCCCAATGATAATATCACCGTTTTATCCCTTTGGCTTTTAATAAACCTGCTGATGAACAAGATTTTGTCTTCATAGTCTTAATTGCATTAAGGTGTTTATCTAGCTATGTTGAGGTATGTACACATGCGAGGCAGATACGTAGTCAAGAGGCAGAACAGTTACAATGACCCACATTTCTGTTGACCATGAGATGATCAAGTTTATATGCACTAAGTATAGTATATTGTTGAAGAGACTGCCTGGTCTACTGTGGATTCCCAGCCTTATCTCAGATTTACTTTGCACAACAGCTGCTTAATAGCAATACTGTAGTCAGCTTTCATATTTGTATATCTGGCCCCTCTGCACACTTGACAAGGTGACATGCTGATAAACAATTTTTTGATACTGTTTGTATTTTCTGACCTTCAAAAACAAAAAAAAAAAAAAATTATTATTTACAGGTAAACTATTATTACGACATTTCAGCCATTTTGCCCTTTGGCCTTCATCAGGTGTTTGTCAATCCAGGTAATTGATAGGGAATTCCGAACTGAACCCTTTATATCATATATGGGAGTAGATTGTTCTTGTTTCACTGCCCCTGTCTACAGATTTAGTACTCCACTTAATTTTTCACTATTTAATACAAAATGTAAATATTTTGAATGCAATTTTATTTTTTACGAGATAATAATGTTTTTTGTAATACAAGTCTTACCAATAGCTGTGGATAGTAGAGGTGGATTGATTACCTTTTCCCAAGAGTATTCGTGCCTAAGGGAATATAACAAACCTAACTAGAACTAGAATTAGAACACTGCTCTCCGACTAACAATTCCAAGCCAGTATCCATTATACCACCTGCACATCCATGTTTACAGAACCTGGCATTTCCAAGCAGTCAATAATCTAAGTATTGACTTAACTTTGGTGATTATAGATGAGCCAGTGTTTCAACATAATTCTGGCCATAATTCTATATGAAAATGTTATTAGGAACAAAGAAATGAGTGCTGAACTGCTATGTAATATTTTACTCTTCCTATAATGGAATAATTTAACCATGAGCTATTTTACAATACTCTTCTAGATTCAATTTCATCAAATAAATTCATGGCCCCTTCATAACTTGACCCAAGCAATGAATAATTCTTTACAAAATGTCAAATAAAAAAGATTTTTTTTTTTTCTTACAATTATTCTTTCTTCCTACTTCTTTCACAATGGCATCCATGGTCCAGCCATAGAGTTCCTGAAAACAGACAAAATGACAAAATCTTACCATTCAATACAGATATGTAAGCTACAAACATACAGTTGACCATACAAAATCCCAAGTAAGAATATTTTAGGGCACTGTAATCACTTTGAAAAATCTCACCAATACTTCAATGGTTTCGTAACATGTAACTCAAAGAAAAAATAATGACATAATCAAAATGTTGCCGTTCCACACAATTTCAAACAAAAGGTTAAGAAGGACACTCCCCACCCCCCAGCCTTCCACAATAACAGTTACTGAACTTGATAAACGTCTTTTCATGAAAAAAATTCCTCTAATAGAAAGATTCCAGTGATGCTGATAGGTTTTTAATGTAGTGAGTCACTGGGACCCACAAGTGGTGATTTGTGTGCATCCTGGAAAATTCAATGGGTCCCAACTAAAGTTTCTTAATAAATTTTTGTGCTAAACTGCAAGGTTACAGACAAAGTATTTTTTTTTTTTATTTTTACTATTCTCTAAATTTTAATTATACTGAATCACAGAACAACTTTTTATTTAATTTAATAAATTTAAAATAAAAAACAGTATTTACATTAAATCACAGTTCAATTGAGAAATTATATTTTTTATTGAGAATTATGACAGAACAAAGTTTTTAAATTAACAGAAGGAAAGTATTTTTTTGGTTTTGTTTTCTTTTCTTTTTCAATTAAGTCAATAAATTCAAGACAAAAACAGTATTTAAAGTAATGGTTAGTAAACTCCAAATAAAAAAACAACTCAAGACAGTTTCTGGTAAGGCAACATTGATGTCTATTTCAAGTCACCCACACATGCCACCACACAATGAAAGAAAGGAAAGAGAGAGTAAGTGAAAGAAAGGAAAGAGAGAGTAAGTGAAAGAAAGGAAAGAGAGAGTAAGTGAAAGAAAGGAAAGAGAGAGTAAGTGAAAGAAAGGAAAGAGAGAGTAAGTGAAAGAAAGGAAACAGAGAGTAAGTGAAAGAAAGGAAACAGAGAGTAAGTGAAAGAAAGGAAACAGAGAGTAAGGGAAAGGAAGGAAGGAGAGACTAAGGGAAAGGAAGGAAGGAGAGACTAAGGGAAAGGAAGGAAGGAAAGGAATTAGTAAAATTACTTGAAAAAATAACATCAAATGATTAATGTGATGTTTATTATTTAAAATTACAAAAAATATTGGCCTCCCTACAGTCTGTACCAACCTATACAGGAAAATTTCTTTTGTCTGAAGACATTTTTATATTATTTGAACAGTAAAAAGAATGTCTCCACTGGTTAATTAAAGTATTTGGCATAGTTTTAATACAACAAAAATACCAAATTTAAAAAAAAATATATCTATGTACTAATTGCTAACAATATCTAATTCATTTGACAAATGATTTATGCTTGATTACAGAAAAAATATATTAGTTATATTTTAAATTAAATTGTTTAAATTTGTTTACTTAGAATCAACCAAAAACAAATCCCTTTGACTATATCATAACTGTTATCTGTTGGTTTTACTTTTGTGTAGTGTATCACTTTTCATGGGAAATATTACTTGCATACCTTTTGGAATATTTTATAAGTTTCAGCTGAAAGTAGCACTGGTTGCTGGATCAAGGAATGCTGAATGTTTCCTTATAAGGAAACAGCTAATATTACTATTACAATATTGGTTACACAACTGAAAATTTATAAACTTCAAACTTTACATTAGGTTGAAACAAATGGTTGTAAACTTTTTACAATAAGTAATTTTTGAACACATGATTTTGTTTCACAATGAATCCAATTTATTATATAATATATATATATATATATATATATATATATATCCTAGCAAAAAAAAAAAAAAAAAAATTAAGTTAATCATATATAACACTAAATCTATATATCCAACTCAATTATTTGCAATGATTCTTCTCCCACCGTTTGCAAAAAACCAACATAGTTGACAAATGCAAGTGCCCTTTGGGAGATTGTATCACCAACGAATTAAATGATATTTATGTTGGTCACACCACAAACTCGCTTTCACGATGCTTGACTCTACATTTGAATGAAACTCTAACATTTTTAGGCATTTAAGACAACATGCCTGGCCGCGTACACAATTCCGGAAACTCCTTGTTGAAAACAACTATACTTAAACATGAAAACAATAAACAAAAACTAAAAATTCTTGAAGCTATATACATAAAACAGTTGAAACCTAACCTGAACAAAATAAACTATGAAAACTCCAAAAAATATACTTAAATGCCTATAATTGATAACAGAAGCCATTGGTTTATACCAACGGCTTCCCATACTTAACAATTCTCGTTTTCACTCTTGCATGAACATGTGTGACGTCATGAGCCGCAGTGTGATTTTCACTTCCAGTGTCTCATATGCACAAGTTTGTCATTGCTTAGAAATCTTCCATGCAAACAAAAAACAGACTATCGTTATTTTGTCCATGTACTGTTTAATATACTGTAATGTATTTGTCATCTTTGATGATTGGCTTATGTAATGGCCGAAAGCTTAGATAGGATTAAAAAAACATGTATCAATATGGTGATTTTCTTACATCTTTCAATGATTTAAGCTTATCAGACGATATGAAAGGAATTTGCATAAAAAATAGACAAAACTTGTCTATATTATTTAATGAAACATGCATCAATATATATATATATATATATATATATATATATATATATACACACACACACACACAAAAGGTCTAGTCAAAATGTAGTGAGACTGTTGATATGTATAACAGAGCTAAGGTATGCAGAATGAAGCCACTTGGAACACTGATTAACTTTGTACTCTGTCTTGCATACACACTAAGTTATAAGTGTAGAGTGTGGTCATCTTACCACACCACAGAGACTCCATCAGCGACCATGGCTTGTGCAGTAATTTTTAGCACTACATTACCCATGTCTATAATCCTCATATTCCCCAGATCTCACGCCTTGCGACTTTTTCCTCTGTAAAAATCAAATTGCACTTGAAAGGAAAAATGATTTGAAGACACCAAGGTAATCCAAGAGAATGCACCATGGCTACTGCTTGCTATCCATTCCAGGAATGCTTCCATCAATGGAAACGACGCTGGAGAAAGTAAGTGTCTTCAGAAGAGGACTATTTTGAAGGAGATTAAATACAGAATGGATATGTGTTGTAGTTTTCTTTGTATAGCACTAGTCCCCATATTTTCTTATCAGACCATGTACATATTCGGAAAGGTGATTTAATGTCTAACAAGAAAAACCATAAGAAGTCTAACCAGGATGACACTTACCTCATACGAGACGATCTTCAAAGGCAAATCATATTGTTGCTGATTACGTTTCACTGTCTGGAGGAAAAAAAACAAAAAACCATTTTAGTTGTACTACAATTGTGATCCACAAAACAAAACATTATTTTTTTTTTTTTTTTTTTGCTAATATATGTTTTGTGAGTTATGTTTCTGGTTGTTTTTGTTTTTTTGCGTGTTTCCAGCAGTTGATTGCTCTAGTTAGGTGGCTTCTTCATTCTTCATTTTATCAGCCTGGGTTGGAAAATGTCTGAAAACCATGAGTTGACCCAATCCTTTTCAGGTAGACAGAACTAATCAGAAATCATTGATGGTTGCACTAACACAAAGAAACAAGTCATTTTCACCAAGGTTTTGAGTGTACTCTCATTGTCCAAAATGTAGATCATTGCCAGATTTTGCATTCTCTCAGTTTGCTTAGTATAAACAAAAAATGAGTCTCTGTGGGTGTTGAGCAAATGCAAAATGTACCTGAGTAGGTCTCAGCAACAGAGATGGGCTAACCATTATAGACAGTGCTCTTCAAAATGAGTAGCAAATATATAATTTAATTTAAAGAAAAATAGACCACTTTTTAGGGCTCCATTGTAATTTATTCACCAGAGAATTTTATTTTTCTCTGGATCTTCAAGTGAAACGAAAAATGAATTTAAAATTTACACTTTTGAAGGGCAGTATTAAGCTTATATAAGTTGACATAGAGGGTGGTGAGAGATGGTATGAGAGACATGGTCGAGTTTAGAGAGGGAAGGGAGAGTTTTAAAATTTATTTTTATATTTCTTTTTATTAATTATTGCAATGGAGCCTTAAAGTGGTCTGTTGTTCTTTAAATTAAATTATTCGCTGTGAATTAACATTGAGCTCTCACAATTTCATCCACCTTGGGATTATCCATACAGATTACCAAGATTTTTGTTACTTATATATATATATATATATATATATATATTCAGTTTATACTTTATTTTTATAGATATAATTTATTTAAATGCTCTTCTTTTAATTAAAAGTATTAATTATATTTACCAGCCTGAATGTTTGAGAAAGTTTGTAGAAAATATGCACTCTCCAACAGGAATCACACTTGGAAACCTAATGAAACCATCGTATAGCCTGACATGCCATTACCATTCTGCCACAGTGTTTATAAACACACACCTTAGACAATTTTTCTCAATCCATCATTTCTGCTCACAAAAGATATCTTAACATAAACAATGTCAAGATATTATGAAATGGATTAAGTCTGACAATTATTTAATATATTTTCTGTTTATTCATTATTTTTATAAATATAATTTATTTAAGTAAATACTATGTTTTTAATTAAAGAGTATTAATTACATTTACTGGCCTGAATGTTCGAGAAACTATGTAAAAAATATGCACTCTCCAACAGGAATTGAGCCTGTAACCCTTATTGGAACTGTCTGTTACTCACAATACATTGGAGAAACATGCATAAATAAAAAAAAATGCATCTATGAACTAAAAAGAGACCTCATAAATAACAATTTGGCAAATGCAGTAGTCATGCATAAAAATAAATTCAACAATGATTTTGGTTTTGGAAATGCATCACACACACACACATATATATATATATATATATATATAAAAAAATTCACCCAGAAGGAAAATCCTCAAAAATGCTGCCATTGAATATTATCCAAATATTAATCTACACCCTGGTTTTCATTCTCTCTCACCTTTCATAAAAGAATCACTACTTTCCCAACCCAACATACACAACAAATATATCAAGAAATCAAAAGAAAACAGTTGACTCCATCTTCAAAACCATATTTCCACATATGAAAAACAATATTTCTACATATCAAAAATTTTCTTCAAACTTAAGTAGAAAATGAAGTGATTTTTGAGTTGACCCAATGAATACATATGAGCATTTCTAAATTCTTGTAGGAACTACCAGCAATTTGCTTTTGCTTATAGATACTTTGCTCAAATAAATTTGTTTAATATATATATATATATATATATATATATATAAAGAGTGTGCAGCTTTTATATTATATCATATATACAAAGAATTAATTAGCAATGTTAATAAGACATTAACTTATATCAATTCCTTGAATAATACGAATCCTTATATTTGAGTTATTGTTAGATGGAATTGACGAGGCATTAAAATTGACAAACCATCTTTTGCCCTAATTATTGATGATCTTGAAGTTGTTTTGAACCCCAGCTGCCATTTTGACCATGTCAGGCTGATCAGCCTTACTTATCAAGGCCAGAGTAAATGGCAGTGTCATCAGAGCTGATGTCATTGGGAAGGTTACTAATGAAGATTAGAAAACATCTTAGAACAGCTTGGGGGGGGTCACTTGCATTAATACGAAAGAATGTAGATTAGTGGCCATTCAGGACAACTTTCACTTCACAATTTGTTAGGAACAACTGGATCAGCTCAAAAATGTGCCCAGAGATACTGTAACTTTTCAGCTTGTGGAGGAAAAAAAAAAAGAAAAGATGAAAAGAAAAAAGAATAAATAAATAAAGGAAATGAAATATGTATGATAAAAAATAAAAATAAAATTTGATTTGTTTTCTATGGCTTATCATTACTTTGCAAGTTATTTAAAGCCAAAAAAATATTTTGGGATTCTAAGAATTATTTTTATTATGGAAATAATAAGGATTTAGTGATAAAAGTCTTACTAATTATTAACCCATAGCTGGGGAGAGAAGAGGTGGATTCATACACCTTTCCCTGAAGGTATTTGCATGTAAGTGAATATAACAAACATAACTGGAATTTGAACTCTGCTCTCCGATTAACAATTCCAAGCCATTATCCATTACACCACCCACACATCCAAACTTATAGCAGCTGATATTCTTAAGTGGTCACCCATCTAGGTACTGACCATGCTTGATGTTGCTTATCATTTTGGCAATTTTATGGGAACTGGTGATTCAACAGGAAGTGCTGTAATCCCCAAAACTGGAAAGGCTAAAAATAGATCTAAAGAAGTGAAAAGAACTTTATTCTTACCTCAAGGGAATCATCTCTGTAGCCTGTAATTCCTTCATCTACAGACAGAAGAATAAGGTTCACTCCATAGTCATAGCGTTCATTAAGGACTTTCATCACATGGGCCAAGACTGTAGAATCTAGGGCATAATAACAATAATAATAATAATAATAAAACCGTATTTAAGCAAAAATTGACTACCTCACAGGATCCTGGAGGAAGACAACTTGAATAAAATAGTTGACTAAATGGAATAGTGATGCAGACATATAAAATGCTGATAATTACAATGGCAAAGAATGAATTCAAAGAAAAGATAAGAATAATAGGTAATAATTTAAATAAGATACCCCCCCCTGTTATTGTGCTAGATCCACATTCAACAAGTAATTTTATTTAACCTAATTATAATTAATGATAGGTAAAGTGCTAACAATCATAGGGATCTGACTGTCAAAATATTGTGATGAGAGTATCCGGTAAATTGCTCGAAATCAATTGCTCGACAGTAAATTTCTTAAACTACCAATTGCTTGAAACCTGTGGTTAAAAAAAAATAAAACTACATTGTTTCTAATATTTACTATAAGATAAAATAATACAACTTTATTGTTGTTAACTGAACAGTTAAAATTAAAGAACGAGGACATTTATATAGAAGGTCTTATTTTTTCTACATTGCTTTTTTGTCATAGTTTAAATTAAACGGTACATTTTTATTATTACTGTTATTCCAAAATTACTGAAATAAAAAACAAATATATAAAAAAAAAAAGTCTGGAAAATAGTCAGTAGTATTGTAGGTTAATTCAATACCAACAATAGACTATCCAGTGATGAGTATTAACAATTAAGGGAATACTGTAAGACAAGTCTAATGACAATAGATATGGTTGCTATGGGAAAGAAAGGGAGAACCACACATAGAGAGAGTAGCCTTGCCACCGTGTGTTAAGCAAAGCCAAGAGACTAACTGCTAAAGTGAGTGATATGGCTCCTTTTATATTCAGCTCCGTTGACGTGTCATGAGACAGTGCAGTTTACATGATGCTTTGAGCTTCAAAATTACTTCGAGCAAAATTATTTTTCAAGCAATTGATTTCGAGCAATTTACTGTCGAGCAAATTGTCATCTTTGATAATGGCTTATGTAAACCAAAAGCTTAGATAGGATTAAAAAAACATGTATCAATATGGCGATTTCCTTTCGTCTTTCAATGATAATGTTAAGCTTATCACAAAATATGAAAGGAATTTACTTAAAATAAACAGACAAAACTTGTTTATTTAATGAAACATGCATCAATGAAAAATTGCTGCCTAAATATACCCTATATATATATATATATATATATATATATATATATATATATATATATATATATGGAAAAACGCTATACAAATTTTTATATACCAAGAACAATTTTTGAGAAAAAACTATGATAAAGTGGGAAAAGTTTTTGTGTGACACATTTCCTCCTTTAGGACTTCATCAGACTAAAGAGATGCTTATGTTGATGCAATTACAGATGCACATGAAGGAGAGGCGTGGTGAGAATTTTAAATTTAAATTTAATTTTTTGAAATATATGTTTTGTATATATAATCTAGGCAATTCCATTTAATTTCTTGTTCTTTGTATTTCCATCACTTTTGTTATTAAATATCCCATCTTGTGATAATAGAAGATCTGCCAATAAATGTGAAATGTTGTAAGAACCTGGATAGAAATTTACTGTGGATGACCTAGCGATTAAAGCACTTTCTATACTTTTGTGTTTTAGTAAATTGTTTTCTCTTTTAATTAGAGTAGCATTTTTTTAAAAATCAAAACTATGGTTAGATTACGGTGAGCAACTAATGTGCTTTGTAAAAGATCCCTTTTATTGAAGTTACTTGCAGTTTCTCCTATGTATTCTTTGAGGCAATCATGATGGTAATAGAGTAAATTCCTCTTTCAAGTTTTAGTTTTTTAATTTTTGTATTTTTTTTTTTTTTTTAAGAAATAGTTGTAACAAATTTAATATTAAGCTGAGATAAATTCTTTTTAATTGTAGTTGTGATAAAGTTGGTGGGTAGAACAATATATTTTGATTCATTTGGTTTTGTTAAGAAGGTCCACTTTTCTATTTTTAAATATTTTATGAGCCTTTTGTTTCATGTTGAATATGAAATAATTGGGGTATTGAAGGAGCTTAAAAGTATTTTCAATGTATTTCTCCTCTTCATGTAAATATTGAGGGATACAAATTCTGAGTGCTTTTAAATAGAATCCAATAATTCTTCCGAATTTTATTTTGTTATGGTGAGAATAGAAATTTATGAGATCATTTTTATTAGTTTTAAGCTCTTCCAATACCATAATTATTTCATATTATTATTATCTTCAAATAAGATGTTGTATATCAGGATTGAAATTGTGGATAAACTGTCTGAAGTTCATGTTTGTTCAATTCTTTTTGTTAAAGTACTTTCAATCATCTTAGTCATAGTCAAGTACCATGTGTCAGCGTCATGTAGTAGGCAAGATTCTCTTGGTTATGTCTTGGTATTTTTCTTTTCTTTTCTTTTTTTTTTTTTTAAAAGAGCTGAAGTTTGAAACAAGGATTTTCTGATGTAAAAATTATTTTTTTAATCTTTTTTTTTTTTTCTTAAACCTTCAAAATTTTGGTTAAAAATCTTGTTATTTTCGATGTCAACAGGATACCATAAACTGTTATGGGAAGTCTGAGTGTCTTATGAATTTGACTGAAAAAACCAGCATGGAGATAGTTGGTGAATGACGGGTTACAAAAGAAAATACCTTTCCTTTGCGATGCCCCTCTGCTAGGGTCAAGTAACCACAGTAATAACAGACAAGAACAAGAACTTGTTTCACTGTCGGCCAAAAAGCTCTGGAGTACAAGATGAAGGCATTTTTATAACATACCTCTGCCCTCACCTCTTCCGCCAATCCAAATGGAAGGCTACTGAAGTGGAGGAGAATGAGGCATTTACACCTTAGGACTCCCCAGGCGACATCGCCGCTCCACCCACATAAGTCTATTCTTCATTATTTCCGACATCTATTTGCAGTGAAAAAACACATTGATTTAGAATTCCTTGCAAAAATCAAATAAATGTCAGATTTTAATGAAACTTTCAAGACTTATTCACAAATGAATGAAATTATTTTTTAAATGTTTCCTTTTTCAATAATGTTGTTCTATATATATCTCCCCACTTATCTAATTTTATGAAATTTCAAGAAATTCTTTTTTGTAGAGTTTAATGTTTATATTAGTTATAAGGACAAGTCCTCAGAGAATTTAAATCATCAAATTTTGGGGATCAAATAAGAACCCTCCACCCCCACCCAATTACAAAAAGTCTGCACTGATTCATAAAATAAAAAGACATTATTTAATTAGAGAAGCTTTTAATTACTTTATAAATAAAATATATTATGGACACTACTGTCTTAAAAAAAGTTAAATTAAGTAAAGTTTGCCTACCTTTACCACCAGAAGCACCAATGGCAATAGTTTCTCCTCTTTCAAATAGTTCAGCATCTACGATAGTCTGGTGAATTTCCTCCTCAAAGACATAGAAGAAGCAATTCTTACAAAGTACAGATCCCTGCAAATAAAAGTCAGAAAAAAAAAAAAAAAGTTTCCATGAATAAAGGGAGATAATTACGGAAAAAGTGCAGCAAACATGACCCTTCATGCCTGCAATATAAGATGTAGGATCAAAAGGAGAGTTTTTCCCATGATTCCCCATTTTTAACTACTTTTACTTTCAATGTTTATTGTTTTATGAAGTGATGATGATTAGAATTGTAATTAAACCTAAATGTATAATGAAAGTGAATTTATACATTTTCTTTTTTCTTGAGAATTTACAATAAAAATAAACTATTTATTAGATTGTTTATTTACACTATTATATTATTTATTGGAATGGTTGTCGAAACATTGGCTAATTGCCAGTTGATTCAAACTTTGTAAAATGATAAATAACAAGGATTTCCTTATAGTTGGTTCAAATATTTTAATAATTTAGTAAATGTTTATAAATTTATGACTAAAAAATTGTTTTCATATTTATTTCTTTATAAATTGGTAAATGATAAATATTGTATTAGTTCATACAATTGTATTAGAATGTTGTAAAAATGATTCTATAGTGTTTAATATTTTTGTTGTAAATTTTCAAAAACAAAAAAAAATGCATAAATTCATTTTTGTCATAGGTTTTTAGGTTTTATTCCAATTGTAATAACGGGTTTTTAAAGCAAGAAACATTACCAAAGAGTGAAGGTAGTTACAATAATAGTGGTGTCATGGGAAAAAAACATTCTTTTGACACTCTGTGTTATTGCAGTCACAAAGGTCCATGTTTGCCAAAAGTTTAAATAACAAAAGGCATAGGCAACTTTATATCCCCAGAAAATAATTTTTACATTTAGTGAATGAAATGTACAACAGTTGATTAATAAGAATTTTCTTATTTTTAATCCTTTCACTCCAAGGAAGGTGATAATGCCACTAAGACGCAAGGGTTACTGGGAGTAGAAGAGAACAAGAAGACTTTAGTGAAACAACAAAAGAACAGCACATAGAGAGAAGATGGCAATTGGCATTGTATTTAATTTTTTGACGATCGTAGTTGGCAGGGAAGCAAGAAACCAGAAGAAGTTGCACAGGCAGGAAGTGAAATAGCAGAAACTATTAGAATAGAACATACAGTTGCATCTAGTCAGTTCAACAGTGAGACCCAATTGCCAATCTAGTCAGTCTGTTAAGTGCCATACTTGATACACACTTGAACAACCAGGTCTCTTTTGATTCATGATTGATAAGGCAGAAGATTCTCATGCAATAGGTTGTCATTTCTTTCTGTGTTAGAATGGTTACCAACCAAGGTTATAAGACTCGGTTTGTTCTTCTATTCAGCAGGAGGAAGAAGAGATGGATTCATACCTTTCTCGTGGATATTTGCACATAAGTGAATGTAATGAACCAGACAGGAATTTAATATCTAAATCTAGTAGAACACTTAAATTTGTACAGTCTAGAAAGAGGAAGAATGAATGACATAAAAATATTTGTAGAAAAGAGAGTGACACCATCTTACATCAAGATCAAGTACAATACAGACCTTTTTTAAATTTTGTCAAGAATCTTGAGATATATAGTAGGAACAAAAGACCAAATATGGCAGCAGTAATAAACAATCCATGGACAAATGGTAGATTCATAAATGTGCAACATAGATTCTGACATGACTGTAAACCAATTCCTACTAAAAATTGAACTTGCATCCAGTAAGACAGAATCTCTTGTTTAAACATGCTTCTTGTCAGATTCTGAGAAGTAAGTAGAGTTCAGGATTTTTCAGCATCCCCCTAGAGATCTTAAAACACTGCTTATTCGTTACAATATCAATAACTCTAATTTCAAGAATCTACATTGTGATGAAAAAGAGCAAGAGAAAAAGGCCAAGATGCAAACTAAAAATTAGAGATGCCAAAATGAAACAAGTAGAAAAGTTTAAATATTTAGGAAATCTCTTAAGAGAGAATAGAAAAGTAACACCAAAATCCAAAGCAGCATTGGAATAGCATTAAGGATTTTACATGTCAAGCCTTGTTGGATTATTTATGAAGGGGGTGGGCTGAGAAGGTTCAGCATAAGGCGACCACAAAGAAGTGGATACTAGCTGTGACTTCTCTCAAAAATAGACATCATTTGCCATTATAGTGTGATCAAGTACCTGTAGAAAAAAGCTTTATCCCTCAAGAAAAATCCATACTGATATGGTAGCTACATTAGGGGATGATGCTTCAGCTTTATCAAAAGTTCAAAAGGGATTAGCTTAATCTAGTAGTGGAAGGGAGAGTCTTGAATATGACCCAAGGTCTGGACACCCTACATCTACCAGCCCCGAGGAAAATATTGATCATATGGTGATGGAAGGCAAGCATTTGACTATAAATCAAATAGTCAATGCTATTAACATATTCCATGAGAGAGTTGAGAATATTCTGCACAATGAGTCTGTCATGATAAAGGTTTCTGCTCGATGCATGCCACATCTTCTCACACCTGATCAAAAGTGCACAGGCTGATCACATCATGGGAAAATCTGACATTGTTTGAGGCAGATGCACTTGATTCCCTTAAACATTTCCTAAACCAGGGTGATTGAGTCAGAGATAAACCATGCAGCAAAAACACCCCTCCTTACCTGCTCCAAAGAAGGTCATGGTCATTTTATCTGTAGGAAAAGAGATGGCTTCAGTTTTTTGGGATGCAAAAGGCCTCAAGTTTAATGACTATCTTTAAAAGGGCCACACCATCGATGGGGAGTACTATACCAACTTGCTGAGGCAGTTATGAAAGGCTATCAAGACCAAATTCCCAGAAAAACTGATCAAAGGGGTCTTTAATCATCAGGACAATGCTTCACTGCTTAGTCTCAATGTCTGCTGTATGTGACTGTGGCTTTGAATTAGTGATCACCCTTGTTATTCTTCTGATTTGACTATCATCTGCTCCCCAACATGAAAAACCATTTGGCTAAGCACCAGTATTGCAGTGATGATGACATCATATCTGCTGTTGATGACTTTCTTTTATCAACAAGATGAAAGCTCCTTCACCAATAGGATCCAAGCACTGCAACACTGATGGAAGAAGTGTGTGAACCACAAAATGGATTATGTTGAAAAATAAACCTCATTTCCATGAGAGTACTTTGGCCAACATATGAACTTTTCAGCTGATCCTTATAACATCAAACTTTGTATGGGCACCCATTAAGGATTGAACTCGGCTATTTAGTATAGTTGGGGGGTTAGGGTTAGACAGACAAACCTTGCTAAAAATTTATCTACACTGAAGTATCTAGGAAAACTGAAGGCTATCAGTATTTTTTTTAAAGCAATTGATACAAAATATAGTGAATTTATGATTGCATTCTTTTTAGATATTCAGAAAACCAGGCAATGGCAAGTATTTTTGCTTAGCAAGAATAATAAGCTGGATTGATATACAACTGAGGAAGGCCAGAGATTAAAATGCCTGAAATGTGATAACAAAAAAACAAAGATAGGGACAATAGTTTGCAAGTAAATAATAATAACTCCTCATTTCAGAAAAAAATTAAAGAATTTTACAAAATAGAAAATATTCCCCTCTGTCAATTGCTCCAAACTTCAAAGATCTCAATCCAGAGAAAAACCGGCAACAGACTGACGGCTACAAGAAAGGGGTATTATCTGAAATAAGAGACTAAAGCTGCTGGCACCAATGAGTAGAAATCAAGGCAGGAGTCACATCTTTTCTCCCAGCTATGTGTTCAGGTGAGAGACTTAATATTTTCACCTGCCAGGAGGTTGGATAGCAGAAGCTTGACGGGTTTTGCAGAGAGGTGGTGGGGGAGAGTTCTCTCCAGGTGAGAGTCAAGGAGATAGCAGCAGGGATCCTACACCTCCCTCATCTTCTTCAACATTGAACAGTCTATCAAATAACGTTAGGCGGAGGTAATAAAGTATTTCCCTTACATGGGGAAAAAGGAAGAAAAAATTAAAAGGACAAAAGGCATCAACAAGAATGGCAATTGAATATTTCAAGGCTGGCAAAAGAACAACAAGAGCTAAAGATGGATAAAATAAATTGATACAAGGCATGCCTTTTTAAAATTCTCTTTCCATTTTATTTTTTTTTTTTAGAGAACATTGACTAACTTGTATAAAAGAGGGATTGCTGCCCAAATACACAATATATATATATATATATATATATATATATATATATATATATATATATATACACACACACACTCACACTCACAAGCATAAAAATAAACCTATAAATCTAACCTTTCATAACTAATACCCTAGTGATGAACCAAAAAACTTGGAGAGGTGAGTTAAAGGGAAATAACACATCTGAAAGAGGCATGGCACGTGGAACGAGAACAATCTATCCCGGAGAAACAGTGAGTTTGCGTGAACAGAAGAAGCATAAGAAAGAAGGATGATATTGGGTCAAAAAATTATTTGAGCAACAAAAGACAGGAAGTTGTGGAGAGCCACCATCCATCATGTCCTGAAAGAACTTGGCGTTTAAAAGAAGAAAAAAGTGCCTTTGAAACTGGAGTTCACATTTTGTTAGTGTGATACTGAAAAGTGACTAAATAAGAAAAATGAAATAATGGCTAAGTGAAGACATTGATACAAATATTTACTTTGCCATTTAAGCATTATTTGAAAAAAATAATTAAAACAATAAATAAATGAAATGCACCTACAAATAGGATAAAAGGAGGAAAAGGAAGAGGGAGAGAGTGTGAGGAGACAAAAAAAACTGGTGAAAAAGAGAAAGAACCACCACATTCAACACATACACATCTTCACATTCACAGATAAAACAAAAAAATCCTAACCTAACACCAATAAGTAGCACATAAATTATTTTTAACTTGATATAAAAATAATGAAAATGAGAAAATCAGCAGTCAATTGCTGAAACCTCCTGATGAGTGGACAGAATGATTACAAAAAGGTTTATCTACGAAGCTGTGGAGTCAGGGGGCTGAATATAACATAAATAGGCTATATGACAAACTTTATATTTGTATTAATCCCGCCCTCTCTCTCTCTCTCTCTCTACATATATATATATATATATATATATATATATATATATGAGTGTGTGTGTGTGTGTATTCATACAGGATACTGCCAAAGGACGCATATTTTTCTGTCAAAATTTCTCAAATATTCAGGCTAGTAGATATAGTTGGATAAAAAATATGGTTTAATTAAAAACAGAACTTCTACTCTAATATGAGTATCCATCAAAATTAACATTTAAACAATATATATATATATATATATATATATATATATATATATATCAGTGATGACTCTAGCTCATCAATGTTTGTTGGACTCATTACAATCTTAAAGTATACTATTGGTATAACTCAGATGCTAAAATAATTCCTTTTACTCTAACTAAAATATATCATTTTTTAAAATCTCTATTTTTTGTTTTTGTTTTTAAAAATAACATGTGTAGCTATATTGAATGTGTATATATGTGTATGCACTAGTGTGCTTATGTAGTTGCCTGTGAATTTTATGTTTATGATCAGTACTGCTGATATTGTATTTCCTCAACACTACCCCAGTCACACTCCTCACCCCCAAACCTCTAGTCAACAAGTTAATTTATTTTCACAGACTTTAGGCAGGCTAAATTTAATTTGCCCCTTTTCAAATGATACATTGTGCTAAAAAAAACTTATACTATACGGAATAAATTATTTAATTTGAAAAGAATAACCTGAAGTCATTAGAGATTTTTAAAAGATTATAAAATTAAAGTAAGAAATACATTGCCTATTAAGTATGTCCACAGCACAGATTAGGCTCAAATCTATGTAGCCTAACTAGCCATTTCATTTTTTTTTTTTTTTTTGTTAGTTATTTTTGTCCTTCCTTTTTTATTATGAACAATATCAATGAAATGTATTTTGGTTAATATTTTGAAGCACAGAGTTAAAACAATTTGGGATCCAGCTGAAGTCAAGAATGAAAACAATACACTATGAAAGATTTTTGATGCTTTGAAATAAGATATACTTGAATGTTGACTCACCATTGATTTTATATATATATATATGTGTGTGTGTATGTATGTGTGAACCTACTGGTGGGAATAGATAGATGGTCCATCAATTTTTTTTTTTTTTTTTTTAAACATAATTTTGTCTACTGCCCTGCACACTCAAGAAAACTTGTTAAAGAAAATTCACCCCCTCTAGTGGGAAAGTGCCTGAAGTCAAGATGTCAGGTTAAGACCAATAAAAATTGCAGATTCTTCTTTGTATCTTATCAAGAATCTTCAAATATTTGCATGTGCGTATCTGTACATTTAAGTGAATGTAACAAATGCAGCTCTCCAATTTCTCAGTCCAAGCCACTATCTACTACACCACTCTCACATGACCAAAACTACTTTTTTTTTTTTTTTCAAAAATCATTTCACCCCAAGCAAGGTGATAATACCACTAAAACACAAGAGGTTATTGGGAGTGAAAGAGAATGAGGAAAATTTAAGAAAAGAAACTCAAGAAAGAAGAGACAAACTTTTACTACTGTTCAAACGACAGGGAAAGCGTGTGAACAAGGTGATAGGCAAACTTCAGAATTACTTTCAGTTGAAATTAGTAAAATCTTTATTAAAACTATTTTTTCCTTCCAAACCTCTGTTTTGAATGTATGACAAAGCACATGTACTATTTTATTAAGATAGCATACTAGTAAAATCTGAAATGACAGAAAACAGACTGACATATGGAGAAACTAAAAAACAATGGATACTGCAAACAGAATACGAACGAGGGTCACAGAGGAATTGAAAGCCAGTGGTATTAATTACATTTGATAATAAAATGAAGGATATTCATAATTAGATTTACAGAATTTTCTGAAAAAAAAAAAAAAAAAAAAAAAATTTCTTACTCAGCTGATCACTGTTATTAAGAATTTAATTCCCTACCTCCTAATACAACCTTGTCTCTTCCCTTTTTTTTTTCCTTTCTGTCTCTCCCCCATGAACAATTCTTCTTCCTCTATTTTTATATTCTTCATTCTTTTTTCATTTTCCTTTCTATACCTTTTTTCTTACATTGATTTTTTTACCCACTTTCTCTCTTCGATCCTCTTCGACTTCCCTCAACTCATTTCTTATTCTCCTTTCTTATCATTCCTTCCCACCTCTGCCAACATTCCCTACCTGCTCCATTTCCCCCCGACTCCATTTTAACTTCTACATTTTATATATATATATATATATATATATATATATATATATACACACACACACATACGTGTGTGTGTGTGTGTGTGTGTGTTTAGGCAGCAATCCTTCTTTCATGCACATTTCCTTAAAAACGACAGACACGGTGCTTTTATCTAGTTTTTTATACAATTTCTCATGTGATCTAATAATTTTTTTTCTTTTCAGATGATAAATTATAAAAAAACTGTCCAAATGTACTTTTTATCCGAGCACTTTTGGCTATACATTTAGCCATTTTGAAGGATTCAATTCCTCCTAAAACAAAATTAAAAATTAAATAGGGCAAATATTATTTATGAATTTAAATGCCCATTAAGGAATTGTATTCCTGATCAATCAAAATTCATAAATAATTATATAGGCCACACTACAACATGTTTGACATGCAGACTCACTCTACACCTTTCTGACAATAGCTCAATTAGATCTCATTTAAATATTAATGGTGACCTACCGGACACTATTTGTAACATACTTGTTCACAACACAAATAAAATAGCATCATCTACATGCAAAAAAAGGCTAAAAATAATGGAAGCCTTATTAATAAAAACAAAAAAACCAAGACTTGATAATATTAACTTTGAACATGGACACAATATCTTGACTGTGTTTTGAAAAATAAAAACATTATATAAATACATACATGCAACAAACAATTTCTTATTTAACAGTTAAAATATTTAATCCTTGAAAATGGTTAAATGTATAGCTGAAAATGGTCGGATAAAAAGAACATTCGGACAGTTTTTATATAATTTATTATCTGAAAAGAAAAAAATTATTAGATCGCATGAGAAATTGTATAAAAAACTAAATAAAAGCACCTTGTCTGTCGTTTTCAATGAAATGTGTGTGTGTGTATATATATATATATATGATTGTCCGAAAAGTTATTTTCAGATATCCATGTTGCAACACATGTTAGAACACTTCAAATTTATCAACAGGTATAATATGCTAACATTTCTGATTAGATCCCACTTCAAAATATCTCTTGAGAAAGAAAGTTTAAAATTACTTAATTTGTGTCAATTTTGCATCCCTATGAAAATGGAAGATTATAAAAAGGTGCATTTTAGTCACTTGATGCTTTTTTTTTTTTTTTTTTTTTACTGTAAAGGCAAAATGACTTGCAAGCAACAAAAAAAGATATGTGCAGTGTAGTGTACGGTAAAGGTACTTTAGCCGACAGAACTTAACAGAAGTGGTTCGTTAAGTTTAGACTTGGTGATTGTAGCCTTACTGATGAAGAATGCTAAGACATAAGCCCCCCACACACACAGATGACAACCAAATCAAGACATCGATTGAGAATAACCAACATTACACAACACAGGAATTGGCAGAATTCAAACATCAAGTTCAAAAGCACAAATATCTGTTTCTATATAATGCAAAATATACAATTTTTATATCAAATTTTTCTCCTATGAGCAATAAAAAAGTTTAAATCCTTAGTGTGATTCTAAAAATGCATAATTTGACATATGCCTTTTTAACATATATTTTTCGTTTTGAACTGAAACTTCTAAAAAAAGATGTTGACAACATTCTGATACAAAGACTTTAGTTAGGCACCAATTTTTTTAAAAATTATATCAGGCATTTCTATTCTGAATTTTTATCTTCAAAGTGTTTTTACTTCATTTAACAAAAGAAAATGCACTTTGACAACATCAGCTTATACAGTAATTTCTAATAGTAATTCTAACAAAAACTTAACATTATATAATAGTTCAAATATAGAAGATAGCAATGTATGTTTAATAAAGTTAATTTTACTTACCAAAATAAAATATAAGTAGTTGTGTATAACAACTTCTAAAGGTAATTAATAAAAACAGAAATAGCATTATATAAGATTAACTTTCCTTATTAGCATTGAATTTAATAAAAAATTTATTTAATAAGATAAATTAGTCTTATATCGTAATTTATAATAATAACCAACAAAAAATGTAAGTGTTCGAATATTCAAAGTAGCCTTCAATGCGTTGATATATTTAGTTTTATTTACAAAAATAAAGCATATATTATCGGTGTGATTCTAAAAGTGTCTAAGTTGACATCTGCTCTTTTTGCATGTTTTTCTCTATAGAATATTTTGATACAAAGACTTTCTGGGAAATTAGGTCCCAGTTTTTTAAAATATTGTATTATGCAAAAAGAGCATGTGTTGAGTTAGGCCCTTTTCAAATTTTTTTTTCTATTTCCACAAAATTACACATCTTTTCAGTATCACACCAATGAAGTGTGAACTCCAGTTTCAAAGGTACCTTTTTCTTCTTTTAAATGCCAAGATCTTTCAGGACATTGTGGATGGTGGTTCTCCACAACTTCCTGTCTTTTATTACACAAATAATTTTTTGACCCAATATCATCCTTCTTTCTTATGCTTCTTCTGTTCACACAAACTTACTGTTTCTCCAGGGTAGATTGTTCTAGTTCCACATGCCATGACTCTTTCAAGTGTCTCAGTTATTTCCCTTTAACTCACCTCTCCAAGTTTTTTTGGTTCATCACTGTTGTAGCCTGTTATTGAACTCACAACTCTTTGGGTCTAGTCACTGGATCTAACGAATGCTTTTATTCATTGGGCCATGTGCCCTTGAGTTGAATTAAAGGGAAATCATTGAGACATCTGGGAGAGGCATGGCACATGGAACTAGAACAATCTACCCAGGTGGATGAAATAATGAGTTCAGTTCAAAATTCAAATCACCTGAAGAAGGCTAGAGCATATAATGGATGAAATGTTGTGAATATGGCAATGAAGATGAGGATAGCAGTCCAGATAATGTAAATAATCATAATACCTCATCACAGAGATATAGACAGATAAGAAAAGAACTCATTTTTATATGAGGTTTTTCAGACATATGACCTCAGGATACTAAATATGGTCACAAGAGCACTAAGAGTTAAGGCGTGAAAGATAATCTCGGGGTTTTTACACTTTTGCAGGGTGTCCTGTGGAGGGCCGGACTGTATGTGTTTACTTACTTTTCAAAAAATGAGTCAGTTTTTGATTTTTCAATGCGCACAGGTCAAAATAAGAGTCACAAGCATTTCAGCACACCCATTCTTTACTTCATTCAGTTGAAAATACGATTCAAATAATTTTTTTGCTTTAACAGAATGACTAACTTCTCCATTGATACAAAATAGAATGAATCTCCTGTTACTGTTTGATGAGTGACAGGGAATCCACCCTCATCCAAAAGGGGCAGATGTGAGAGGTGGAAGTGGTGGGGGCAGCTGGAGTCATCTTACTCACCTTGTGGCATTTAGCCAATGCATGTAATCTTGATCATTACAAGTTGTAAGAAACAGGCAAAAAACTACTTTTGTTGAAAGAAGGGCATACACAAACAGTGTGAGCAAAAGACAAGCAGCACATGACCCCCACCCCAAAGAACAGTCTCCATACAACATTGTTTCTCTGGATTTTGTCCTGAACATAAGCAGGAGCTATCAGTTACTTTACCATAAACTAAAGATCGAGATAAGAAAAATTTATGATGATTATGTGTGTATGTGTGTGTATATCTGACACTCAGAGCCAAAAGCAAAAAAAAAAAAGGAAAAGGAATAAAGAGAGAGTGTAAGGGGACAAGAAAATGGCAGGAAGGAGAAATGAACACCACATACTCACATACACATGTGCATACATACACACACAAAAAGAGAGAAAAAAAATAAAAGAAATAAGAGCATCCCAACAAGCGCATAATTTAATTACATCAAACTTAGTTTAAAAATAATGACATATTGAGAAAAACAACAGTCAATTGCTGAAACCTCCTGATGAGTGGACTGAACAATTACAAAAGTTTATCTACAAAACTTTAGAGTTGAGGTGCTGAATATAATATCAATCAGCAAAGAGACAAATTTAATTTGTAATTATCATATGTGTGTATGTATGTGTGGGGGGGGTGCATGCATGTGTGTGCGTGTTCGTGTGTGTGGGGGTGCATGCATGTGTGTGCGTGTTCGTGTGTGGGGGGTGCATGCATGTGTGTGCGTGTTCGTGTGTGGGGGGGTGCATGCATGTGTGTGCGTGTTCGTGTGGGGGGGGTGCATGCATGTGTGTGCATGTTCGTGTGTGAACAGCAAATTTATTGATAACATAAGACAGTTCAGAAATATGAAAAATTTAATAAGACATTTGACAGACAGAACATTATTTAAGTGGGGACATGTTTGAAAAAATAAATAAGAAGAAAATAGATATAGGCAGGTGGACAAGTTAGAACGTTTGCTTTCTGGCCATGAAACCTGGGTTTGAATCTCAGGAAGGTAGCTTCTTGATGACTTCAGCTCCTTTAGGAAGTACCTGAAAACCATACCATGGGTTAACCCAAGCCGTGTTTGTGAAATTGGGTAGATAGCACCATTAGGAAGTTAGTGATGGTTGTGCTAGTATGAAGTCACAAGTGATTGTGACCGAGAGTTTGAGGATACTAACTTTGTTCAAAAAATTGATCCTGCTAGATTATGTGTGCTCGTGCTCTCTCTCTCTCTGAAATTGTAACTAAGGTCTGCTCAGCATAGTTGCAGTATAAACCACACTGGATTCTGTGGATTGAACAGGTGTCTGTAATGGGTTTTGCTAACCACCCTGATATATAGGCATGCTCAGTATCAAGTAGTCAGCCTATATATATATATAAAACCGAATGGGTAAATATAAGTAGGTATATGAGCAAGCAATCATATATATATATATAGATATAGATACTCTATAGTGTAAGAAAAAAAAAACAGTGCTCAATGTAAAATAACAGAGCTATATATATATATATATATATATATAGGAGGTGCGTGGCCATGTGGTTAGAATGTTCACTTTCTGACCATGAGATCATGGTTTGAATCTCATCATAGTCGATTTGTCAGGAAGGAGACTTCCTAATGTTATCTGACTGGATTGAGGTCACTCCCAGTGTGCAGCACCTTTGCAGAGGTACTGAAAACCATACCACAGGTTGACCCAAGCCTTGTGAGTGAAAGTGGGTAGAAGGAACCCTTGGGGACCGTTTATAGCTGTGCTAGCACAAAGCCACATGTCATCATGGCTGAGGCTTGAGTGTGCTGGCCTTGTTCAAATTGTTGATCATGCAAAATAACATGCTCTCTACCAGAAACTGTAACTAAGGTCTGCTCAGCATAGTTGCAGTATAAACCACAGATGGGCTCTGTGGGTGTGGAGCAAACACAAATGTGCCTGAGCGAGCTTCTGCAATAGGGATTGGCTTGCCACCCTAGTAGACAGGTATCATCAAACATGAGTGGCCAGCTATTATATAGGAGGCACAGTGCAACAATGGATAGTGTGGCTCAAATTGAGGAATCAGAGAGCCAAGTTTTAATTCCAGTTGAATCCATTACATTCACTTACTTGCTAATACCCTTGGGAAAAGTATGAATCCTCTTCTTCTCTCCCCAACTCTGGGTAAATAGCAGGAAAGACAGGGTTCTATAGCCTTGGATGGCAACTGGTCTAGGAGAAGGACAACTCTGAATTCAAAACCTGCAGAGGGTTGATTGGGGATGTTGTGGCACACGGTGCACCAGATCTCTGTATTCAGTTCTTCAAAAAGTGTGGTTGGTTCTGCACAAAATCATCACCACTAAAATCAAATCATATGTGCAGGTGTCTGGCTGTCGGTTCCTAGGAACTGAGGTACCTGACCCTCATATGTCGTCAAAGGGTCCCCGATAGGTGCAGATCAACAGCACGCATCGATCAACAATGGGAGAGTCCACAATATATAAGAATTAATTAATAGATTTTTATTTTTAATCCAATATATTTTTTATTACTTCAAATGTTATTTTTAGTAGATACTCATAAAACTTAATAATAATTAAGATTCAAACCTGCATTCCCACTTTGCAAGAAGTAATAAAACTGTCAGATTAAAAATAAAAAAAGACATTAATTCTTTAGAAATGCCTTTGTCTATGTTTCAAATATGAAACTGTGCAGATATGGCTTTCAAGAAAAAATTTGAATGAGTGAATGAGCTTTACGGCAAATAGGTCCTTGCTTGGTCAAGAAGCTCTCTATAGCCTAAAGCACACAGGATCATACAGGGGTTGCTTCTACAAATCCTGCCTGAGAGTACATTTTCTTGGAGTTTTCTTGAATGTGTAGGCTGCAGATGAAATATATATATATATATATATATATATATATATATAACCCCATAAATCAAGCCATACCCACATTTCTCACACACACAAGACAAACATGCTTGCAAAGGTGTTATGGTCTCACACTTTTATACATACCCAATACTGATATATTCACTTACACACATCATACACACTCCCAAAGAACTAAATGATAACATACACTTAACACATGCACATCCACTTCTCAGCAACTAATAAATCTGTCAAAATGACCAAGGGAATTCAGAGTCACATGAATCTCTCCAGCCTCTATCTTATAAACAACTCAAAGGAGGCTGTTTGACCAACACAAGGACTGACAAAAATGAATGATAAAAAACAAATGAAATCTACAGAAAAAGTTCATTTTCTTCAGGAAGTCATTCATTCCTGTAGTTCACTGCTACTAACAAGCAGGAACTTTTTTTCTCCTGATGATGGCCATACTGGCTGAAACTAGTCAAGAAACCTAATTGAAATGATAAAACAAAAAATATTAATATACAACCAATTGTGGCTGAAAATTTTAATTCTTCAAAACATTATATATATATATATATATATATGGAGAAAAATATTTGGAAAAAACAAACAAAAATCCTTAAATGCAATTATGTTGTTTTAATATGAATGAAATGTCAACGTCTGACGTTTCGGTTTAATAAACCTTCTTCAGGACAATATTCATTAAAATACAATTAACATAATCAGTTCAACATGACAAAGACGATGGACATAAAAACAAGACTTATTCAAAACAGATAAGTGAAAATTTAAAAAAAAAAAATTTTGTCAGTTACTTTATATGTTGAAGGATGTCCACATGTCCTGAAGTTGTAGGTGGAGTTGAAAGATTTTGCACATTATCCATTAGGAATCCAATATATGTCTTCATGTCTTGATCAAGAAAAAGAATTTTCTGATCCATGACGACGTAGAAATTGTATTTTTAAATCACTTTGTGGTGCAGTGTCAATTTCAAGAACTAGACCAACCCACCAAATATTATCATAAATGCCACACCACATACTCCATTGTTTTAATGGAACTTTCTGCACATGAAGATGCTTCCTGACATGAAATATTAAATTTCTTTGTGGTTTCATCATGACTAAATCTTTTGTAGATTATAGTAGTGCCATCTCCAGGAATAAAGTGGTTAAAAGACCTTATGCCAAGAACCGTGTGTCCATTAAGAAATCTAGAGGACAATTTTTTTCTAGTGGCTTTTAATTCTTTAATAGATTGCATGAAATAAATGATATTCTTTATTTTCTTAACAGAAACAAAACATGTCCTCAACAGTCAAGATTTGATTTCTTGTGGTTTGCTTGAAGATTTCATTTGCAGCAAGTCATTTAGTAGTGTCACAAATGCCATCATGTTTTGACTTTCCATTACTTGTGAAAAAGCTCCATTTAGCATCGAGGCCAAAATCATTTTTTGGAAACATAAATTTAGGAATTTTTATAGTTTTTGTATTGACTTGAACACCCATTCCAAAAAAAAAAAAAAAAAAAAAAATATATATCAGAGACTTAACTTTTGGAAGATTTTCTTTCATAGAGGATATTATAAATTTGGGAATACAGCAAACAAATGCCACATCATGATCCCGGACTTCTGATAAAATAAAAAAAGACTAACTTGGAACTTCTGTAGTAGATGTGTGATTTTCTGCAAAAGTCTCTGTAAGAGTTTCCTTTAACTGTTTAAGGTATTCACTTTGTGTTTTCGAAATGAAAGAATGTTGAGTGAGGTTGTAGATTTTACTCATTAGTAACTCTTCAAAATCATTGATGGACATCAAATGAGTGACAAGTTTTTCACAATCTGTGGATTCCCACTGTTTGTAGCTGATTTCATCATCATCAAATTCATTCAATCTGTATTTTAAATAGGCTGTGAGAGCTTCAATTCCGGGGACAATTACTGTATCCATGCAGCATGTAACACTCTCTAGTGAAACCTGATCAACATCAACCAATTATATAACACCATTTGTATCCTTCTCAGTGGTAACCAAATATGTACCCCATCATCAGCCCTAGACAGCAGTAACCAATTATGTCACCCAGTCATCAGTCCTCAAGTTCTTTCAGACCATTGTGGTTACCATTAATCTGACTCTTCACAAATTAGTGAGTGACTTGTTTTGTTGCTGATATCATGTTGATGACACAGTTCTAATTAGCTGGCGTTTGTCTGTTCATGACCATTCAATCCTCTGCCACATTGTGTTTTTGATCTCAGAGGATGAGTTGATCGTTGATGAAGCAAACTTGAGGTGAAGACAGATCAACCATTTGGAAACGACACACAAAAAAAAGAAAAAACGCAAGAATCCTTTGGAATAAAGAGTTAACTCAGTTTAAAAATGCAACAACAACAATTTAGTTTATATATTTGTTGTATGCAGTGGGGTTTTAATCCCTCCCCACTTGTTGTTATAATCAAATGACACTGGGGAATCCCCTTCAGAATATGCAGCTTCTTTTAATAGTAACTCAAATTTCTAAGTTATTGTCTTCATGCCTGGCACAAGGCCATTGATTTGGAGGTCTAGCAAATGATGTGAATTCCAGTGTGTCCCTCTATGTCACTTGTTATGTCTCCGAGTCCCAAATCTCCAGCTTATATGAAATCCTGCCCCCTGCAGGGGTGGGGGAGATTAGTCTGGGTTCTATTGTCTTCTACCCTAACTATCAACCTTTTCTAAATTTCCATATATAAAAATACATTTATTAGGTTGGTGCAAAAATAATGACGTAATAATGTCATTTTTTGATGTTAAAAATACGTCAAAAAACGACATTATTACGTCATTATTTTTGCACCAACCTAATACTTAAGGTTGATTTACTTAGGGTTGTCCAGCCACCTTTTGAGAGTGGTCAGAAGGATCAAGCTAAATCTTAACTCCTCTCTTTACACTTCACCTCAAACCATTGCTCTATATAGGCAGTGCTAATCTTTCTCTCTATCCGTCCCTCCCTTCTCTTTTTTCTCCCACTTTCTCGACAGCCAACCTCAGCTCAGTTTCCTGGCTGGAGTGATAAATCCAACTTCCAAATGGTACAGTGAAGACAAAAGGGATTTTCAGTCATTAGTCCTTATCTATCAACTTGCCTCATGCTGGGATTCTCTTGATCCACCAGACTACTCAAAAAAAAATCTATTTCCATTCTCCTTAAAAGGAAAGTTTCTTTGCTCTGTCTAATGCATTTTTTATGATCGAATAGACCACATAGTCACTTCAAAATAGTAATTAATTTTTTCTTACCAGTTATAATCAAGGAAATCCGAATTAATGTTTGGATATAAAAATTTCTCTTGACGAATATCACCAAAATTATAATGATGAAGGCATGGAGATTTCTTTTCTTCTGGGTTGTTCAGTCAAAACAGATGTTTTTTTTCTTTGTCCAGGGGAATTGTGAATGTTATTTCACTGATCACCTTGATCTCTCTATCGACATGTTTTTATTTTATCTGACATCTTAATATACCTTAATGGTCTCTTTCTTATTGGTGGGAGGTGAGAAAGGATGGGCAGTCTTGGGTTTGCTCAATATTACTGAATTTTGTCTAGTTAAATTTGGGCTCGATTCTCCTTGCAATTATCTCAAAACATGATTTTTCAATGCATTTCATTTTTAATTTTCTTAACTTTTCAATCAATCTTCCTGCAATTTCAACAATTAACATCCAATTATTAGACTCTCTCTCTCTCTCCTATTGCTTCTTTCTTTCTCTTTTTGTTTGATCAACCTCCAGAGATCTCAGTGTCACATCATACATTCAGCATCTTCTGTACTACAAACAAATAATTTAATAAAGTCTTTATATGTCTCATCCCACTTGAAGCTTAGCATTTTGGTGGCAAGCACATACACAGACATCATGAGTTCCAGATACATCAGCCAAAATATGCCACTTTGGTAGCAAAATACAGAATTTAAAAAATCCAATCTGGTCATCAGGATGATGTAATTTGAACTGTTTATGGAGTTCTTGCAAATTTAAAAGTATTAATCTTTTTTGCTTATGAGTGTTCTTCGAAATACTGACATAGGCTTTCTTGCCTGGCATAAGTTGTGAAAACTGATTATCTCCATAAAAGTTTTTCACCATGATAATGCTTTCCTCTTGTAGGACGTACCTAATTTTGCTGAGGGTAAAGCCAAGATGCCGTGTCCATTTCTTAATGTGTAAGCTTTTCGGATTAAATAATTAGAGACCTCAAAATATTTAGCAATTTTTTTCTTTTGACCAAGATTTGGGTGCAGTTAAAATCTGTACCTATTCAAGATAGCTAGCATATTTCAACTTCTTTCATTGCCCTGATCAGAGTATCAAGGTCTTGCTTTTAGAGATGTTTGTTCTTTTTTACTTAGATGGTGAGGAAGTTTGACTGTAGGCATTTGCAATTTTCATTTTCACATAACCTTTTCCAGTTTCTTTTTTGCCTTGCTTTTTTGTTGGTAGGGTTGAAACTCTGCAAATTTAATGATGGCTCATCTAATGATACGAATATAGTATCACGTTTTCTCTTTTTTAGTAAAAGAGTTAATTTGTGATTAAATTTTTTTAGAATGTTACTTTCCATTGATGACTCGGAAGTTTCTTCGGAAAAGCCCATTGACATGATTACATTTGTGGCATAAATTCAATTCAGGCATTAAAGTTAAAACATTAGCTTCAAGCTTTTTGGCAAATGCCAAGGAGAACACCTAAAGAATAAAAAAAAATGTCAAAGAATGATCTTTATTTTGCTTGGAGCTTTATAAAACAAAATACCAACATAATTCCCTTGAACTAAGATAACTGAAAAATATTTCTTTTTTTTTTCTTTTTTGTTGCCTTAAGTTTAAGAAATTTAATCATCATAAATATTGGTTCCATATATTTTGCTTAGCCACAAAGCTAAGCATTATCATTTGAGAAGATTATTTGTCAAAATTAGGCATAATCATTCAAGAAAATGTTTCTGACACAAATAAGTCCATACTTTCCAAATCATTTATTTGAACTTTGACCAACAAGACAAATCAATAATGTAAGATAACTAACTCAAACTTCTAAAGAAATCCAGACAAATAACTATAGGACACTAAATTCCATAGACAAAAGTAACTGTAGAAACATCTATATTTATCAGTTCTAGTATAAAGGTTTTTTCTGTTAGTTATTTATGTTTTAAAAAATAAATTGTCTCATGTGCAAATGGCCTATGACTCCAAATATAAAATGTGTAATCAGCAAGAAAAAAGTAATCAGCAAGAAAAAAGTAATCACCTTTTGATTTTCTTTTGTAATAAGCAAATGGGTTGCACCAGTTTATAGCATTTTTCTTGAACTTATTTATATAGTAGTTACTGTGGTGGTTACATTCATTTTTATATAAGAACTTGCCACAAGAAATTTCTCTAAATCCAATTACAGTCTGGACTAAATTCAAGCCTAATGTTTCTTTTTGAATCAGTAAATGTAAACTATATCACCTTTAAGATATATTTACTTAGGATTGTTTTCATTGTTAGATTATACTAACCTTTCAAGTTTACACATTTAGGGAAATTTGCAAAGAAGATCAGTGCTTTAAAATTCTGAAAAATTCAGCTTTTTTAATTTCTAGATCTTCAATGTAGACATGAGTGATTTATGTGATATTAGAATTTTGTGGTAGCGCAGATTTTATGTTCAAAGTCTGTAAGGAAAGTGGATGGGTTGGATGCTAATGATAACTTATATTATTTTTTTTTTGCAATGCATATTCAAACACCCATAAAAATTGAAATAAAAAGAGGGAGGTGTTAAAACTTAAGGAATTAATTCCTCAAATACTATTGTAATATTTTCCTAATAGACTTTATCACCTTTAGCAAAATGAGTGAATATTAAGATCATAATTGCAAAATTACCATGAATCAGAATTTTTGAGAAACAAATATTAAGAGGTCTAGAATTGGGAGCTTTGAAAGAGAACTAATGAAACTTATTGGAATTATAAACTGCTAATATCTGCTTCTTGGTTACTCCCTGTAAAATTCTAGATATTTGGATTCCTTAACTAAAAATCTATGAGAGTAACAAATTTCATTTATTTCTGATCAATGGATCAGAAGATATGATCAGTTCTCATCCACAGCAATGAACAGTAGGTTAAGAACTCTGATGATTACTTCGATATTTTGAGGGGATCATTAGATTCTACAGAGTCTTCTGACCTGGTGGGTTTATTTATTCTGTATAACCTTACTGTCTATGATGATGTTAATGTTGACAATATAGGCTTATATAGAGATGATGGTCTTTCCACTAAAATTAAGGTAGATAAATTAAGAGAAATGATTCACAGAGAATTAAAAACTTTAAATGCTAAGGTTAAGATAACAACTAATGTTAAACAAGTAAATTTTCTTGATGTTATGTTAGCTCTCATTAATGATGTATTCCAACCTTATATGAAAAATAATGCTAATCCAAAATATATTCATCCCAATTCTAACCACTCGCCATCTGTAATCAATCATATACCTTCGTCTGTAGAATGTAGGATTAGCAAACACTCATCTGACAAAGATGTTTGATTAATATAGTGGTGTTTATAATACTGTTTTAAAGAATAGTGGTTACAAGTATGCTGAAATCAACTATTGAAAATATGATGATAGTGGTCTAAAGAAAAGCAATAGAAAGATCATTTGGTACCCCCCCCCCATTTAACTAATTGGTCAGTACTAAGTTAGGCCAGAAGTTCTTTCATTTAATTGATAAACATTTCCCTAAAAGTAACCATCTTAGTAAAATATTTAACAGAAACACATTAAAACTAAGTTATAGCTACACCAATAATCTGGATCATAATGCACGTTCCAAAATAAATATTATTAATGATACTAGTGAATACAATTTTAGGAATTCAGACCAATTCCCATTGCTAAACAAATTTTTAACTAAATCTCTTGTTTACCTAAGTACAATCTCTACAATAGAGAATCCGATGGTTGAAAAATTCTTTATTAGTAGTACTAAGAATTCTTTTAAGACTCGGTGTTAAAAACATATTAGGTTGGTGCAAAAATAATGACGTAATAATGTTGTTTTTTGACGTATTTTTTAACGTCAAAAAACGACATTATTACGTCATTATTTTTGCACCAACCTAATATCTTGTCCTTCACCAATAATACTTATAGAAATAATACATCATTTTCTAAATATTTTTGGTGTTTAAAAGATAATAAAACTCATAAGGTGAAATGGAAAATTTTTAAAATGGCAAGGACATGTAGATCCTTATATGAACCCTGTTTTCTGTGTTTACAAAAAATGGCAAATTATCAGGTTCTTTGATAGGAATTCTTTATCAAATCAAAGATCTGAGTTAACAGTAAATTGTAAACACAGTCTACCTTTTACCTTACAATTCAGTTAACTTTTGAATTTGAAAAAATTTTTCTTAGATTTTAGTTGAACTGTGTTGCACCATATATGGCTTATCTTTCTATTTATATGATTAATTTGGGTTTAATTTAGTTCTGTATTGATCTCCTGGTAGTATTATTAACATCTTATACGGATGTATTTGTATTTAGTTAGTATTTTTGACATTTTACACTGATTAGTTGATATTATTAACATCTTATATGGATGATATTTATTTAACAGTTGCATATTATTTACCAAATAATTCTAGATGTTTAGATTATTTACTAGTTTTCTTAAAGAGGATTCTTATTTATCAACTACAAAAGAAATTTTTATGTAGAAAATCTACAAAGCTTATACTTAGTTGGGCATTCGGTTAAATGACCTCTTTCTTCCACTGCTTTTATTTGTTATGAAAGTTGTCTGGCATATGTACATTTATTGTAACCATTTGTATCAGACTTTAAGTTAATGTCTGGCTGATATTAGATGTCAGATCTTGGCCATGACACATTTCTAATTTTTTTCTTTTTTGCTTTGTTTGAATTTAACATAGGTCATATTCGATTGATTGATCAGGGTTAAGTCCTTATATATTTTCTTTTTTTTTTTTTCAAAAAATGACAATGTATTTTGCTTTTCAAACCAAATTAATTGTTCACTTGCCAGTATATTACAATTGTCTGCAATTGTGTAGCGATTCTTGTTTTTGTTGTAATATTCAGAAATTAAAAATATTAGTCCACTATATATTGCACCCTCTTTTAAATTAAATGTTACAAATGTTAGAAGTGTACTCTATTCGTTCTCATCATACTTGGACATATGGATATATATAAACATGTTTATTTATTTTTATAATAATCCTTGCTAGTTCTCTAATAATCTTCTTGATGTTAAGTTGAAATTCATCAATATTTCATACAGCATGGCACCTTTCTTGACAATTTCATACAGCATGGCACCTTTCTTGACAATTTCATACAGCATGGCACCTTTCTTGACAATTTCATACAGCATGGCACCTTTCTTGACAATTTCATACAGCATGGCACCTTTCTTGACAATTTCATACAGCATGGCACCTTTCTTGACAATTTCATACAGCATGGCACCTTTCTTGACAATTTCATACAGCATGGCACCTTTCTTGACAATTTCATACAGCATGGCACCTTTCTTGACAATTTCATACAGCATGGCACCTTTCTTGACAATTTCATACAGAATGGCACCTTTCTTAAAACTACTACTATTACAATGTGGGAATATTTAAAAGCATTTTCCTCTATGCAGTTGTGGTCTGAGCTCTTGGTTTTATCTGTTGTATTTTATGCAGAAATGAATAGAAGATATTAATTATGAACCACTAATCACACATTATATATAATGTATGTGTAGCTGATTTTCTGGGCAAATAAATTAAAATAGGAGACAGTCATTACTTTCAGAGTAACTGTTGTCTGTGTGTACATTATACTTTAAACATATTTGCATGAGTGTGTGCGCATATATAATAGTAATAATAAATAAAAGAAATTAAAGCTTTCCCTTATTCCGAGTTTTGCAAAATTACATCCACTTTTCAGGAGACTTGATGGTAAATTTGATTTATTTTCAGAAATCAAACTTTCCTTAAAAGACATTATTTTATAACAAACTTGTTTGTTTTATCCTAACAAGGTATTAATTTATTATACATATGTACATATATATGACTGTTTAATTTCTAGAGACATTGTATAAAAATATAAAAGTGGACATTGAAGTCAACACACATTGGCAACAGAGTCTGTTTCATGCTTTAATGGAATCCTCAGGCTCTGTGTGTTGTGTTTTAGTTTGACTATATATGCTGGTCAATGGTGCATTATTTTATTTACATATGCTCTACCTCTGATATTAAGCACTTTAACTCGTATATATAGCATACTTTAAAGCTATATATTTTTATCATATATTTATATATATATATATATAAAATGTTGTTTATATATAACAAAAAATGACATCTGCTCACTGACTCATGTGTTTGTTTATTTTTCTTAAGCATCATTGATTGGTGTTATCTAATTTGAATCAAGATGGCAAACAAAAACTTAACAATGGATAGTGAAACGTTTCAGGCAAGTTTTCCAGCTGGTAAATGTGGAATTTCCCAAATTACAAAGGAGGGAAGGGAGAGGGATAGAGAGAGGGAGTGAGGAAGAAAGACCAAGTAACTGCACAGACACTTCTTGACCGACTCTATACTTACACCTTTAAGCAATTAATTTGTTGCTTCTTTCTTTCTCTTGTACCCCCCCCCAACCAAAACTCCAGGTTTTGATGTTAGCCGTGTCATGTTATTTCTTCTCCGCCCAACTGTCAGCAGTAAAAGTGTGAAGTCTTGTCTTGCCACTGAGACTTTTATTTATTTGGTTTTCTGCTTGAATGGACAGTGGGTGGGCAGCTGGCTGGCTGACAGCTTTGGCTGTGTATCTATCACCTCCGGTGTTTAGGCATCTGTGCAAACCCACCGATACAAACTACCCTCGCCTGGACTTGATTACATTCACTGAACAGCCCTTTCTTCCTGTGTTTGCTTGTGGTTTAAGCACTGAACCTCTCATTCTGTTACACACTTTAAAAATGCTGGCAGTAAGCATATCTGTATTTAATGAAAGCAAGTGAAAGACTAGGTTTATTTGCAATTTTTATGCACATACAAGAGAATAAAGAAATTTCTATATATCAGGAGAATGTTAGGTAATTGAATGACAAAATAGAAAAAATTCTATGTGACATGTTTCATCCTGTAAAAAGACTTCATCAGACAAACATTATCAAGAAAATAGTAAGTCTAATCAGTTCAATGAAGTCAAATTGGCAGCTGATCTCAAAAGTGACCTAAAATCTGCTGTTAACTGGGGCAAGGAAAGGCTTGTTAATTCTAACACCTGCAAAACAAAACTGCTTTCTATTAATCATCTGAAATGCCCCTTTCTTCCTCCCATCAGCATGGCTGATGCTAACTAATACGAAAGTGACTTCTTGTGCCTTTTTGGGCTAATGTTGTCTGCTGACATGAAGCGGAAAAATTTTAATGAATTAATCGTTAGGTATGCCACTAGGAAAGTTGATTTCCTGTGTCAAGCTAGACAATTTTCCTTGTCAGAATCTATCTTACATCTTTATAAATCTACCATTTGTCCATGCATCAAATATTGCTGCCAGATATGGTCTGGTGCTCCTGCTATATATTTAGAGATTCTTGATAAAATCCAAAGAACCAGCAATATTATTGGCCTTGACCTGGCATCTCAGCCTTAGTCACTTTCCCATAGGCATAATGTAACTTCCCTGTGCCTTTTTTATAAATACTTTCATTACAATTGTTCAGATAAACTTTGTGCTATGGTAGCTAGACTTTATATATTTAAGCCCAATACTAGATTGGCAGCAAGGTCTCATCATTTTACAATTGAAATGTCTAAATGGAACTGTAAATTCTTTGCTAACAGATTCTTTTCTCACAATTCTCACTTGTGGAACTCCCTTCTGTCTTGGTGCTTCTCAGTTAATTTTGATCTTCTAAAATTTAAGTGCAATGTCAATCATTATCTTGTCTTCTTAATTCTTGTTTGTTTATTGTTCTCTCTCTTTAACGATGTTTTACTTTTTTTTTTATTCTTTGGCACTCAGTAACCCCTTATGTTTTAGTGGCTTTATTGCCTTTGCTAGGAGGTGAAATGGTTAAAAAAAAAAAAAAAAAATGACACAGTAGAAAGAATTTTTGTTTCATCCTTTAAGACTTCATTAGAAAACATCACATTAGACTAATGAATTCCTAACGGATGAAGCACATCACATGGAATTATATATACATAGATAGGAGGGGGGATATAAAAGTAAATGTCAGTTATAAATTCATTATGGTTAATTTATCACAATGGTGACTTCTTGATGTTATCAGCCTGGGGAGATGATCCCAGTGGGCAGAACCTTTAGAAAGTGCTTGAAAAGCAACAGATGGGTTGAACCTAGCCTTGTGAGTGAAATTGGGTAGATGGAACTATTTGAGAGTCGTCAATGGTTATTCTAGCACAAAGTCACAAGCCATTGTGACAGAGGGCTTAGGCGTGCTAACTTTGTTCAGAGTGTTGATCGTGCTAGATAACGCACTCTCTCCCAGAAATTGTAGTTAAAATCTGCTCAGCAGAGTTGCAATATAAACCATGGGTGGGGTTTGTGGGTGTTGAACAAATACAAATATGCCTGAACAGGCGTCTGCAACAGGGATTGGCTAGCCACCTTAGTGGTCAGATATTGCTCAGATACAAGCAGCCAGCCAAATATCTACAATTATGTATTCAGAGGAAATGGCGAAACATGGGAATGCTAAATTTTAAAATTTGTAGACATACAATCCTGCGGATTTATTGTATTCTTAGAAAGGAAAGAATACAAGACCAATATGTCAAAGATGGAATTGCCTGTTTTGCTATGCTACTGTGAGTTTGAATCTAATGAGTTGGGCTGATCCATATTTTTGCCAGATTTAAAAATGAATAGTTTTCACACACAAGAAAATTCCCCTTTCGCCATACAACTTGTACATATGAAGAAGGCTAAAAAAGCAGATCAGCTGAAACGTAGTGACAGTAGCCAAAACAAGTTTTTTGGTTACTTACATCTTAAAGGAAAAAAAGGATTATCCGACCTTGGAGCAGCTAGACCTCAAAGAAAAAGCTGGGCAACACATGTTGAATAGATTCCCATTATGGACATGAACATAAATAATATTTTATTATACAGTCAAATTTTAACGTGTATTCAGTAAGACATAAATTCTTGTTCAAGTGTGCCTCATGTCATATTTTGAGAAATAGGTTGAGCTTAAAATTCTTCAGCATCCTCTCATCTATCATGTAGAGATTTTAAAACAATGCTCAGCTCTAATTTCAAGAATTTACATTGTGATGAAAAAGAACCAGAGGAAAAGCCCAGGATGCAAATTACAAATTTGGAGAGATGCCAAAATCAAACAAGTTTAAATATATCTGAAAAATGTATTGACAGAAGATGGAAAATATGATACCAAAATCCAAACTTGCATTGGAATAGCAAAAGATGCATTTCAAAAGCTAAGCAAAGTACTAAAAAACAGGAAAATTTCCTTAGACACAAAGAAAAGTATTAAACTGCTAAGCAACATCAATCTTCTCATATAGCAGTGAATGCAGGACAATTTCTTCACGGATGAAAAGACTTGAGGCAATAGAAACCAAAAAAAAAAAAAAGAAAAAAAAAGTGTGCTGAACTGTCATGTAATATCAATCTTCTCATATAGCAGTGAATGCAGGACAATTTCTTCACGGATGAAGAGACTTGAGGCAATAGAAACCAAAAAAAAAAAAAAAAAAAAAAAAGATAAAAAAAGTCTGCTGAACTGTTATGTAATATCAATCCCCCAACAAACTGCAATGGATAAATTGTTGCTATTTTATTTTTTCATTGTGTTGAAGAAGAAATTTCAGCTGTCTCTTTCTGATTCTTAATGCTAGGCACACACAAATCGAAAGGGACATAAAACAAGAATGTGTTTTTTCACTGAATTTATTCAACCTCTACAGTGAGGCTATACTAAGGAAGCCATTATCAGTGGGTGCAATCATAACAATGTAAGATATGCAGATGATATTGTTGATGGCAAACTACAGGACCTAATAGATAAAGAAGTAAATGAAAGCATGAAGTTAGGACCAGTCATCAGTTGTAAGAAAAAAAGAATTTATGGATATCAGCGAGAGAAAAAAGTACGAGATGCAAACTACGAATTGTAGATATCGAGATCAAACAAGAATAGAAGTTTAATAATCTAGGAAGTTTCATAATGGAAAATGTGATGCCAAAATTCAAATGTGCATTGGAATAGCAAAAGATGCATTTCAAAAGCTAAGCAAAATACTAAGAAACAGGAAAATTTCCTTAGACACAAAAAAAAAAAAAAAAAAAAAAAAGAAAAAAAAAAGAGTACTGAACTGCTATTTAATATCAATCCTCCTTTATGGCAGTGAATACTGGACAATTTCCTCACAGAAGAGGAGACTTGAGGCAATAGAAACAAAAAAAAAAAAAAAAAAAAGAATGCTGAACTGCTATTTGATATCAATTCTCCTACAGGGTGCAATGAGTAAATTGTTGCCATTTTATATTTTTAATTTCACACATACATGTTTTTGATTTTGACAACTGCACATTATAGTAGGGTCAGTTGGGCACCATCTGTAAGATAAAGAGCACCATGACACAATTCACTCTGCCAGAAATTGGGAAATGGCATGCTGTACTATTTGGCAATCATGCTGGAAGCTCCAATACGAACATTTCAGAGTGTTTGGATGTCAATCTGAGGACAGTGCAGTAGATTCAGAAAGAATTGGATGACTAATAGTAATTACGAAGGTACAGCAGCTTGGAAAACTCGCCCTGTTTTGATAAGAAAAAATTCCCAAGGGTAGCTGCTGGAAGACCCTATGTCTGGCAACAGTACTCTGCACCATGCCACACAAGCAAGAGAACCCAGTCATGGCTGTCAGACAATTTCTTTGACCATATCACCCCTTACATCTGGACACCTAACTCCCCAGATTGCAAACCACCCACCTTGATTATTATGTATGGGGCACAGTTGAGCGAGAGATCAACAAAACTTCTTGTAACACCAAAAATGAACTAAAGGCAAGGATTATGGCAGCTGTTTCCAACTCAAACAAGGAGACCATCCAGAAGAGTTGAAGGGGTTTTACTAATTAGCTGAGGGGGGAATATGTTGATTCATAGCTTTCCCTAGGGCGGGCATGTCAAACTTAGGGCATATGGAGTGCCTCATCGGCCAAATCTGCAACCTTGAGGGCCGCTTACAGTCTTACATTAATCACAGCTAATGGTTACAAAACTTTAAATACAAAATACTTACAATACAAGGTAGTACAATTTAATCATTTTTATGTTGTCTTGATTGACATCACTTTAGACAAACTATTCTCGATATATCAGGTTGGAATGTCTGTGTAGATCCCACTTTGATGAAAGATGACAAATGTTCATCAGTTAATCTGGTTCTGTGAGATGTTTTTGTGGCCTTCATAAACAAAAATAACTGCTTACAGACATATGTGGAACCAAACATTGCCATAATCTCTGTGGCAAACTTTCTGAAGTTCTTAAATGTCTGAGGAAGATATGAAAAAAATCTGGGTACCCCTACTTCTAGGTACTTTCCCTTGAGTGTTGAGTCAGTCTGCATTTCCAGTAGTTCCATCTGTAGACTTTCCTCTGAGCAATATCAAAAGTGAATGATGCTGAGAATAATGCAAACTCTTTGCTGAAATTCCTTTGGCAGCAATTCCAGGTAATTGTCGTACTTAGCAAAGATAAATATGAACTCAGTACTGGCAGTTTTTTTCAATTCCTTGCACATAGGAAAATGAATCAAATTTTCATGTAACAACTGGGACTTCAATAAAGTTAATTTTGTAATGAAACAATTGATATCATCATATAACTGAGTGATGAGCTTATTTTTACCTTGTAATTTCAAATTAAGGTCACTTAATTGGGCAGTAATATCCACTGAAAAAGCTAGATCTTGGAACCAGCTTTCATCTTTCAATTCATCTGTGCTTTGACCCTTCATCTCCAAAAACACAACAATTTTGTGTCACAATAAATCTTTTCAATACCTTGTGAGATGAAAGCCACTGAACTTCTGTGTAGAACAGAACATTTGTAAACTGATTATTCACATCTTCCAATAACTGGCTAAACTGATGGTGATGCAGAGCATGATCTCTGATATACTTCATTGTTTTTGTAACAAAACTCAACACATGATCTAATTTTAAAATCTTAGAACATAAGTTCTGTTGATGAATTATACAGTGAAAATGCTTGAATGTTGAATCTGGATATATGTTTTCTATTTTTGTACCTAACTTGGGAGCCACACCATTATGTCTCCCAACCATATTGGCAGCACCTTCAGTAGATAAACACACAAGTTTACTCAAGTCAAGGCCATACTCATGGAGAAGCTGTTGAACTTTCTCAAAAATGTCCTTTCTTGTTGTGGTATCATGCATTTGGATCAGTTTAATTAGTTCTTCATAAATTTGAAATTCATTGTCACAAGCCCTGATGAAAATGTTCTATTCCAGCTATGTCAACAGTCTCATTCAGAGCAATAGAAAAAGTTTCAAAACTTGATGATAAAGTCTTCAACTGTCGATTCAAATCACCTGCCATTTCATCAATCCATTCAGTAACAGTGTTCCTGCTTAATGAAATGTCTTGAAATAATTGTGACTTCTCTGGACATACAATTTCAGCTGTTTTAACAAGACATTGCAGAGTTCAAAGCTTGCAGTAACAGAACTAACGTTACATTTCTGAATTTTTGTAAAGCAATTCTGTTACTGTGTTAACTTGAATTCCTCCACTTTTGAAACACGCATATCGCCTTGATATTTATCATAAGATCGATGGTTTCTTTCAGAATGTCTTTTCACATTATATTCTTTTGGCGTCGTTGCAAATCAAACAGTTTATCTTTCCATTAACAGTTGTTCAAAAATAATGTAATTCCCACTTTTCTTGAAAGACACACCCTTCTTCAGATAATTTTCTCTTTTTATGAGATGGAATAGAATTCGACATTTTTAAGCCAAAATATTTGAAAATTACGAATGTTTTCACAAAATTAGACAAAATTCTCAATGTACCACAGCTATAGAAACCTTTATGAGGGCCGCCAAGATGCATGTAAAAGGCCGCCAGTTTGACATACCTGCCCTAGGGTATTTGCACTTCTGAATATAACAAACCCAACAGGAACTGGAACTCTGCTCTCCAATTAACAATTCAATGTCATTATCCATTACACCACCCACATATCCATGCTTACAATAAGCAGTCACCCATCTAGGTATCGACCAGGCTCGACATTGCTTAAAGTCAGTGATCATAGTGGAACCAGTGTTTCAATGTGAGGTGCCCATAAGCCCATTCTACTATATTCATATCCAAGCTTAAAGCACCTGGTAATCCCAAGCAATGACCCATCTAAATAAGGACCAGCCTTGATCTTGCTTAACTTTGGTGATCATATGGTAACTGGTTTTTCAACCTGATATGGCTGTATACTGAAAGGTGAAGAGACAAAGTAGCAAAACATCAGTGTCCCATTATGGCAGTGGTGGGGAAGTGACATTGCAGATTCTTCATTGGATTTCATCAAAAATCTCTGAACACATGAAAATTCTCAAACTGGCCAACTTCTCAAAATCTGGCCAAATAACCAAACATCAGTTTTTTTTTAAGGGCTTCTTGGTTGGACCAATAACTTTTCATCATCCCTTTACAAAATGAAAAATATTCAATCTCAGAATACAAGTAATTAAAGACTATTGTTAGGTAGTAAAAAAAAAAAGTTTTAAAAACCAGACAAAATGACAGTTGTGGTAATACATCTTGTTATAAGCTCTCTCTTCTCTTTTATATGCCATATCCCTTCAAGACATGGACTATAATGGCTCTTCACAACTTCCTATCTTTTGAAATCCTTAGTAATGTGTTTTTTTACTATCCCCATTCTCTACCATCTTTATCATGTCAGTTATTTGCTCATCTTGATTTCCATATCCGGTGAGTGTCAAACTCTCCAAACCGTCTTTCCTCATTATACATACAAGAAATTGCAACTGTCTCTTTCTTATGCTAAGTATGTGTCCTTTTTGTTCCCATTTTTCTTTGTGCATATTGATGCAGAAGGTTGTTTTTTTTACATTCAAAACGAGTGAATGCTGTTTTGAAAATTTCATTTTCTTTTTATGAAGACAAATTCTATCCCTCCAGTGAGGCAGAGTTTGTAGCTCATGGTACATTGAAACAAAGAGAGAGAACGAGACCCCCCCTTCTTCTTTATAACAAGGAAGTCATCCTGATTAGTTCTTTGGTGGTTATAGTAATGGATCAGCCTCTCCTACTTTCTGGCAAAAGGGAACTGACCTCAAAATCCTCTTTTCTTGGGTTTATATTGAGATCAGTAATTGGTCAGGGAGTGCAAGTAGGATTGTTCTTCGTTTTCGTACAGTTTTTTGATCATTTTTTTTTTTTTCACTTATCTAAATACTTGGTCTCAGAAATTAAGTTAGCAGATTTACTTACACATAAGAATGCTGGTTAATATTACCGAGGCATTATGGAGATGATAAGTAGGTGATGTTTTTTTAATTAATTTTTTAAACTTTGCCTACTACTAAGACCTTAAAATAGTGTCATTGCTTCTATTTTCTATCTGTGCAAATTCTTATCACCCTTCTGTAGAACCATATCTCTAATGTCTCCTTTTCATTTGTGAGGAAATTCTTCAGTATTCTTCGACTATTGTGATAAAATTAGTTAAGGCATCATCCATGAAAAACAAATTCCAGTGATATGAGATTGGAGTTAATATCCTGTCAAAAGCAACTATGCTATTTATGTTAATCATAGCTTTAGAGAGCTACGAGATTTTATCAAGAAATATTTTGACAAGAGAAACAGGTAAAGAAAAAAAAAGAACAAAAAATTGTTATTTATTTTTAAGCCCGATTATTTACTTTAAGCTTGCCAGTGTTAGTTTGGGGGAGATCTGTTGTAACAGGAAGGATTTAGAGTATTCCAATGGCAACAGTCTGTTTTTTCTTCTTTTTTTTTTTTGGAAAATTAAATAAAACTAATTTAAAAAATTATAAAATGAACTATTGCACCACACTGGTGCTTCAAAAATATATCAACTAAACCAGGAGTGTTACCTCAGTGTTTGTGTGAGGAGGCCAAACTTTAATTCAGTAAGGGGTTGCGAATAAGCATTTAAAGTTAAATTTAAATACTGAATTGTTTATAAAATAATTCTTTATTAAATGTTTAATTATAATGGTAAATTTTGGTTTTGTTTCCTGAGTGCTAATATCCCTTAAAATTTTTCCAAAATCGTCATAATTCTGTGCAAATGTATATGCTGAACTCGAATTAACAATTGAAATGAAGAAACCTTGATAATTTTGGGGTTATCGACAAGAAAAAATCAGATTTTTTGTTGGTCATTCGTCCCCCATTATTGCCATCACAATTACTAATTCACTGCGTAGTACCTACGCAGACGTAATCAGAAAATTTGGCCTATTTACTTCTTTTACAGAATTTCCTTGCAGAAAAATAACTACACCCTACTGTAAAGAAATGTAGTTTTTTGGGGTTTTTTTTTTGCTATTCAAAACGGAAAAAAGGTTCTGTTGTATTATTTAATTTGTTTTTGTTATAAATAAAACTACACTTACCAAAAAAAAAAAAATTACATTTCTTTATGGTAGTGCGTAGTGATTTTCTGCAAGGAAAGTCTGTAAAAGAAGTAAATAGGCCAAATTTCCTGATTACGCCTGCGTAGGTACTACGCAGTGAATTAGTAATCATGAATAATGGGGGGGGACGAATGACCAACAAGAAGTCCGATTTTTTCTTGTCGATAACTCCAAAATTATCAAGGTTTCTTCATAATTTAAATTGTTAATTCGAATTCAGCATGTACATCTGCACGGAATTATGACGATTTTGGAAAAATTTTAAGGGATATTAGCGCTCGGGACACAAAACCAAAATTTACCATTTTAATATCGCTTTTCTATGCGATTACAATTGGTATCGTGACGATCGTCTATTAAACCGTAAAAACTTAAGTCGGGTACGGTGTACATTGCTTATGTGGTTTTCGTTTTCTAGCACGCGTACTGTGACGTATTCGAAATGTTACGTAGTTCGGGTTCCCTAATGTCTTTTAAGAGCCACTTTATGTGAACGGATCATAAAGAATGGTGATTTTTTTAAAAGAACATATTGCGCGTAAAAAAAAAATGTAAAAACAAACTACACGGAGACCAGTTGCCTATACGAAGATTGTGTCGAATAAAGATTTTATTAGAAAATTAACATGGGATTTGGTCAGATGGTGTACCCTAAATGTGTAAAATTAACCAGTTCGATATCTGTCTGGCATTTTACTGTTAATTAATTAATTAATTAATTAATTCTCGTCACACGTGTTTTTTACGTGGTACGCATGGCTTACTTGCCCTTGATTTTCGTGCTTAAATTGTGGTAAAAATATAATTTTTTATTTCACGAATGGATCGAGCCAATTTCTTTATATTTAATAAATTCGACACTGGCTAATCTAATTACGCACATGGCGAATTTGGAAACGAATGAATTCTATTAAATTAAATGCTAGACACAGTGAATAGAAAATTTTATAATGTTCTTACTTCTTGCTGGAGTATTGCAATAAAATAATTTTATTATTTCTAAATTCTTAACTTTTACGTATATAACTTTTCGCCCGAAGGGTGGCTTCTAGGCTAGTGTAAAATAAATTCAAGAAAAGTAGAAGAATTGCAAGAAGTCAGTGCGGGTCGCATGAGAAGTTGACATTTTAAATTCAGTAAAGAGTGAAAATTACACTACTACTGTTTGTAAACAAAGACATACTTACAGTCTTAGGCCTCTTTAGAACAGCCGACTTGCCACATATTGTACACTTACGCGGCATGGTAATCTAAATATTTTATTAAAATCAATTTTAAACAAGTGTGTTTATCAAAATCTACGTTTTTTGTCGTTTTTCTATCTAAGCCGCATTAGCCTGTTTACGAGACAAACCACGTGTGGAAGGAAGATGTATCAAACTTTTTGATTGGTTAATCCGAAAAGTACAACGAATCACAAAACGTTTTACAAAAACAATTTAAATTAACCTTATCGAATAAAGAGTGCGTTGTTGCTGGCCATCGCGTTTTTTTTGTGTGTATCACTGTTTTAAAAATTGTAATTAGTTTTTTTTTAATTATTATTAGTTTAAATTTGTATGAAAAAATAAATGACATTTATTTTACGACAAGTTAACATTGTGACTGATGTTGCACCTTTTCATATGCGGATGATGAATATTATTAGAAAGCGGAAACTAATATTTTAATTTTATTTTTAATTATTTTTTTATAATTTTATTATACGATATTTTTCGTGGGTACGGGTACACTACACAATACTTCAGTAGTTGATTCATTGATTTGTTTCCTACGGTTTCAAACTTTTGTAGGTTATTTAAAGCCAGAAAATATTTTTAGATTATATAAGAATTTTTTGGAGAAAGATTTTTCTTTTACTAATGCAAGTCCTAACTCACAGTGAAGGGAAAAGAGGTGAATTATCTTTCTCAAGGGTATTTGCGTAAGAAGTGAATAACGAACCCGACTGGAATTGGAACTCGGCTTACCGTTTTCCAATTTTATCATGCACACATGCAAACTTACAGTGTATGGTATTATTCGCAATTAATCACCCATCTAGGAGTAATTTCGGTGATTGTACGATAACTTGTGTTTCAACGTGATTGTTCTGTGAATAATGAAATATAAAATATTGCAATTGTTAGCAAGCTTTCCTCGAAAACAATAGTACTAATTACATGGATTCGATCTTCACTGGTTCAGGACATGGGCGATCATGGCTCTCCACAACTTTCGGTTTTGGGTGGCTCTTAGCAGTTCTTTTTCTTTGCTAAGGCCAGGGTTCCGCCCGTCAGATAAAGTGGCTCGTTGCCTTCCTTTATCTCTCTTGTCCTCAAGATAGCCCGTGAGGATTAAGTTTTCCAAGCCCTACTTCCTCATTATGTATCCAAGGAATTTCAGCTTTCTCTTCCTGATTTGGAGCATGTGTCTTTTCTGTTGCCATTTTCTTTAAAACTTCTTTGTTGCTTAGTCGCTCCGTCCATCGAATTTCCAGTATCCTTCTGTAGAACCATATTTCTGCTGCCTCTCTAGTTGTTTCCTCGTGCTGAGGGGAATTGTCTAACATTTACTGTCGCTGCCATATAAGAGGATGGATAACTGTAGTAACACATAGCAATCCAATACTCGAGGTTTATTGCTCGAAAATACAAAAATTGTGGCACAAGACCAATTCTCTTTTAAAATTCGGCGCAATTTAGGAAAATTGTTTTAAAAAAAAAAAGCCTATATAAAAATTGCACAACAAAACATAATTAACATGTTGGAATTGTATAAAAATTAATATAAAACTTTTTTAAAAGATAATATTAAATAAAATTGTATGTAAAACTAATTAAGAACATTATCACAAACACGGTTTTTTGTAGAGTACGTATCAAATATAGCGTCGGGTTGATTCACTAAATGTAGCAGGAACACCAAAATATATAGGTACTACTACTATTTATATTAATGATTCTTCCACGTACAGGATTCAAGAAATAACAACAACTCCAATTTATTAACCAACAAATATATATTGAATAAAATACAACAAGCATGAAATAAAATTGTATTCACAATATAGATTAAAGAGAAAGTAAGTTATTTCCCCTTGCTGTAGATTGATTGTAATCAACCGTTTGAAGAAAGTTCTCTTGTGAGATAAATGTTCCAAAATAATTGTTAGAGCAATGTTTGCGTGGGAAGAATGAATAACACCAAGAATACAATTGCTTGAAATATGTTCTGAATAAACTGGTTTGAATCAACAAAGTTCTGGTTGATTGTGCCTGGCGAAAGTTATAGAGAGAAAATGTAAGTTTGTAGTTACGAAATTCTGTGTCTGTGTGTGCGTTAGAGTGTGATGAGCAAGATCGTGGATTTGTGTTGACGGCTGGGATCTTACTGGCGACCTGCGAAAAGTCGCCCTATTTAAGGAAAAGAGGTAGGCTCCAACGGAACCGCGGGAAAACTTGATCTTACATTAAAAATATGTGATTGGTTAAAATTAACCAATCACTATACACGTGCTAAACAGAATAGGTAAGTATGCTCAGAACCAAAATATTCAAAGTAACGACTGCGATGGCTAAATTGTCCTATACAAAGGTAGTAGTAATTTATTAGCCAATCGCAGGCGAATAAAATGACTTGGAGTGTATGAGGGTGTGAAAAACATAGCAAACGCTATAGTTTCTTTTTTAAAAGAATCAGCCAAGGTGAAGTTAAATGGTTTATTAAAAAGGAAAAAACACGAATAAAAGTTGATATGTAAAAATTTGAAAAAGGAAGTTCAAATTGATGCTACAAAAACCGCTGTAATAAAACCAGACGGTTTATTAACAAAAAAAAAATGCCAAAATGAAACCTGATGATTTAAACATTCTGTGGCAAAAGTTTACAAAAGATAGGTTCAGCTTTAATGTTGTCAAAATTTAAGTTGTAAACAGGCGCGGTTTGATTATCATTAGATAGTGATTCTCGAGTTTTTAATCAATGAGGATAAAAAGTATGCGCGCCCCCAAAAGAGTTGGTTTTTGATCCAGTTGGAGCCACCTGATTCCTATTTCGAATATATAAATTCTGTGAAAAGACTGAAACGGAATTTCGTCAGTCATATCAACACTCGTAAGATAATGAAGCATCCAGTGAGGATTAAATTCACTACTCAGTTAGAACTGGTCGAATGAGACAAGCGTGCTGATTTTCTAAGCGTAGCTTAGGTGTAGCACAAGACCGAAAGTATGGGGCACACAGTAAGGATCGAACTCACTTTTCAGTCGTAATTGATCTAGCGAGACAGGCGTACTAACTATTCCACCACGTCGAAGTTCTCTTTAAAAATAAGCAAAGGCAAAGCTTAGATGTGGCGCAAAGCTGTGAGTATGAAGCATCTAACGAGGATCGAACTCACTACTCAGTCGTAATTGATATATAGTGAGACATGCTTGCTAACCATTAAACTACGACGAAGTGCCTAACTTTAAACTAAGCATAGCTTAGATGTGGCACAAGGTCGCAAGTATGGAGCACCACGTCAAAGTGCCCAACTTCCACTGAGTATGGTAACATTTAAAGCTACAATTTATTTACATATTTACAATTAAATGGAACTACTGAAATAGATTGGTCCACTCGTAAAAAATAAGGAACTTTTTACGAGGAATAATTTTTGTAGAATAACATTCATTAGACCTACCTTGAGCCGATATATTTGATGTTATCAATTTAGAAGGGGGTCCTGTTTATAATATCGATACAGTTTGAAATCGATCACTGATTTTTTACAGAGTTATTGGAAATTAGCTGTTTCGAGTACGAAAGTAGACATTGATGTTTGTGTGGCCTTCAACTCTTTGACACTAGCTGTTATATTAAACTTTGAATTTGAATTCTTCTTCTTCTTCTTCTTCTTTGTGCTGTATCCTTTCTGGATGTTGGCGATCGTGGTCCTTCACAATTTCCTCTCCTTTGTAGCTCTTAATAATTTTTGTCTGTTTGTTATCGCTCCTAAACCTTGTCCTACCACCCATTTACTCAAGTTCGCCAGGTAGGTTATGCGTTGTTTTACTCAGTCCCCCTTGCCTGTGAGTATTAAATTTTCTAAGTCTTCTTTCCTTATTATATACCCTAAAAATTTCAACTACCTCTTCCTGATATAAGTGCCGTTTTTGTTTCCATTTTTTTTAAACTTCGTCATTGCTCACATGTTCGGTCCATGGTATTCTCAGCATCCTTTTGTAGAAACATTTCTTTTGTTTCATGTCTCTTCTTGATTAGTGATGATACTGTCCAGCATTCATTCCCATATTAGGAAGACTAATATTACGTAACAGTTCAGTACTCCTTTTATATAGTCAATCAGAAAAGAGAAAAACATCCTTGTCCAATCAATAAAGCAGTTCATTTTATAAACATGTAGTGGTGCTGTAAGTATTGTTGGCTAGGGTCACCGTGAATATAATCAAGAAGGAAAGCTGTGTTCTTGTAAAACAACACCCCACATGAATCATGTACAACAAACACGAGAGAAATATAATCGAGCTCAGTGAACATTAATAAAATATTGTATTATTAGGCTGGTGCAAAAATAATGACGTAATAATGTCGTTCTTGACGTTAAAAAATATGTCAAAAATCGACATTATTTTTGCACCAACCTAATAACAATGATATACAAATCTCAACAATAAGTATAAAGAAAGTTGCTTCCCTTTTTCCGTAATAAAAAGGGTAAGTTTAGCTAATTAATGTTGAAAACAATATTGAATGTTCTTTAACTACAAAGTTCAATTGAAGTGTCAGCTAAATAAAGAATAATTCCACAGTGTGTTACTAGTGTAGAAAGATGTAATGTTTATGAGTGATATCAATAGGAATTTTATTAGTATGATTACTCGAATGAGTAATAATTAAGAATTAAAATGTCACAAGAATATGTGCCGTGTCGTATTCTCCAAGAATTGAACTGCTACTGGCTGTTGGCTAACAGCGAGAGGGTTTATATGTCTACTCATAGGCTCCAGTGAGGTTGGCGCTAAAAATATAGAAAGATACTAAAATACGCGATTGATCAGGAAATGGACCAATCCGTGATTTTAGAGAAAAATTCAAATTACGTGCGATGGCAAAATTGTCATATAATAAGTATCATATATTTATGAACCAATGACTTTAAAGAAAGCGGAGGTGTGGCACATGTAAGTGATCACCACAAATAACCAAGATCAACTTCATCTTTTAATAATTACTAATTTTTCTTCTGAACTGACACTATAATTAAATAGACTTATTAACTTTATCATATTTCACTTTCCGTATGGCGAAATTTTTACTAAAATGAGCAGTCAATACAAAACAAAACTTGGTAATCTGCCATTGACTCAACTATAATGAACATGTCAGGTGACAGGCTGGCAAGAGGCGAGAAAATTAAGACATCACAACGACAACACGTGTATTTTTAAACCTCCATTTTCTCTTGGCGATATGGACCAAATAACTTCAATGACAAAGGGCACGACCAAGTTAGCTATCAAGTAAGACCTTAATTCACATCTCTCTCATATCTGCTAGTGTGTATCTGTTTCGCTGCCTGAATAAATTAGTGTGGCATTCAAGGTCTGTAAATATGTAGATAACGTGTTGTCTCTCAAACGTATATAGTGTTATCATATCGATTACGGAAACCTTCTCTTTGCCGACAGAAGGACATTGTGAAGTCCCTTAATTTGTTGGGGGATATTTTATTTGAACTGTCCCTCGCTAATTATTTACACGCGATTTCCCCTCCCCTCGTTATAAGTATATATACTTATATGTTATTGATTTTAGCGTGTTTCCCCCTTTTTTTTCTTTTCTTTTTCGTTGTTTTTTTCGTTTAATTTATCAATTTTTCCAACGATTTTCTCCTGATGAGATGTTGGACGAAAGGACCTTAGGGACTATTACCATTAATAAATTCTTTGTTTTTAAAACTATACATATATATATATATATATATATATATATATATATATATATATATATATATATATATATATATATATATATATATATATTTATATTCAAATTAAATGTAAATTAAATTACTATATATTTCATTTAATATGTTTTAGCTTAATTTAACTTTAAGTTTTAAATTGTAGAAAACAGAGCTTAATGAATATTAACGAGAAATATTACGAGTAAAACTTGTTTTTCGCATTTTTGTTCTTGTGCTGTTGAATTTGCGTGAGTCAGCGTAGGCAAGCCTTGTTTTCCTTGGGTTTCACATTGTTATATAAAGAGACCTGAACATTTTTTTTATAAGAAGCGATAGCGTAGAAATGCTGTGTAACGTTTCGTAATTTTTTTAAGCAAATATACGTTGTGATTGCTCCGTGGATATATGAACACTCAGAAATGGACCACCTGACAGAGGCGGAGCCATATCGACCCGGATCAATATGGTAGGCGTTTAAGGTGAGTAAACCAGTAATCTCAGACTTAAATACATCACAATTCAGAAGGCAATAAAACAGGGCCAATATTTCGCTCTTATGCGTGGACGTCATCAATTGACACGACGTCTATGAAAAGTTTTGAAGGAAAAAACAACATAAGCCTCACGCTGGGCTCTTTACCAGTAAGAACATCTGATATCTTGTGATTTAAAAAAAAAAAGTGTCAAAATTTGGGTGTATTTCGATGGCACTGTCTCTTTTTCCAACTCAACACAAAGAGGCAGGCAATCAAACCGCTCGGTGATCAATGACGGCACTTCCGGCGGCTGACAACTTCCGAGAATTAAATCACTCCGCCTCCAATACGACATAAAACAGATTAATTTATAAATTTCACATTAAGAAATGCCACTCTCCAAGAGTCTATTTTTTTTTTTTTTTTTTTTTTTTAGTAAAACCTATCAACGAATTCATGTGTTCTTGTATATACACTAACGTGCCAAAAGTCACACTATAGGTGTTCCTAGTATTATGGGAGATGCCCTATAAGGAGGCGAAGTAGGGGATTTAATCGATTCTACAAGTGATTGGAAAACCTCTCTAGAAAAATGATGAGTCATGCCATCCCGACAATTGTTCTCAACTCTCTGATATTTATAGGCGCAGGATCATACATGTCAATAGATCTCTCTACCATAAATGATCAATTGTATACATGTCCGGCGAACATGGAGGTCATACAATTCATCGGAAGTCTCTGGAATGTTCCTCAAGCTAATTCTAGACAACTTGACAACAATGTCAGGTTGTATTATTCTGGTAGAATAACCCATCGTTGTTGGGATATACGGGGTCGATGAATGGGTTGAAATGTTTTTGGAGCAGGGTAACATAGTGGTCAGCAATTAATGACGTGTTTACGCGTACCCGTTTCATGGCAAATTAATAAACTACAACCAGTCCGTATCTGAAATCCATTGCAAGTCGCCCGTTTCATGTTGCAGGCAAAATATTAGGTTGGTGCAAAAAATAATGTCGTTTTTGACGTTAAAAAAAATACGTCAAAAAACGATATTATTTTTGCACCAACCTAATAACTCGTCTCCCGAAGTTATCGGTTAAGGCTGCAGACGAGATAACTCGTCCTGGCAAGTTATTATTTTAATACCACGGAGAAGATAACACTCTATGCAAGTCGTTAGCTTAATGCCACAGAGGAGATATCTCGTCTTCACAAGTGGTCGGACGAGATATCTCGCCAGTGGCAGTGATAGATGGATTGATTGATTTGAGACTTTACGGCTTATCAACCCTTTGTCGGTTATTTAAAGCCGAAACATAAACTGACTCAGATCAACGGAGAACCTACCCGGGTCCCGAACACGACGGGACATCAGGCGAACCTCCTCGACACCTTCCTAACCTCCTACCCTGATAAATGCTTATCAAAAGATTTACCTCCACTAAGCACATCAGACCATTCCCTAATCAGTGTCTAGATTGATGCCAAACCTAAGGTATTTCCTCCATACGACGATTTTTCTCTATGCAAAGGCAGACTGGGACAGCTTTCGATCTTGCATGATGGAAACTCCCCTCCCAACTTTCTTCAAGCATGCTGCCTTCCAAAACTGCTGCCCTTGTCACTGATTGGATCCTTTCTAGAATGGAGAGTTTTATTCCCTAAAAGAAATTCCAGCAAAAACCAGTCAACCCTGGTTCACTCCTGAATGCGCTACTGAAATAACTCACAGAAACCACTACTTCAATATCTATCGCAAGGAGTGAGTGAAGTAGTTTGGGCCTCACCGTATTCAGAACTGCCCTCAATCGGTGTATAAAAAGTTCTAGAAAAACGCCAAGTGCAGCTACGTACGAACAGTTCAGACCAAGGTTGAAAAGAAACAAATTGGATCCCGTGAATTCTGGAAGATCAACCACCAGATCCTGAACAGAGGTAAAGCGGCTATGTCCACAATTATAAATGGCCCCGAGGTGATATCTTCCTCGACCGATAAGGCGAACTTCTTCGCCTCCATTTTTGTCTCTAACTCAACGTTAGATGACAAAGACCATCCCCTCCTCAAGTTCCCACGTTTCACTGAACACAATCACAGTAGTATTACCGTCACAGCACGTGAGGTCTCTAGACTTATCAAAAGCCCTGACCCTAAGAAAGTCGCCGGTCCAGACAAAATTCCGGTGGTTATACTTAAGAAAATTAACCCGGAACTATCCCCAATCCTAGTAAAGTTATTTAACCGCTGCTTGAAAGCGAAATCCCTCCTAAATTTGTGGAAAGTGTCAAGAACGCAGGTGTGTGATCTTCCCATCTTCAGCGGCGAGCAGTATGGATTTCAGTCGGCCCGATTCACTACCGACGACGGTCCTAACTACATCATTATGAATCAGTGAGGGTCTTGACGACAAACACACCTCGAGGACCATTAGTACTAGATATGTCAATGGTATGACACAAATGCTTACTACGCATCCTCTCCAGTTATGGAATGGCTGAAAGGGTCTTCCGATCATAAAATCCTTCTTAGCAATCAATGGCCAGTCCTCCGGAGCCCTAAAGGTCAACGCAGGCGCCCCCCAGAGGTCACTTTTCGGACCAACCCTCTTTTTGACCTACATAAATGATCTGCCTATTCAGATCAAACTTGCACAAACTACCCAATGGGGTAAAAACTGGCTGATTACATTCAATACCTCGAAGACCAAGCTAGTTACATTCCATCACCGCTGATCGGATCCGGAACTACCACCAGTCAGGATGAACGGATGTCACATCGGAGAGGTACCGTGCCTTGAAAGACTAATGACTCGCACCTGACCTCAAGAGGAACTTGTACATATGATTCATTGCTGAGGATACTGGAAAAATAGTCGGCTCTCTGTACCAGATCGAGCCAAAAATGGAGTACTGTGGTCATATTAGGGTAAGAGCTGCCCAGACCTCCTCTCCGACCTTGATAGAGATTCAAAAGCCTCTCTACGTCCTTGTAGGTGACGAATTATTCGCCACTCTCCAATCTCTCTCCCACAAATGGGATATGGCGAGCCTCTCGCTGCTCTATTGCTACGTCCACTGAAAGTGCTCGGACGAACTACATTCCTTGGTTGCGCCAAGTTTAACCTTCACGGCAAGAACACGCCATGCCGCTTACATAGTAGCAAACCACCTACATTCCCTGCTCATTGCATGGGTGAGAAGCTCCACTCGAACAGCTTCTTCCTGTGAACCAATGTCGACTGAACTCTTTTCCGATCTTGCGCAAACTACCCAATGGGGTAAAAGCTGGCTGATTACATTCAATGCCTCAAAGACCAAGCTAGTTACATTCCATCATCGCCGATCTACCGAACTACCACCAGTCAGGATGAACGGAGGTTTTCTCAGGAAAGCACGGCGCCTTGAAAGACTGTTGGGCCTCAAACTCACATCCAGCCTCAAGTGGAACTCGTACATACGATCCATTGCTAAGGATGCAGGTAATATGGTCGGCTTCCTGTACCTCTCCAGTAAGTACTTTGCTCCTCCTGCTATTCTCTTCCTTTAAAAGCCAGATAAGACCAAAAATGGAATACTGTTGTCATACATGAGCGGGAACTGCCCAGACGTCACTCACCAGTCTTGACAGAATTCAAAAGTGTCTCCGAGACCTTGTAGTTGATGAACTATTCTCCACCCACCAACCTCTCTCCCACGGGCGGGATGTGGCAAGCTTTTCGCCGTTCTGCCGCTACTCCCAAGGAAAGTGCTCGGAAGAACTACATTTCCTGGTCCCGCCAATTCAAACCTTCAGTGCAAGGACACGCCATGACACGTACATCGTAGCAAGCCACCCACATAGCCTTTATTAAAATTGTTAAAGAATGTAGCAAAAATGCTTAAAATGAGTCTAAAATGTAAAAATAAATTAAAAATATAAGAAACAAAACTAAATATGTATATAAATTGTTTAAAATGCATAAAAATATAGTAAAAATGCTTATAATGCGTCTAAAAATATAAAAAGACAAGAATTTTAAATAAAACATAAAATAAACAAATATTTACAAATACGTCTAAAAATGTAAAAACAGAAAAATTAATAAATTAAAACTAATACAAAATGTTTAAAATTATTTTTAAAAAAATTAAAAAAATGTAAAAAAACTAAATTAAACAAGTATGTTTATAAAATGTTGTTACTTAACCATGTCAGGGTTCAAAGATTCTGCATATCTGATTTTTTTTAATACCATATCACTTCAGGACTAATTCGATCAGTCTCCGCACAGTTTCCTTTTCTTGATGTTGCGATAACGTTTTGAAACATGTAATTGTTTCTCATTGCAGTCCCTATGGTTTTAAATTCTCCAATACCGGCTGCCACCCATAGCTAAAGAACCAGGTCTATTCAACTATTTAACCCATATCCGAGGAGAAAAGTGAAGAGATGGTTTTCCTGCCTTTCCCCAGGGCATTAGTGCGAAGTGAATGCAACACACTAGGCCGAAAAAATTGAACTCGTCTGTCCTATTTCCCTTTTCGCACTGATAACTGCGATTCTACCTGCACAGGTGATAAATACTTCTACGACCTGTAAAAATTATAGCGCTCCTTTTAAGAGTTCACGGCCCCACCAAGTGTGTGCTACCACATACGTCGAGAATCATTTTATTAAATCAGACATAGCGAACCTTTATAGTTGCCGGCTCATTTTTGGTATTTTAAATTTGTTTCATAAATGAGAAACTTGTTACTACGTCTTATTTGCTAATGTTTTAATTCGAGATAGCTATAACTATCACAAATAAATTCAGAATAGTCACAAATTTTAAATTATGCAAGCAGACACTAAAAACATGAGACTACGACAGATAAAAAGCAAAGAGAAACAAAACTTTCCTAGAAAAATATACAAAATGTTATAAAACGGACTGAGTATCAGCAAGATGTGCTTTTAGATATAGACACGGCGCAAGCAAAACTCGGAAAATGACTAAATTTGATTGGCCCGGCCATATTTCATGATGTCATTTCGTGGGTTATTAAAAAGTGGATGGAGAATCAGTTTATGATCCTCAGGTCAGTGGTTCGCCATCACTGTACTAGATTTAGCCAATGCTCAGTAAATATCCATGCAGGGACATGAACATAATAATAATATATAGAGAGATTAACAGTGTATATATATATATATATACCCAAGTATATGATTGGTGCATATGGAATTAATTCCAATAACCAAAAATTACTATTCTTAAAAGAGTGCTCAATACAAAGTAGAGCAGATATAATTATTTATTTTTAAAGAAAAAAAATTTATAACATAAATATGTTATAAAATCATTACAAAAATAGCCATTTTGTTTCAACACCCTCGGTGTCTTATCAAGTGATGACGTTGAATATATATATATATATATATATATATATATATATATATATATATATATATATATATATATATATATATATATAGAGAGAGAGAGAGAGAGAGAGAGAGAGAGAGAAAGAGAGAGTCCGATAAATAAATTATTGTCTAAATTACACAGAAATGAAAATAACTTTGACATCTCGTTTTAACAGATATATTTACCAAAATTACACGAAAATATTTTGAAATACTAAAGAGTAAATTTAAACAATACAAATTTATTCATTGTCTTCAACCACAGCCTTTCGGGCGACTTCAGATTCTCTTGTATCTCTTTTGGATGATCTCCTTGTTTAAGTTGGTCAATGCTGCCACAATCTTTGCCTTAAGTTCATATTTGGTGTTACAAAGAGTTTTGTTAATCTCTCGCTCAACTGTACACCCAATAATAATCAAGGGGGTAGCATTCTGGGAATTTAGGTGGCCAGATGTAAGGGGTGATGTGGTTGCAGAAATTGTCTGACAGCCATGACTGGGTTCTCCTACTTGCGTGGCATGGTGCAGTGTCTTGTTGCCAGACATAGAGTCTTCCAGCAGCAACACTTGGAACATAGGGTTTTCCAGTAGCCACTATCTGGACTCAATATATCATCCAACTCTTTCCGATCCTCTGTATATATATATATATATATATATATATATATATATATATATATATATATATATATATATATATATGAAGAAATATAGTTTTAAGGTACACTATACTTATGGGATAAAGTGCTCAATATCAGAGCGTATGCAAATATAAAAGTGAACATTGAAGTCAACACTCAGAGACGACAGACTGTTTCTTTCAACAGTCTGTCGCCTCTGAGTGAATACAATCATAATAACCGCATCCACATGTAAGAAAAGATTAAAAATAATGAAAGCCCTAATGATAATAAATAAAAGACAATATTCAATAACATTAACTATGAACACGGCCACAATGTGCTGACCGTGTTTGGAAAATAAAACATCCCTATAATTCTAGCTACATCCATAACACAATCCATATATTCAGTTAAAAATAAAATAAAATCATCATTGATAATGGCTAGAAGAATAGCCGAAAGCGCACGGAAAGGCAAAACTTTTGGAGAGGTTTTAGACACTTTGTGTCCAGAAAAGAAAACACTTGTACGAATACAAGAAAAACGAAATAAAAAGCTTAATTGCAGGAGCTTGTTAGTTGTCTTTGACGAAGTATGTATACAAAAGGGATTGCTGCCTAAATACATTATATATATATATATATATATATATATATATATATATATATATATCGTGTGTATGTGTGTGTGTCTATGTGTATGCGTACATATGTGTGTACTAATTCCTTATAATAAGACAGTATGTATGTATGGAGAGGGAATATACGTATGCGTACGCATGCTGACAAAAACACAAAAATCTGGCAATAGAACACACAGGCATCATTAAAAGATAAGAATATAGATATCTTTCTCACCCTTTCTCGGACCAGTCTTAATTGTTTTATTACCCTTCACGCAGAACTTTTTCACTGCCAATTCAAGGAAGACATTTGGGTCACTAACACACAAAAAGAGAATGTCTAATATCGAGAATGTTTAACATCGAAAAACATAAGAAAAATTAATTCCTTTTAATAATATGTGGAAATATCCACTCTTTGCCTGATGAAGGTCGTGAGACCGGAAACACGTGTAGCAAAATCATAGAAAAAAAGAGTATAATATATTTATTTAAAAATCCACATTACAACCAAAAACGTTTGCGGTCTCTCTCCTCTTTTTAATATACACACTTTTTTCTCGTTGGAACCTCCCCCACCTCATATATCCAATTCTTCATCCAAATATTGTTGACTGCAGATCATCAAGGCCCTATGAGTTAAGGTCTTGATGAGACTAATTTTATATTTTTGTTTTTATTTAGTTGGCATGTGGGAGCAAATTAAAGTTTTTGGAAATCACAATATCTTCGGATGCACCTGCAGCCTTCATCAATGTTTGATATCATCTGAATTGGGTTAAATTTAAAATCCGGCGGACGTTGATGACATCAGTGCGATAATCAACAATTGTTTGGTTGTGGCAACAGTGAAATATTTTTATTGTTTCTTCCCCCTTCCTCCTCAGGTCTGTCTGTCTGTCTGTCTCTCACTAGCCAGATGACGCTAACTATAAACGAGGTGCGTAACTAAAACACCTTTCCACTTTGTCCTATTAGGGTATTCATAAGAGTGTATATACGGGAAAATAAGATAAAGAGAATTAAACAACTGTTGTGGAGTGATTTCGCAGTGGAGCCTTGTATTTGTACTAAATCGGTACTAAAATAGGTTCGACGTACAAAACGTTAGGAACTTGATATAATAGGTATTACGCAGAGTAATTTTGTGGTCGCTGATACTTTCGTATTCGACTAACTATCGTCCGACATCGACTAGTATTTAGTCACCCCCCACAAGGGTATCATGTGGCACAGGACCGGTTTAACGTGGGATCTTCGAGCCCGTGGGCTCGTCCAAAAATATACCCTTCGAACCGGTAAAAACGGTTTCAGGGTCGGTTTACCTCCCCGAACGAGACTTTGCCCTTCGGCATAGCCTCGTTCGGGTGGGTTCCTCTCCGCACGAAGGAAGAGAGTTCAACCGTTCAGCCGGTCGTCCGACATCGACTGACGATATTCAGTCACCCCCCTCCCCACTGGGGCATCATGTGGCACAAGGCCGGTTATTTAATGTGGGATCTCCGAGCCCGTGAGCTCGGCACAAAAATATGCCCATTGAACCCGTATAAACGGGTTCAGGGCCGGTTTACCTCCCCGAAAGTGACTCCGCCCTTCGGCGTAGCCTCGTTCGGGTTCCTCCCCGCCCGAAGGCAGAGAGTCCAACCGAACAGCCGGTCAGGAGGTGAACGACTGTCTCTCGTTTCTCTTACTACTCATATTAGGTGGGAGAGTTTATTAACTATAGAATAGGTGTGTTTCACCATAACAACAACAACAATAATAACTACAATAATAACAATGATTCTCAAAATGGGGTTATACAGGCAAGGGAAGGTGTTATCTGTGACTATAGAATAATAATAATAATAATACAACACTTTGAAAATAGCGCGATTTAAGAAAAGAAAATAATAATAATAATAACTAGACATTATCAAACACACATACTGAAAAATGGTATCAGTTCAAAATACAGATTCTGTGATAAATATCCAGAAACAATTGACCATCTTGTATCAGGTTGTGTGGTATTGGCACCCACTGAATATAAAACACTGCACAACAGAGTGGGTCAATATATGCACAGGAAAATCTGCAACGCTTACGGAAAGGAAACTGCAAGAAATTGGTATGAACTCCACCCAGACCCGGTTACAGAGATGGGATCTGTAACAATTTTATGGGACTTTACAATACACACAGACAGAACAATCAGAGTTAATCGCTCTGGCATCGTGATTAGAGACCGCAAAAACAAAATGCGCCTTCTTATTGACATGGCAGCCCCTGCAGACTACAATGTATCTTTGAAGATCTTCAAAAAAAATAAAATAAAATTAAAAATACAAGTACTTTGAAATCGAAATCTCAAAAATGTGACACATGAGGGCATTAAGAATTCCAGTTGTAGTTGGAGCCCTCGGATTGATTGGAAAAGGTTCCAATAGACTTATTGAATATATAGAGTGAGTGTAGGATGCAATGGAGTTGGCGCATAGAATTGGGATTTCAATGAAAAATAATGTGGGCGCAAAGTGGGGGATCACGGTTTGAATGTCTTAAAAAAATACAAAAAAAATATACTCACAAGTACAGCCCACACCTCACGAAGGGCTTTACCTATGTAAAATACGCACAGTGGAAAATGTTATGACGCCATTTCTGATCTTAGGTCTCTGGTCGGGACCCGGAAAGAAATGAATATACACCAGAAACCAAAAGAAACAAAACAACAACAACAATAATAATAATAATAATAATAATAATAATAATAATAATAAAAACAAGAATAAAAACAGTAGTAGAGTTATTGATAAACAGAAAAATAAAAACTTCAGAGAAAAGACTTTAGATATATATTTGGAGAACGTGGATGGCTTGTTCAAGAAGCGAAACATGCACGTAAGCAGACATGGAAGAGAGAAGTTAATTAAGTTCTTACTTGATGGACGACTTGGCTGTGCTTTGCGTCAGTGATTTTGCCTCGACTATACTAGTCGAGTGAAAATGAAAGTCCTGAAATATACGCGCTGTCTTTCTGATAAATTGGCCAGACGACTTCGTTATCGTACCTCTAGCCAGACTGTAATGTGAGGAATTTTTTACCTTTTGACATATGTATCATAGCGGAGTCAAAGACAGGAAACTTAGGTTTCTAACGTTTTACTTATTTCATTTACTCATCAATAGGCTATGACGGCACTTTGTTTGTGTGTCTCAGTGTGTGTGTGCGTAATAACATTATCTGATATGAAATATCCAAGATGGAATATGCGAAAACCAGTTCGATATTGCCAAGATTATCAGAACAACAGAAAAAAAAAACTTTTCGTTCTGCTATGAACTTTCTTTCTTTCTTTCTTTCTTTCTTTCTTTCTTTCTTTCTTTCTTTTAATGTCTGCCTTCTTTTTCTCACTAAAACCAGACAGTACCTTCGATATTATTGTTTTTATAGTTTTTCTTCGCATTCAAGACAGAATGGTCCATTACTTAATTAAGGTAATGGCAAGGCGTAAATGATGTGAGAAGCGAGGGACACGAATAATTATAATACGATTATATATATATATATATATATATATATATATATATATATATATAGTAGTGTACCCGTGTTGTCAAAAATGACGGCAATTGTTAGAAAGGTTTGATAGTGAGATGCAATGAAGCAAATGTTTTGAAACAATATATTGAGATTCAATAAAGCGAAGATAAAGAATTCACAACTAAAAATAGACACCAATGAACCGCTTAATGAATTCGTTCCATTTATATTTTTTTTAGATGTTCAATGGTATCGATGATTCATTGATTAATCTTGGTATTATATAAATCGCTCACTGGTGGTATCAGGGATATGACTAGGTCGGACCACGTAAAAAATGACCTTGTGTTACAACCTGACTCAGTGTTGTCAAGTAAATCTCTACACGTTGATACTTACCGGACGCGGGGATCTGCCCAGTGGTGGTAGTATCATGTGTTACGAACTTGTAGCATATAGATGAACCACGGGTTTAAAAAAAAAAGGAAAACGTGGGATCTTTTCTCGGTCTTCACTCAGAAATGGAAGCGACACAAGGGAGTCAACGAAGAACAGACACAAGACGATGGATTTCAAAATAAAACATTTATTTATAAATATATAAACAGGTAAAGAAAAAAGAAAATTCATTTAACAAAGGGGAAGGAGGTCATTAAAGAACAGAAAGTGCGAGCGAATGCATACATATATATAAAAAAAAAGATCGAGCCAAGAGAATCAACTTATTTGTCAGTCGAGTCGATATTTTCACACAAAATTCTCATTCGCCGAAGCGAGAGTTCTTATGTTAAAACAATATTTTGGCCGGCCGGCGATTTTCCTGGATTCCTTTTCTTTCGCAAGTGTTCGGGGGTCCACAGCATTTCGTACAGGCGTTTCGTTGGGTTGATTCAGTTTCATAGCAGCCATTTCATCCCTAGTCGACAGACTTTGCTGTCTTCTTCATCTCAGTGTGCAGTCTATTTGGAATCGGGACGATTTTGCCCTGCGACGTCCAACTGCCGCTGGTCAGAGGGAAACTGAAAATCCTTCTTTAGATTTTTGCTGTCCCCAAAACACCTTGACCGGGTACGCAGGAGAATGGGGCGCAAATCACGGAGTGTTTGTGTGATGGCCAAAATTTCAATCCACGCTTAGTATGGTCTGATCACGTGAATCGCAGCAGGAGACCCTGATGGTGCCTGGAATTCACTTATGGTCAAACGCCTGATAGCTGCGAAATTTTGGAACCAGGTCATTCTCGCGTCGGGTCACTTCAAAGTTCACGGGCCCTTGGCTTGTGGGTGGAAGATTAGGTAAAGAGGAAAAGAATTTGTGAAGAGTAGAGGAGGGTATAGCTCTCGAGTAGTTTGTAACACGTATATTTAACATCTCTCAGTTTTGTGTGAATCTTTGGACAGAGTGCGATAGCTTAAATGTCGGCCTATCGGACGGCTTTTAAGCTAGTTTATAATAAAATGTGCACTGCAATTTTGGATACAAAAGGAAAATAAGAGTTACTCTCCTTGAACCATGAAAACAACAATAATGGCTAGTATAATGTATGTATTAATATATATGTTTAACCTCGCATAATCTGGCAACCCTGAATCTGAGCTCAACGAAAATCGTTACCTGCACCTAACTTTTCTAGGGATTTTAAATGAGCTATGAATCATTGAAATCGGACCAATGGGAGCAGGGAAGTTGCTTGGACAGACACATGCACGAACACACACACATACACTTTACTTATATATATATATATATATATATATATATATATATATATATATATATATATATTGAGAGAGAGAGAGAAAAAAGTAGACAGAGTAGTAGACAGAAAGAATTAAGAGACTTAGATAATTATTCGATTTAGATATGAAAAGACATAGATAGATAGATAGATAGATAGATAGATAGTGTTATAACTCGCTCATATGTCTCGCTTAGGCTACTCGCCGTGACGCCATTAGAAATTCTCCTCGACTGACTGCAACGAACTTCTCCTGACTAACTTTGAGTTCTTTATTTAAGGCGTCTTGCCTAGTTCATTTGTGTTACTGGAGCTGTCTTATTTAATCCACAACAGATAGATAAATAAGTAGATTGAACAAGCATTGATAGATAGGTAGATACATCGATTGATAGATATAAATACACTGACATAGAGAGCGATCAAGTGAGACTGACATAGTGCGTGTGTGTGTGTGTATGTGTGTGGTAAATAGAAGGAGATAGAAAGAGATGTGCATACAAGCATTTGTGGGTGGAGCATGTCATCGGTCGTTACTTGACGTTGGCAAATTCGCTCTTTCTCATATATCCGTAAAAATGCTGTCTAAACTTAACCCTGTGCCCGGCACTGAAAAGAAAACAACGTCTTTATGGCCTTCGTTCCACATCGTTTTTTTTTTTCTCATTAATTTCTAATCTTTTTCTCCTTCTTCCCTACTTTTTTTGTTTCTCTTTTTTTTTCCTCCTTCTTCCCTATTTTTTCCTCAATTGTCTGACTCTTGCTTCCCCGCCTCAAGCCGGACAATACGCTTTTTTTGTTGTTATTCTTATTGTTGTTGCTCTTCTTCTTCTTTGTTAGTTTTATTCTACTTTGATTTCTCTCTCTACACTACTCACTCTCACGACCCCCCTCTCCAAAGGTTTTACTCTCTCAACCCCCCTCTCCAAAGGTCTCTATCTATCTCTCTTCCCCAATTTCTCTCTCTCTCTCTTGCACGGGCTTCTTCCACGCTGGCTTTCGCTATCTCTCTCATGTCGCCTCTCTCGCACGCTCTCTCGCACGCTCTCTCACATTATTTCTCTCTTTTCATGCCCTTTCTTCTCGCTCGCTCTTTCTCTTTCTCGGTCACTCACTCGCTATCTCTCTTTTTCTCTATCTCTCTCTCTTCCATTCTCCCCGCTCTCTCTCTCTCTCTCTCTCTCTCTCGCAGGACCTTCTTCCACGCTCTGTCTCTCTCCTGTGATCACTCCCTCGCTTTTTCACCCATTTTTTATCTTTCCTGCTCTCTCTCTCCTACGTTCTCTCTTTCGATCTCTCTCCCTCTTCCACATTTCCTCTTTATCATCTACGTTCTCTCTTCCCCGCTTTTTCTCTCACTAGCATTCACTACCGACCACTCTCTCGCTATTTCTCTATATCTCTCTTTCCCCTTCATCTACGTTCTCTGTTTCTCTCTCTGCCACGCTCTCCTCTCCCTAGCGCTCTTTCTCTCTCTCTCGCGCGTCCTCTCCATCACCCCGTCTTTCACGTTCTCCCTCTTTTCCTCTCTCACCCCTCGCTCTGTACAAGTTGTATTTTCTTATAATTTAAACATTTTTTCTTTGTTGTTTAAAAATACTGTATGATTTTTTTTTATTTCATTGAAATATAGTCCTTCAGTCCCCCTTCATTATAGAGATCAACATCACCGTCCATATTGTTTCCTCGACCCTCACAGCATGTGTGTGTGTTTACGTTTTCTCCACTAACGTTTGTTTGCCCCTTAAGTTATTTTTATTCATTTAACTGTCAGCCATTTTCTATACCTTTTTTTCACCTCTTTACTTCCACGTCCCTATCTCCTTTTCCTTTGTAAAAATCTAACACCTCATCGTATTATCTCCGTCATTGTTAAAGTTAGTGTTTGTCATGTGTTTTGATTATTATTTTTTGTCGTATTCAAGGGTCGTCGAGCAATTACCATTTCTGGGCGTGGCTTCCTCATAAATGGCGTTGCCCCGACCTCCACCTATCGTCCGATTGGCTAGAAATAACGAATTTCAAACGGTACCCGCCTCTTATTAGATTCTCGGCAATAACTTATTGCCCTTAAGATGCTCCTTTATACATTTATTTCTTAAACAAAGTCCCTTTTAACTGATGGGACGCATAAAAATATTTTTAATTTTAAAACGATGTACTTCGTATATCATGATACACGTTGCAGACGACATGTTTGAATTTTTTTCCTTTTTGTTAAATACCCCAGTGTCGGAATAACAGGAACAGTTTTTCAAGTACTTTAAAATCGATAGAAGTGAAAGCAATCGACACAATTTTCATCTGAGACCTGATATTTTGATGTTTTACCAACAAGAATTCCAGTAAACTTGGATTTATTTATTTGCGTCTTTTGAATGTCCACACATACACGCACGCATTACATTTATATCAAATTGCTCACGTCGTCTCTTCTATCAGCTATAAGCTTCCTTATATATATATATATATATATATATATATATATATATATATATATAGTTGCATATCACTCTGTATATGCCTATATATTCATTTTCATTCAGAAACTTAAAATTTTTTAGATAATTTTTCAAGTATACGTATTCACAGTTATATGAAATCGCTCATCTTTTTCTGTCAGCTATAAGCTACTAATATATATATATATATATATATATATATATATATATATATATATATATATATATATAGAGAGAGAGAGAGAGAGAGAGATAGATAGATAGATAGATAGATAGATAGATAGATAGATAGATAGATAGATAGATAGATATTCATCTTGTCAGATGTAAATCACTCTGTATAGGCCTATATATTCAACTTCAGAAACTTTAAATTTTTTATGTAACTTTTCAAGCATACATAAGTTTTTTTCAGCGTAATTTCCAACTATACGTAACAACAAATTCTTAATTTTATACTATTTACACCCAAGAATGACAACTCACACACATGCCAATCACTTTCAAAATACCTACACCGTGAAAAACATAACTGTTTTAACAGTTTTAAAAACGTTATCATGAACGTTACCTGATTTCAAAAAGATTTTTGGCATTTTTTAGAAATTTTGAAACGCGCGTTTTTGGGACAATTTTCAAAGGGTGAACACAAGAAGATCTGCTATTTGGAAACCTCAATCATACCAAATATTTTACATTCAGAATAAACAGCACCTGGTCGTAATCATTTTCCATGGTTAGCAACAATACAACAACCACAATACACAAAAAGTATAAGTATTAATTGTAGTTATATTGACATTGACGTATTTGTTAATGTAAGTAAACATAACTTAAGATTATAACAAAATCGATGATGACCAACAGGACGCGGCATTATTTAGAGTATATTTCATAATATTAGCCAAAAAAGAAACGAAGAACACAAAATAAAGATTCCGACATAGTGTAACAAGGGACTATTTACATTAACAAAATGCGACAAGCGGAAGGATATCGGCGCTCTGAAATATTGAAAAGAGACATACGAAACGTTATCGCAATGGCAGAAGCTGATTCAAACCACAACAACGGTCGCAATTCATCCGGGTCGCCTTCTTTATTAACAACCGAGTCTGGTGACAAGGAGTCATTTTTCGAAAAGTGTAACCGAAATCAAGATTGCAACAGATCCAAGAAACTCAGACCTTCTATGTTTTCAAAGGCCATCGACGAACGAGAGGTACAACACCTACGACTTAAAATTAACAGCCGAGAAAGACGACGGATGCACGACTTGAACGCGGCCCTAGACGGTTTGAGAGAAGTGATGCCTTATGCCCATGGTCCGTCAGTTCGAAAACTGTCAAAAATCGCCACTTTGCTGTTGGCCAAGAACTATATACTAATGCTAAGTAGCTCCCTCGAAGAGATGAAAAAACTGGTCAGCGAGATCTACCAAACAAGAAATGTCCAAGGACCTCCCACACCTGTTGTGCCATCAGCCGTTGCTTTGTCATTACAATCCTCGTGTTCTCCTTCATCTTTTATGGCCGCATCTACCGTTCCATCAGCTTCCCCATCAACATTGTTACCATCTACGTCATCGTTTTCTTCATCATCCTCGATTTCTTCGTCTCCATCGTTACCGACGTCTTCTTCATCTTCACCTTCGCTTTCATCCGCATCATCCTTGTCACCACACACCACATCTTCCTCCACTCCGACTGGGAAAGCGACATCTAGCCCACCACCTAGAATGATACCGACTCGCCACCATTCGTCCTTTCCTTATCACTACCCTCCGCTATCTCACCTACCATCCGGTCATATGGGCCAACCCGGATACAATTTAGCCAACAGCTCCCTAACCGTGACACAAACATCCTTTGCTCCTCATTTTTCGGTAAGTCCAGCATCTAATTTTTCGGTACCCGGGCCTCCGACTTTAGGACACCTGTCTTTACCGTTGCCTTCGACAGTCAAAGATATTTCTTTTCCCGTGGCTGTTGCAAGCAACACCAATGCTCATGATCGACATCGTCTAATTTACAGCCGCTGGCCGTGTAAGCAATGTTTTTTTGATTCTTCTCGTCTTCCATTCGCGAGTTCTGACTCCAGTAAACTTTCGCCACTAGCAACGCACACACCAACGTTACGCAAATAGCAATACATCTGCATATGCTGTTCTCTGGATCAAGACCGAGCTCAAGTACAAACCTATGAGCGGACATCGAGGTAGTGGATATATTTGTTCTCTGTAATTCCAAGACAAAACATTGTCAATAATCCGCTAATTATTCGGACTAGTATCTTCGTTGCTATTGTTTTGATACATTTTGACTCATGCTTTGCTTGGTATTCCTCATGTTATATAAAAAAGTATTATTGATGTCTTATGAATTGTTCAAATTAATATTATCATCTTTGTTCTTTTTTTATCATCTTAATTTCAGCCTAAGTGCTCACGTTCATTGTCTCAAGTCCTGAGATCAAGACTTGTCATAATTCCATCAAGTATTTGGACTAATATATCCATCTTTGTAGTTTTGATCACTTCATTTGGGCTGATGTGCTCTCCGGCCTTCTTTGTAGAGTTTGCTCTTCTGAGATGAAATATGACCATTATTTCTCAAATTATTCTTTTACTTTTTTTTTTTTTTTTTTTTTTGTAAATGTTTCTGCCGATATGTTCTCCTGGCTTTGTGTGTTTCATTTGATGACAATTGAGATTTTCGCCACTGAAACAATTTACAGCTTTAGGATGACACCAGTTGAGAAAAGTTGGATAAGATCTGCAAGAAAATAATTGCCAGTTGCAATGCACACCTATTAAAATCCGGAGAACAGATCGGTCGAAATGTTATCGTTAACACAATAACGATGAGGATAAGAGTGTGAATGGTGAAAAATCTTTCTTCACACACTGCTAGAAAGACCGAACAGAAAACTACCTGAAGTATTGTGATCATAACAACAATGATGAGAATATTCGTCCGAATAATGGAATTATGGGTATTTTTCTTTCTCGTTGCTTGGAAAATATAACGGGAAAATATGCGAAATTCACTCAATATATTTAACAAGGATCCATCACAAACATACGTGCGCGCATACACGCACGAATCCATAAAGCTGAAAATGATTGATTTGATTTTTACCGTTTATCACCCCATTATAGGTTATTTAAAGCGAGAAAATATTTCATGTGAACTGAAAAGTATATTTGAATAACATTGCTAGCAATATGATATTGTTTATGCAGAAAGATTAATGAATTATTGAAAATATGCATGCAACACACACACACACACACACACATATATATTACTGTAAACATTATTTTTAGTGGATACGCATATTTGAGTAGACGCTCCGTTTATTTTAAACAGTATTTTATTTCGTCTACCGTTCTGTACATTCAAGAAAAAAATGGAGAAAATACACCCTCCGACAGGATTCGAACCTGAGTCCCCCTTTTCAACAATGTTTTGGATACGAAACTGAACAGTTATGACTTTCGAGAAAAACTGAACTAATAAAGTTTGCTTTAACGGCAAACAAAACCTTTCTTGATTGTGAGGCTCTTCGTAGCCGAGCAGTTGGAGCACATCGGATGAAACGGGGAATTCTCCTGCAAAGGTGGATACTTGATCGAATCCTTCCTGCAGACGAAATATAATACCGTTTTAAAATAAACCGGGCGTCTACTTAATTATGTGCATCCGCTAAAAATAACGTTTAAAGTAATAAGAATATGACAGATTAAAAAATAAATCCATTGATTCTTATATATATATATATATATATATATATATATATATATATATATATATATCCAGGTACGATAAGAACGAATAGAGTACATTTCCAATTTTCGTAACATTTAATTTAAAAGAGGACTCAATACATAGTAGAGCAATATTATTTGTTTTCCGATATTGCAACAAAAACCTGTAAGAATCGTTACACAACTGCAGTGGTGTTTCAACGCATAACAAATTAACAGTTCACTTGCCAGTAATTTACAATCGCCTTAAGTGATGCATTGTTATGCGATGAAACACAACTTCAATTGTGTAGCGATTCTTACATGTTTTGTTGTAATATACTAATATATATATATATATATATATGTGTGTGTGTGTGTGTGTGTGTGTGTGTGTGTGTGTGTGTATTTGGACGGCAATCTCTCTTTTTTCAAGTTTTCTTAAAAACAGTCATTGTCAGTTGTTTTTAATGAAACTTGTATATATATATATATATATATATATATATAGGGATAGATAAATCAAACGACCAGATATAAGCAAGTGTATACTGGTGTTCATACGCGGGCAAGCAGATAAATAATCATTAAATTTATACATGAGGTGTAAACATAGTGCTTTACGCGGTTAGACAGAGCAAAGATGTGTGTGTGTACGTGTGTGTGTGTGTGTGTGTGTGTGTGTGTGTGTGTGTGTGTGTGTGTGTGTGTGTGTCTATATGTTGCATGCATATTTTCAAATATAATTAGCTTTGACATTGGGTTTTATTGCATTGAATTATAAGTAATTTCTGTTCTGGAACCAATTGTAATGACGAATGTATGAAGAACGTAATCTCATAGTTGGCATTTAAGAATGAAGATTGACGACATTAACATGCGACAATGTTCAACGCTAAAGGCAGTGGATTAACAAGTATATAGCTCTCATCCTTAAATGTGTATAAACAAATAAAAAAAATAAAGATTAAAAAATACAAATACACCCGTCACACCTCGCTTACCTCACAACATTCTTTGCGACACGTGCGCACACACACACAATACTAACTATTTCTACGATTTCAGTAATTGTCTCTACCTATTCTGAAGATGATTTTAAAAAGTCGAAAGCTTGAATCAAATCCTGTAATTTTCTTCTGGAATGAACTTTGAACAAATTCTGACGGAATTTACTCTTTGTCTGAGAAGAATTATTCGTAATTTGGAAAAATCGATCATTAAAATTAATCAACACAAAATGTCTGTTAATTTTTAATTAACTTAGGTAGGTAGTTAATTAACAGACTGATAGATAGATAGATAGATAGATAAATAGATAGATAGATAGATAGATAGATAGATAGATAGATAGATAATTAACAGACTGAGATAGATAGATAGGTAGATAGATAGATAGATAGATAATTAACAGACTGAGATAGATAGATAGATAGATAGATAGATAGATAGATAGATAGATAGATAGATAGATAGAGTAGACAGTGATTGATAGATAGATAAAGTAGACAGTGATAGATAGATAGATAGATAGATAGATAGATAGATAGATAGATAGATATGGATACCAAATGATATATTCATGCATATATACATACATAAATGTAAAAGGCATACAGGGTGCGATGGATGAATTGTCGTCTAAATTACGCAAAAATAAAAATAAAACTGACATCTCATTTTAACAAATATATTTACACAAAAATATCTTGAAATACTAAAGAGTAAATTTATTCAATTAAATTACCATTAGCTTTAACCAGAGCTTCCAGATGACTTCAGAATCTCCTGCAACATTTCTGGACGGTCTACATAATTAAGTTGTTGAATGCTGCCATAATCTTTGTCTTCAGTTCATCTTTGGTGTTACAAGGAGTTTTGCTGGTCTCTCGCTCACCAGCGACCCACACATAATAATCAAGGGGGTTGCAGTCTGGGGAGTTAGTGGGTCATATGTAAGGGGTGATTTAGTTGCAGAAATTGTCTGACAGCCATGACTGGTTCCTCCTGCTCGTATGGCATGGTGCAGGTTCCCATTGCCAGACATAGGGTCTTCCAGCAGTTACACTCTTGACCCTGGGCAGCAGTACCTCCTTAAGGCACTTGATATAGGCCTCTGTGTTGAGTACGAGACCCCGTCAAGATGAATGGAGTTATAACGTCGCCATCACTAGTGATCACTCCAGATACCATTGCAATCACCATTAGATTCATCCAACTATTTCCGAAACTTCTGCACTGTCCTCAGATTAACACCCAAACACATGAAATGTTCGTATTGAACCTTCCGACGCCAATGCCAAGCAGTACAGCATGCCATTTCTAAATTTCTGGCAGAGTGAATTGCATCATTGTCCTCTTTTTCTCATAGAAACTGTCCAACTGACCTCACTATAATGTACAGTCGATAAAATAATAAAAAAACAAACAACGCGCATGCGCGAAATTAAAAATATAACATGGCGACAATTAACCGTCGCACCGTGTATATTAAGTCAAGGCATTCGTAATTTCCAGAGAACTAACTGTAATGACGAATATATAATCCTAATTATTAATCATACATGGCAGTTAAGAATAAATATGGCGTGAACTAACATCCCTTAGTTTTTGCTCGACAGTGACAGCGTAACCCGTGGATTAAAGAGTAAATATTCTAAGCCCGACAGGGGAGAATGAAAGTGCATTTATACAATGTTATTGGAATTCATGCAAGGGAATAATGTTATGGAGACCACTAGGAAAATATGTAGTGTTTATGGTTAATGGTTCGGTTTGTTTTACGGCATATCAACCTCAATGGGTCATTTAATGCCGACAACTTTTTTTTCCAGGTAATATTTTTGTTTTGTCAAAAATCTATTTTTGTTAATATTTTTTCCTCAAAAATGTACAGCTGGTAATATTATTTTTTCAAAAAGGTGCAGCTAGCAACATTATTTTTCAAAAACGTATTAGCAGAGGCCTTGATGTTGGACGTAGTTTATCTTCTTACCCAGGACGCAGATGTAGTTTATCGTCATACCCAGGACGAGTTTATGGTTAAGGAGTTATGACTAACCGGTAAGTAGGAAATTGGTTTGCAAAGTTTCGTTCTGGAGAAAGGCCGTTGGACGATGAATTAAGACAGGAACATTCGTTGGACTTTGAATTTGAAGCTCTACTAAAAGTCAATAGTCAGCAGAAGCAATCCACGGAAAAGTAGACGGGAATTAGCAAAGATGTTAAACAAATCATAATCTACCATAAACCGACACACGGGAAAAACAGGGAAAGTTCAAAAGCTGAGTGTTCGAGTTCCACACGCTCTAAGCGAAAAGAACAAAAAGCGGAAATTATTTATGACTCAACCTTATGAATTCAAGGGATTTTGAAAAAAAAAACCCTGAAATTTTAAAGTCATTTCTTGAAGGGCGATAATTTACTTGTTTTTAATGAATAGTGACGTGCAGAGGTTTAGTGATGTTCGGTGATGCTCGGTGCCAACTCCCATGATTATGACACAAGTACGGAAGGCGGGGGTGGGGGTGTGGTGCTATAGGGCCTAGTACTGAGAAATGTGAGAAAGGAAGACATTTTAAGTATGTAAAAACAAATGAAACAAGAAATAAACAGTTTATTCAAATTAAATATAAACTAAATTTTTATTTCGCTCTTTGATTGAATGTCATCCTCTTATGGATGCTTGGGACCGTCGCACCCTCTGTCACCATCCTTCTGCACGCTACGGTTAATGAAATTGAAATAACTGTTATGGGAGCCGTATCAACTTAAAATAAACGCGATTGCATGTTGATTAGAAGAAAATTGCAGTTCTTAGCATGATAAATTATATAAATATGCAAATTTAGTTGTGATTTTTCTATCTATCACACACACACACACACACACACACACATATATATATATATATATATATATATATATATATATATATATTCATTAAAACATACATATTTTTGTTGGATTTTGTTTGACAGCCTGCGCACCATATGCAACAATACAATCAAAATCCTTGAAAGAGGTTAAAAAATTAGCCAAAAGCCACCGGGATGAGCAATCATTTGGACAATCTTTACATACAGTATTTAGGAAAAAGAAAACTCTTGTTCGCACTCAGAAAAAATAACTAAAAGAAACTGGCAAACTTGGACCTTCGTGCCCGAAAAAAATGGAATGTCAAAAAGGTTTTTCCATTTACACCAATATTATTTTAACTACCTTCACTCCTTGGCAATCTTTATTGTTTTAAAAAGTGATAATTAGAATTGTAATAAAATCTAAACTTCTGATGAAAGTGAATTTATACATTTTCTTTGTTCTTGAGAATTAACAACAAAAATAATAAACACTATTTATTTATTAGATTGTTTATTGGGATGGTTGACAAAACATCAGCTAATTGCAAAATGATTCGAACTTTATAAAATGGTAAATAATAAGGATTTCCTTAGAGTTGATTCACATATTTTAATAATTTAGTAAATATTTATAAATTTATGAATAAAAAATTGTTTTAATGTTTAATTGTTTATAAATTGGTAAATTATAAATATTGCATTGCATTAGTTTTAATCCACTTGTATTAGTTTTTAGAATGTTGTAAATATAAAATTATTCTTGTAAATAAACAATCTAATAAATAAATGATGTTTAATATTTTTTGTCAATTCTTAAGAAAAAAGAAAATGTATAAATTCACTTTCATATGTTTAGGTTTTATAAAAATTCTAATTATCGTTTTTAAAATAATAAATATTGTCGAGAATTGAAAGTAGTTAAAATAATAGCGGTGTCAAGGGAAAAACCGCCCTTTTGACACGCCGTTTTTACATATTTTTTTTTTCTGGCACGAAGGTTCAAATTTGCCAAAAAACTTAACAGAAGTATTTTGTCAGTCATTTTCAAAGATTAATTAAACTCGGCATATATATATATATATATATATATATATATATATATATATATATATATATATATATTTCAAGGTTAGCCATATAAAGCTAACTAAAAGTTGGACCCAGAACTGAGCCCATGTAAACACCATCACGCGTTGTATATATCGTTTTCGTGGTCAATGAATGGAACTTTGGTAGTACAATTTAAAAGTATTTTCCGTAATATGTTGCGTCTGATTTTTAATGGAGGGAGAGATGGATTATTGTATATATTTTTTTATAATTATATCAATCGTTTCTCTAACTGGGACATTGGTAAATAAATTTTCAACATCAAGTGAGGTTATGGTTCTATTATCAGGTTTTTGTATTTTTAGGATTTGGATTAATGCTAGATTTGATGCTGTATTTACTGGAGAAGTATGGTGTAATAAGTTGGTTAATGATTTTAGTTAGTTGATAAACAGGAGTATGGATATGGAATATAATAGGACGGAGAGGAAAGTTTGGTTTGTGTGTTTTTATGGTTCCATAAATGTAACCTGATTTATAATCACCAATTATTTTGGGAAGTTTTAGATTATCTTGGTCTGAATTATTGGCTGTGATAAATTTGTTAATTTTTAATTTCAATTGGTTAATAGGATTCCTAAGTTTTTGAAATTTGATGTGGTCATCAAGTATTTGTATCATCTTTGCATTATAGTCAGACTTGTTTAAAACTCCAAAGAAGTTTAGAAACCTCCCCCAAAAAGCGATACTCAAAGTTTAAGATACATCTGAAAAATGAAAAACCTTTCTTGAAGTTTTTATTTTAGTTTTAATTTCAAGCTAATAGATTAAATTTTATATTTCCAATAAAAAAAATACTTCCATAAGATTAAATAAATCGGGGGCAGGGAGGGTAACAGATGTAAAAAAAAACATTTTTTTTTTTACACAGATTTTCTAAAAAAAGAAACATATAAAAAATAATTTCATTAATTTGTGAATAACTCCTTAAAATTTATTATTATTATGTTTTGGACATTTTTTCATCACGGTATGCTCATTTTTAGCGAATCTTTGGGGGTCCCTCAATATATATATATATATATATATATATATATATATATATATATATGTGTGTGTGTGTGTGTGTGTGCGTGTGTGTATTTAAACACAGATATACATATATATATATATATATTCAAACACACACACACACACACATATATATATATGTATATTCAAAAACACACACATACATACATATATATATGTGTGTGTATATATATATATATATGTGTGTGTGTGTGTGTATATATATATATATATATATATATTCAAACATGAAACCGCCGAATTCAAAATTGAGTTCATTACATGTACTTGAAATATGTGAATTTATAATGAATAAATGTTGAATACGTTTGTCATTTGCATACAACTAAAATTTATATATATATATATATATATATATATATATATATATATATATATATATATATATATATACAAAAAAAACGATACCTCGGGTTTAAAATGCATTTAAAAACTGAAAAACCTTTCTTAAAGCTAACGGATGAAATTAGTATTTCCAGTAAGCAAAATACTTTGCTGTATTTTAATTTGAGTTTACATTGATTGGGATTATTTATTTTTTCTGATTATCAGTAAAATCTATAAAATAGTCCATACTGACAAATCTGTCAATACAACATAATTCTCTATACTAAAAAAATCTTTCAAGAGTAAAATACATATTTCTGAAATGTTATTTGAGGAAAATTAGCTGATTTAAAGTTTAATTAATCTGAATTGAAACAATTATTACTTACTTTTAGTTTAAAATATCGCAGAAAATAACACGGTGATGAGTATTTCTTGACAAATTTATCAACAGCCTGATGTTTGGGAAATTTATTTAAGGAGGAGATAATGGACATAAAATTCCATGACGAATACAACCTAAACGCTTTCTTATATATATATATAATCATCCAGTGATCTTAAAAATTTTAAATATTGTAAGCTTTCTAATATTTTATTGAATTTTAGTCTGACTTGCGAAGACGTTTCTTGAACAAATGTTATAAAAATAATCAATAAATTTTAAATTTACTAGAGTTATTGATCTTATTTTCTGATAATAAATATCGTCTATTGACATTTACGAAAATCCGCACATTTATAGTACACATGCAAAAAAATCAAAATTATTTTAAAAGTACTGTGGATCGCTGAATTGTACTAAGCCTTTAAAGTTATGATTAGTAATTATAGTAAATATAGTTTTTATTTAATAACAATATCGTTCGATCGATACAACTTAATATACAATTTTAAAAAACTGAAAAGTTTATAAATTCTTCTAATCAATTTTTTTTTAAATGAAAACAATTCTTGTAAAAAATAAAAATTCATTATTCATCGAAAAAGATTTTCATAAGATAATAATAGTGTCCATAATATATTTTATTCATAAAATCAATTAATAATTTTTCTAATTAAATAATGTAGTGAATGAGAGATATATAGAGTTTTTATTTTACAATTCAGACCAGATTTTCTGTAACTGCGGTCCTCATTAACCAAAAACAATGATGATTTTTAAAATCTCCGAGGAATTATCCTTAAACATTAAGCAGTACAGAAATTAATTTCTTGAAATTTCATAAAATTAAATAAGTGGATGGTAACAGATGTAAAAAAAAAAGGAAAAAAAAAAAAACATTTTACAAAGATTTTCTAAAAAAAAAACATTTCAAAAATATTTCTGAAAGTTTCATTAAAAGCTGACAAGTGTCTGAACTCCTTTGAGAAGTTTCTGTTTAATCATCAATTTATTTAGTAAAACGGGATCATCAGTTACCGAAAATCAGTTCTGAATCGTAAAATAAAAAATGCAATAAAACAAAGTAAAACAAAGACATTATCTACATATGAAGGACAGTTGTCTGTATATGCCTGTGTGTTCGACTAAAACTAAAAAACTACACTATTACGACAAATAAATTAGGCTCAGTAGCACCCAACTCAAGTTTTGGTAAAAAATATTATATCATCGTATGATGTGTATTTACGAAGATATTTTTAAAATTAAAAATACGTAATAATTGCAATAGAATGCATTCGAAATTCTCAGAATTAAAAAGTAAAAACGAATGGGAATAATTATTATTCCCGTTCATGACTTTTTAATTCTGCTGATAATTTCGAAAGGCTATATGTATTTTAAAATTTCTATTCTCTTGAATATATTTTATTTACATATCGATAGTAAATAAAAGCGTAACTTTAAAAAAAAAAACAACAAAGCAAATTTAAAAGAAGGATAATATCAAATATTCGAAACAAATATTATACAAAAAAACACAGCAGAATAAAATTCCCGTAGTTATGGGGGGGGGGGATTTTCAGTAGCTTTATTCTACGAACATCATAAGTTATCTTTTTCGATATTTTTAATCGAGAAATTTTTAATCACTTATTTTTAATAACAGGTTTACTTTAAATACACGCATTTTGTTCTTATGTTTATGTTGTAGGGATATTAAAGTGCAGTTGTGTGTGTGTGTGTGTATGTGTGTGTGTGTGTGTGAATTATTGATTTATTAATATTTTTCGCCCATCTTATTGAAAATAATTTTTTTCAATCTTTAAAAAATAAACTTCATTGTTTTTTTGGTTTGTAACTAACATAAAAAATAATTTTAAATTAAGTTTTATTAAGACAAAATCTATAGCGACCCTTATTTTCTCGAAAATTAATTTAAATAAAATAAATTCATAAAACAAATATTCAACACGATTAATTATATTGACCATATAAACTCATGTCTGCCTTTCCTAATTTTTATTTAACTAAAACTTTCAAATACAACTTGAAATTTAAACATAATCGATTTTCAAAATTAAATTCTCAGTGTCTCTTACTTCTACTCTTTTTCAAAATTATTAGTAATTAAATTCATTTTCTGAGAAATTCTTGCTTCTTTCACTCTTTTACAAAGAAAATAATCACTACTAATGTAATGTTTAAAAGTAAAAATTGTATTTACTTTTTAAAAAAAATCTAAATTCCCCTCCAAAATAAATAATAATTATTTTTCGAAGTAAGGCTCGCTACAGTTTTTACTTGAAAAAAAATGATTAAATTAAAATGTAACATTAAATATGTTTAAATATATCTTAATTTAAGTCTATTTACTTTTTTATTAATAATAATTTGAAAAAGGGTTAATGAACAAATAAATCGATTTATTAGGTTGGTGCAAAAATAATTTCGTTTTCTCACATAGTAACATATGTTAGAAAACGAAATTATTTTTGCACCAACCTAATAATTTGTTTGAAAACAACATTAACAGAGTATTGATTCTAGTATTTAATTCGAAAAATAAAGTGTCTTTTTGAATAAAAATATGGGGTTGCTCATCCCCCTAAGCCCCTCCCCGAACATGGTATTGGTAGTGTGGTAATTTCCTAAATTTAGTAACAAGCCAAAAAAAAAACACTACGGGAAACGGTATCTTGAAGTGCATAATGTGCACATAGTGGTAAAAAATAATGAGATAAAAATAAAATAAAGTAAATGATGAATAAATAGATCTTGTCGGTTCTTTTTAGTCAAACTTGTTTGTATATATATATATATATATATATATATATATATATATATATAGAGAGAGAGAGAGAGAGAGATCTATAAAAGGCACGATGTGTGTGTGTGTAACGAATGCACGGCCGCAATTTTCGATGGATTTGCACCAAAATTTACATGCTCATGCTCCAAGTTAGCGGGAACGCCAAGACCGACATTGCATTTCCCAACTCCCATCGATAATGGAAATAATCGATTTTTTCATGCTTCTACGACAGTTTTCATGTAGTTTGCGGCCATTTTCTACTGGCCAGAGTGAGAGCCAATTAAGTTCTGAAGGGACACGGCACAGAAGTGAAGAAATACAGGTACGTTATATATAACACGTTAAATGAAACTGGTAAAATGTGTTCTCTAGCCTTCGGTAGCAACCAATCTAAAAGAAGGAAAAATCTGAAGTCAAAACCATGGAAAAAGCAATAGGAAACTACTGTACTTTCTTTTATAAGAAGATATGGCAATTCACAGATAATAAAGAAAAAAAAGTGGGCAGCTATGATAGCTTACATCCTGTAGGGTCATGGCATTTAACACATTGATTGCCAACCCCAAATCAATATAGGCTCATGAAAATATATGTTATCAATGAAAGTTTTTTTCGTGCTAATATCTTTTTGAAAAAATGGCCATCAGAGTGTTTTCCTAATCCCAGAAGCCATGTAACCAATTTACAGTTACTTTTTTGTGCGCGTAATATTCTTTTTCGGAATTTCTTAATTATATATATAAAATATGTATATGTTCTATCAATTAGATGCTGCATGGCAAATAACGAAGCATTACATTTATTTTATAATTACGACCACGTAATTCTGCAAAAATTACTAATAAAAGAAAATGATTAATTTTACACATTGAGGTTGAATTAATAATTTTTCCCCTTGGACTTTGTTTTTATTTAATACCTACTATACATTTATAAAGCATTTAAGTTGTTGTGTGCCCAAATGTAAAAATAAAATATGAAAATAAATATTTTAAAAATTGAAATTACAATAAGATATTTGCTTTCCTTTACCACCTCTCCTCTCTCTCTCTCTCTCTCTCTCTCTCTCTCTCTCTCTCTCTCTCTCTTATATTTCTTTCTCAACTAATAAGAGGGCAATCCTCAAATAAAGAAAGAGGAAAAAGAAGAAAAGTCTGAACAACAGCTGCGAAACGGAAGTTCAGGGTCATGTTGTTGTGACTAGAAATCGACCAAAACAAGAGAGGCTCCATGCATAACTTCCGCTTTAAAAAGAAAAAGAAAAAGAAAGGAACGAAGGAAAATAAATAAAATAATTTTGGCTAACCAAAAGAAGAAAGAAACTTTTGATGTTAGCTGAAATCAAGCTTCGCACCAAGTAATCTGGAGACTTTCAAAATTGTATATAAAGAGGTAGCCGGGAGACAGCAAGAGTGGAGTCAACTAGAAACCGATTTGAGCATGCCGCTTGAAGAAGTAAGCGGTCGTCTGTTTAAGACATTTTTCCGCTCTTTTTGAGGGCCGATATACACAACAGATTTGTGCCGCAACAAGTTTCCACTGTAATTACACTCACGACAGCTGCCAACAAGATAACGACTACTATCAAAGCCTGACGGGTAAACTAACGGCTACCAAGCCGAACACTTGCCAACCATATTTATAAAGGACTCACCCATATTGAAATCAATTAAATAAACATATATTATTTGTTTATATTTAGAATTCCGTTCCTTTATTTCGAAGTGTTCCGAATTTTCCGATAAATATTACCAAGACCCTCTGGTTCTTCTCCAAAAAGTAAAGGTTAATGTGCCATTTGCATTTTCAAAAATTTTCACAGGAAACCACAAAACTTCTGTCTTCTTAATTCTTGTTCTTTTATTGTTCTCGCTCCTTAAAAGTAGTTTTCTCAAATTCTCTAACACACACTAACCTCTTACATCTTAGTGGATTCATTGCCTTGATTGGTGAAATGATTTAAAAATATATAGAAATATTCATAGTGTCTCCAATATTTGATGAAACAAATTAAAGTGAAAATATAACCGTCACCAGTATCTGGAGACATGGCGTAAACTGAAATGCCATGTCACCAATATATGGCGACATGGCTGTCAAAGTGTTAAAATAAGGTAGATAAATCGATTGTTATAGGATGGAAGTGTTTCGGCAGTAAACTTTGTAAGGGCCTAAGGATCTTAAAGGAGTGCTCGAATTAAAATCTATTGGGCTAGACAGGGATTAGCCGTTACGTTAAGCTGACTGCCATCTTGGTTTTCAACGGCGAACTTTATAATTAGTTATATTGAGTGGAGTAAATTAAAATTAGAAATAATATGACAGATTTTATTAGTTCATTAAAAACTGAAATGAAACAAAGATAAAATTACCGACATTTAAAAAATAAATACAAAAACAATAAAAAAGCTCCCAAAACCGAAAGTTTTCCATATGAAAAAATGTTTGGAATATTCCAGGTTTCATAATTTCGGATAAGAGATTACGTAGCCCCGTTATATGTAATCTGATGACCTCGATATGAACATTTAAAATCTTTTCAATATCGATCGTGTTCGGATATTCTGGTCATGCTTTTTCATTTCACTTTTGTCTAAATTCACTCTTCCTCGGTCTGTTGTACAACAGTAAAGTTTTATTCCTTGTTTTCTGTTTAAGATTAGGTTTCAGAGTCTCTTCCAAAGTCTACTTCAACGCTATACTTCTTCGCCTAAACTCTGAAATTTTATTTGATCTGACTCATGTAACGATAGAGCAAAACAAGAGGACTCAGGTATTTTCTTGTGTGATATAAAGAGCCGACCATTTTCCCAGCGTTTTCAGCAATGTATCGTATATATGAGTTTGCTTAACAGTCCTGGAAGTAAACAACCACTTGAATAAAACTGTTGATGAAATGGAATAAGCTTTTATATTATTATCTTATTAAAATTATTAACTGTTATTCTTAGTATTTCTATAGATTCATTCTTCGCCGCCATAATCATCAACATTGTATGTTTCTGTGTTAATTCCATTTAATAAATGGTTGTCTTCGTTCAGGACCTCGGGTCTGATAAACTGTAGCCCGAGTCGTCATTTTTAAGCCTTTAAATCACAGCTGAGATGTAAGTAAAGAAGTCTTGAAAGATAAAATTGGATCCACGTCGAAGCATCAAAAAGATAAGTGCATGTGTTTTATGAATTCCAAACAAACTATGTCTTTGTTCTATATTCCATTCCTACAAACTCATTAAGTAAGTTATTCGCTGTTTCTACCTGCTTCTCTTGCCATTAGTATGTTTCGTGGGTGTTAAATTCTCTAGGCTCTCTTTTCTCATTATGTCTCCCGTAAATTTCAACTGTCTCTTTCTGCTTATAAGAACCGCTTTCCTTGCACTTTCTCTTTTGCTTCTTGTTGATCACATGTTTTGACAATGGTATTCATAGATGCATTTATATTTAAGTTTGAAATATAACGTTCTTCCAAGATGAAGCTAATGAAAAGTTTTCTCTCTCTCACCCTGATGATAATAAAATTGCTGATAAAGATTAAAAAATAGTTAGAAATACTCGAAAAATAGTGGGTCGCACTAAAGTGACGTGATCTTTTTGAAGAGCTTAAAAATTATGCATTTTCAGTGACAGGTTGCACTATACGCAGGTAATCTTTTCTGGAGGGGTTAAAATTCATGCATTTTCGGTGACCTAGCTATTAGTCCTACATTCTTCCGGTAACCTTGGCTAACCTTAACGATACAGGTAAGCTACTTTAGACTGCTTCCCGTAACCTAGATTCTTTCTGTGGTTACATGAACAGCAGAACGTCATTCACTATGCGTGCAGCTTAAAATCTACAAATACTTTATATAAATGAAGAATTAATAATGTTCTTTATTTCCTTCCCCTAATTTGTGTTCATCTTCGTTTCCATCACTGAGGTATTGCTTTTCCAATGGCATCCCTTTCGTCTTATATATATATATATATATATATATATATATATATATATATATATATATATATACATGTGTGTGTAAACAATTTCTCAGAGTTAACCTGTAGAAAAAGACAATATTTATAAATGTAAAAGACAATAGGAAAACTAATATTAGCCGACCCGTTTCGTCCAATGTGGACTTTTTCAAGGCAAAAACGAAATGAGCTTATGAAAACAAAGTAACAAATAATAACAAAACAAAATGTCCTTAGCAACTGGAAGAATTTAGAGAACGGTATTATATTCATATTGTCAATTTTAATAAACTCATATCGTTTTTGCCTTGAAAACGTCCACATTGGACGAAACGCGTCGGCTAATATTAGTTTTCCTATTGTCTTATATATATATATATATATATATATATATATATATATATATATATATATATATATATATGTTTCAGTTGTTTTACTTATTCTGTCTTCCTCTGATTATATGTATTTTTTATTTATTCTTTACATTTACTAGTATTATTTTCTCTTATAATTCTCTGTAACATTTTCTTAAAATATTTTGACAAGGTACACCGCAATATACAGTAAATGATGATTGTACAGAGTGAAATACAAAATGAATTTTAATTCTAGTAGCTTTATTTACGGTATACAGTAATATTATCAATAGGAATCAATAAAGTTGTACTGCAGTATTTGACTACGGTAGGACCACTAGTATTGCTCAGAAGTTGGAGTCGTATTATAGTGATTTTCCAAGCGTAGCTTAGATATGGCACAAGGCCGAAAGTAGGGGGCATCCAGTGAGGATCGAACTCACTACTCAGTCGTAATTGTTCTAGCGAGACAAGCTTCCTAAACATTACACCGCCTCGAGATGCCCAAGGGGGGTCGCACTATACATGGAGTAGACTAACACACAAGTATATATGGTATTTGGATGTCAATCTTGCACCTTGATACGAAACCCGATCACTGGCGTCGGTAGGAAATATGCAGTTATCCCAGCTGCATGGCAAAACCTTTCGCTATTTTAAATTTTTATTTTTTATTTGTTTTCTTGTATTTTTTTTATGGTATTGTTCACCCAATACAAGGCCGAAGAGCCGCTCAAGGCAGAGGGTTACCGAATGAGTGTGCTTGATGCAAGCAAGTAAAAAGTACAGATTATGAAAATATGTAGAATGGAACTTCATCCCTACTAATGGAATAAAACCGATTTGACAGTCATCTATAGACACAATATTTCAAATCAGATGTTTTCAAAATAAATACGGAAAAATATGAGGATTTAAAATATTCACTCGTCTCTATATAAATAACGTGACCCCTAAAAAGCAAAGTCGTTTGAACCCTGTATAGTGCCAAAGAAAGTTTAGTGAATATCTTAAAAACAATCTATAAAAGACCTGGATTTTATAAAGTGTTCTATTTCATTTGCTTCTTTTTTTATCATGATATCATAAATGGACAAGGACATTTAATCTGACACTTTATTTATTGGTCTCATATTCCGTTTTCCTTTCAAAACAACACTCGGATATATACACGCACGTACGGATACACAGCGATCAACACAAACCTCCGGTGGTAATATATACCCACGTTGATTTTCAAAACTCCCTTGCCAATAGGCAGACAAATGACAAACCCCTTGTTCAGACATTAATAGGACTGACCACTACCTGCCAGCATCAGCACGACAATAAGTCCCCTACGTCTTTTGACACCGCCTTTACAAGTCAAGAGATGGATGGAGACAGGGACAGCATCTGTCTTTCACCTGCCTGTTGGCGACATTATCGAAAGAAAGACAACCAAACGTTCATTTTATTTCCTTACATATCAGTTAATATTTTGTGTATCATAAGTTGGCAAGACATTAAATAGCGGGTTTCCATGACCTTCATGGCGGGAAGAACTTACACCAACAGCGAATAAGAAGAAGAAGAAGAATTAAAATAAAAAAAAGAGGCGGAGAAGGAAAGGTGAGGGAGAGAATATTTTAATAAAAAAATAAAAAAAAACTAATAGAGAGACAGAAAAAATCGTTGCTAAAGTCAAAGTTCTCACGATCCAGTGAAGTCAGCTCTGCCATTACACACACACACATACACATACATATATATATATATATATATATATATATATATATATATATATATATATATATATATATATATATAAGATATCGTGATGTCGTTGGTTTTCGATTGTGGCGAAGGAGTTTAATACGAAGTCTCTATTGCAGTCAGTTTCTCTACAATTAAAATCTGACACCCGACCACGTCACAAAATTAATTCTGCAAATATTACTAATACTGAGGTTGAATCAATAATCTTTTCATTGAACTTTGTTTTTTTATACCTACATTTATAAATCATTTAAGGAATCATCAAGAAAAGGTTAATAGATACAATGTGCCATTTGTATTTTACAAAAATCCCACAGGAAGCCACAGATCTTCTATCTTCTAATTTCTTTCATATTCTCTAACACTCAGTAACTCCTTACGTCTTAGCGAGTTTATTGTCATACTTGGGGTGAAATGTATATATATATATATATATATATATATATATATATATATATATATATATATATATATATATATACACACACACACAAGTATATGATTGGTGTATACGGAATAAATCCTAATAACCAACAATTACTATTCTTAAAAGTGTGCTCAATACAGAGTAGAGCAGATATAATTATTTATTTAAAAATTATAACATAAATATGTTAAAAATTATAACCTAAATATATTATTACATATTTATGTTATAATTTTTAAATAAATAGTTATATATATATATATATATATATAGATATCTTATCTTATCTTCTCTCCCACCTCACTTCCTCACTTCGTTAATTTTACATATGCTTGATGAGGTCCATCAAAAACGTGTGAATTTCTTTTCATTTTTCATTTCAACCTTTGGAAGTAAAGTCTGATGATCCAGAGCCCTGTTAAAGGGGTTGTGGTGAAATAACTTATTACATGGAACCTTAAAGTGGTCTGTTTTTATTCAAACATATCTGCTCTGAATTTTACATTGAGCTCTCTGAATATCATCCTCGTTGGGTCTACCCATGCGGATTACCTAGTTTTGCATAAACTATATATATATATATATATATGTATATATATATATATAGTGCTTCCAATATTTGCGGAAGGAAATTAAAATGAAAATACAAATGTCACTAGTATCTGGAGAGACAGCGTAACTGAAATGCCATGTCACCAATATATGGCGCCATGTCTGTCAGCGTTTTAGAAATAAGGTAGATAAATCGATTGTTAACAGAATGGAAGTGTTTCATCAGTGAACTTTGTAAGGGCCTCAGGATCTTAAAGGAGCTCTCGAATTAAAATCTATTGGGCTAAACCGACTTTAGCTATTTGGCTAAGCTAACTGGCATCTCGGCTTCAGTCACTTTCCTACCATTGCAACGTTGTTTCCTCGTGCTTTTTCTATTAATGGTTTCCATCATTATTATTCTGGTGAGCTTTCCCTTCTTGTAGTCCAGCACTACATTGGTGGCAAGGTCTCATCATTTTACAGTTGAAATGGCTAGATGAACCTTAATTTCCATGCTAACAGTTTCTTCTCTCGCACTTCTCGCTTGTGGAACTTTCTTCCGGTTTCTTGCTTTCCAGTTAAATTTGATTTTTTTAGATTTAAATACAATATCAATCGTTATTTTTGTCGCCTTAATTCCTGTTATTTTATTGTTCTCTCTTCGTAATTATGTTTTCCACAGATTCTTTTACACTCAATAACCCCTATCGACTTAGTGACTTTATTGCCTTGCTTGGAGTGAAATGATTTTTAAAAAATGGCTGAGTCATAAGTAATTTCCGTTTTTGTTTATGAACCTTATTCTTAAAAAAAATTTAGGTCCAATTATATTTTATTCCATTATTATTATTTTTTAATCATTCCACCCCAATCAAGGCAATAAAGTTACTAAGACGCAGGAGATTACAGAGTGCGAAAGAAATTAAGAAAAAGAAAAACATAATAAGTGCGAGAATAATACTAGAACAGGAATTAAGAAGACAGAAGATTACGATTGACGTTGCATTTAAATTTTTGAAGATCTGACTGGAAAGCAAGGAGCCTGAAGAGAGTTCCACAATCGAGAAGTGCCATAAAAGAAACTGTTAGCATAGCACTTGCGGTTACATCTCGTCATTTCAACTGTAAAATGATGCAACCTTGCCGCCATTCTAGTACCGCGCTTAATTTAATAAAGTCTTTGTACCGGAGCGGAAAGTTTGTCCGAAGAATTACCAAGAAAGTATTTATATCATTACCATTTATTTGCAACGGCTTGTTTCCACTTATCATGCAACCTTCTGGTTAAAATTCTTGAATCTGGTTCTCATTAGATAAAATTTTCCTCCACCCAAGCGTTTTGCAGCGATCAAAAAGAAAAATGAATAATCGGTTAGTGCAAAAAGTCAGGTGGCTATGTCAAAAATGTGACATCGAAATCTGAATGCGCATTGGAATCGCCAAAAATGCATTCTACTGAACATTCCTCTATGGCACGGGTTCGGAAACCTTTTGCTGAGCCGACTTAGGGTTCTAAAATCATTCGGCGTGACAACGGCATACATATTTTTATACAAGTCATGGTGAATATACCTGTTCTACAACATTTTATATAGCAATATACTTTAGTATATATTTTATATAGTAATATATAGCAGATATATTTTAGTATTAGGTTGGTGCAAAAATAATGACGTAATAATGTCGTTTTTTGACGAATTTTTAATGTCAAAAAACGACATTATTGCGTCATTATTTTTGCCCCAACCTAATATATATTAAAATTGAAACAGCTAAATATCTTCTTTGCGTTGTAGTATTAGGTTGGTGCAAAAATAATGACGTAATAATGTCGTTTTTTGACGTATTTCTTAACGTCAAAAAACGACATTATTACGTCATTATTTTTGCACCAACCTAATAGTTATTAGTTCGTCCTTCATAATGTCATTTGCGGCTACGTGCCATTCGAAATTGCTTGGCGTGCCACGAGCGGCACGCGTGCCGTAGGTTGCCGACCCCCTGCTCTATGGCATTGGTTCTCACGCTTTTTTTTTTTTTTTTTTACCCATGGAGAACTTTTACACTTTTTTTTTTTGGTAGACCCCCATAACCATTCGATAGAGAAAAAAAAGCTTATTTTATTTTTCACTAATAGATAACTTTGGGAATTGTATTAGAAATAGTAAATGTATATGGTTTATTTTGAAGTAAAACTAATTTAATGAAAATAAACTTGTATTTAATAACTAAATTCTATGAATCATTTACGTACACAAGTAAATATAACTCAGAATAAACCATTTTAAAATATGTGAGTAATTAATAAATTTTTAAAAAGTGCAGACTAAAATAATGAGACCCTTGCCGTTGATGCTGCTCTGCAAGTTATTTTTTATATCGATGTCAATGATAGTTGAAGATCATCTTTTCAATGTTGAGTCTATTACTATATTAATTCATTTATATGATTATTTTATTTTATTAATATTTAAAAAAAATAATATTATTATTTATTTATATAATAAATTATAATCTTTATATAATTGTTCTTTATATATCCTTCTCATTTTTTATAATGAAAGCATCCGGCAGAGTAAAAGAGACGCTAAGTTACATCGATTGATCGCGTTTTCTTCTAGTTTCAGGGTTGTTCTTTCATTTTTAGTATGACGGTGTAGCGTACGTGCCAAATATAGCGTCGAGTTGATTCACTAAATGTAGCAGGAACACCAAAATATATAGGTACTACTACTATTTATATTAATGATTCTTCCACGTACAGGATTCAAGAAATAATAACATCAACTCCAATTTGTTAACCAACAAATATATATTGAATAAAATACAAGCATGAAATAAAATCGTATTCACAATGTAGATTAAACAGAAGGAAGTTCTTTGACTGTAGATTGATTGTAATCAACTGTTTGAAGAAAGTTCTATTGTGAAATAAATGTTCTGAAATAATTATTAGATCAAAGTTTGCATGTGAAGAATGAATAACACCAAGAATACAATTGCTTGACTTGTGTTGTGAATAAACTGGTTTGAATCAACAAAGTTCTGGTTGATTGTGCTTGGTGAAAGTTACAGAGAGAAAATGTAAGTTTGTAGTTACAAAATTCTGTGTCTGTGTGTGCGTTAGAGTGTGATGAGCAAGATCGTGGATTTGTGTTGACGGCTGGGATCTTACTGGATCTTACTGGCGACTTGCGAAAAGTCTCCCTATTTAAGGGAAAGAGGTAGGCTCCCAAGGAACCGCAGGAAAGCTTGATCTTACATTAAAAATATGTGATTGGTTAAAATTAACCAATCACTATACGCGTACTAAACAGAATAGGTAAGTATGCTCAGAACCAAAATATTCAAAGGAACGACTGCTATACAAAGGTAGTACTAATTTATAAGCCAAACGTAGGCGAATAAAATGACTTGAAGTGTATGTGGGTGTGAAAAACATAGCAACTACTATAACGGTGTTCAGGGCTACAGCCTGGTCACAGCACCAATTATGACGTATCCAGGACACAGCCTGTCCGCGGCGACCAATTATGAGACGGCGTTCCGGGTCCGGTCTGCTTCGGTCTCCAGGTATGGCGGTACTCAGGGTCAATCCCGGTCTACCCGCTTGGTCAGGATCGATCCGGGTATCAGAGAACAAGCCGTCAGCCCGCTCGTCGATCGTTGATGGCGTTTGACACAGCAGCTGGTCTCAAAGTTGACCTCTTCAATTGTGACCTCTCTTACCCACGTTTGTGATTTTGATCTTAAGACGGTCAAGCCAAATTTCCACTGGGGTATCTTAACCATGCTAAACCAAGCAGTTGAACACGTGCATACAAAATTGAAAAATAAAATGAACGACGCCCGAATAAGTCATGATATGATGTTTATATCAGATAAAAAAAAAATATTTACAGTTCTTTTCTTCGTTGTTCTTTTTCTTCTTTTCCCCACCCGTTCTAATAATTGGCGACGGAACGAAAATTACGGGTAGCTTCTTTGAAGAAGCTTCAAGTACTGTGATTTGTACTTTCACGGAAGGCACAAGGTTATTCGTCGGAGTTTTTCTTCATCAGCAGATAGTTGTTATTATTATCTTCATCAGGTTGGCAAGCAGCGTTATATCAGAAATCTCTAACGGACCCCAACTCTCTCCAAATCCAACTCCAACTTTCTCCAACTAACGAGCCCCAACTAACTTTGGCCCACGTGGTCACTTGTATTCATGGGTGTCCCTTTCAAATGGTGGGGTGCGGGCGAATAGGTGGGTTTTTACAAATTCCCCAAAGTTCAACCAGTTTTTCTCTTTCGTTTTCTTTTTCACATTTCCAATTTTGGAAGATCCTCTCCTCCTTCGGAAGGAGCCATTATATGATGTCAGCCTTTCTAGCGTCATCCTCTGTTTTAAATCTGTTTACAATTGTAATTTTTTCTCAGGGATATTTTGGCTGATAATTTTCTCCGTCAAGCTGGACATCTCTCAACAGCCGACCTTAACCTCTGGCCTCTGATCCTGCTCCTGTGTCTAGAAAAGTCACATTGTGTAACTTTTTTCAACAAAATTCATACATCTATTCCCATATCCTGGGAAAATAATTCTCTTTCTGACAAAAATTTAAAATCGTTTTGCTTTAACTCTTTTCGTCCGTACGTCAGGTTAAATATTGTTACATTAGTATTTTAATATGGCGTAGATGACTGTGTAGAGATTTCAAATTTTCAGCTGTAACAACCGTTCCGAAATGAAATTGCTCGATGGACAACTAAAATATTACAGTGGACCTCAAAATTGCTATTTTCTGTGTAGACCACAGTAATGTTACATGGACCTCCAGGGTCCATATACCACCCGATTGAGACCCACAGCTTTATGGTATCTAGACTGTATGATTTTATCGACGTTGCAGCCACTGGAGGTTAAAGGAAGAATACTTCAACGATATCAAAACACACACAAACACACACACACACAATATTCCCTTTCTTCCACGACGCTTAGCTTTTGGTGTCGGTTGTGGAGATTTACCTTTCTCAAGATACTGTCTTTTACGTTGGACATTTTCGTTTGTTGGTGTAGTCCAAATTGATTAACTGCCATGTATGACGATAAATTGTTCATTACAATCAGTTCTCTCCAAAAAGGAAATTATTAATGACTTAACTTTTGAATCTGGTATGCATCAACCGATTATTACCTTTTGGGAATGCTGCAAAACCAAGGAGCTCTCTCACTAAGGGGGAGTTGGGAAAGATGAAAATATAGACGGACATGGGGAATAAAAAGCTAACCCAGTCGAGATAAAAAGAGGGCCAAAAACAAATTGGGGAGGTTGGGAATCTCGACTTGGATCATAACCAAAGAGGGGACGGAGGGGATAGAGACATAAACAATAACATTAATATTTCTAAAAAAAAAAAAAAAAAAACACACCTGGATGGATGACATTATTAATATTTTTTGGAAGTACGTGTTTTGACCAACCGAGTTCCAATTTTTTTTCTTGTGTTATTCTTCTTGTCTGTGGCCTTACGTTGTCATCGATGAGGATTACATTTTTCCTGTAAACCGTCTTTCGACCAGACACTTTGCATCTGCTGAACGTATAAACGTGCATTTACTATTTGATCATGTTTTCAAGAACTCTAAATGGATAATAATCCCACGACGCTACCACACGCACAACATTATCCTTCTTCTATGGAGCTAAGCTTTTGATGCCGGTCGTATCTTTTACGTTCAACATTGTCGTACGTTAGTCCAAATTGTTTCGTAACTTTCACATATGATTGGTAGTTAAAATGATACGCTCGTCATTACAAACAGAAATTACTTACGATCCAATCAAATACAAATATATTATCCAATATTAAGTGGATGGCAAAGCAGAATTAAAAAGGCATTTAACAAATGACAATTTCATCTAATAAAAAAAACAACATATAAGCAAGTTAATATTTGATTAATTGCATATTCGGAAATAAATTTTTAAAACATTTTCATTCTTAACGACATATCGAGCTTACGGTTATATCACGTCGAAACACCGGTTCCTGTATGATCACCGAAGTTAAGCAGCGTCGAGCCTGGTCAGTAACTAGATGGGTGATGCTTGGGAATACCAATACTATAAGCTTGGGAGTGCGGATTGTGTAATGAGTAACGGAAATTGAAAATCGGAGAGTCGAGTTCCAATTTCAGCCGGGTTAGTTACATTCGCTTACGCTCAAATACCCTTGAACCCACTACTTATTCCCCAGCTATGGGTTAATTAGTAGAACTAGTATCAGTAAAACCTTTTTATCCCCAAAACATTCTTAAAATCTAAAAATATTTTCTCGTTTTGAATAACCAATAGGTCGATAACCCGTAAAAAAGCAAATCAATCAATTCTGCCGTAGTCTATACTATTTATAAATAATATAAACAATTTCTTCAAAAATGTTTACTCAATCATTTTTTTCTGGTTTTAAATAACCTTCAAAAGGTTGATAAGCTGTAAAACAGAAATCAATCAATTAATGCTATATTCCTCCGTCCTGGCTATGACGATAAACTACATCCAACAGCAAGGCCTCTGATCAGGAGGTTTTGAGGAGCGTGGAACCACCTCTTAATTGTTGGTGTTCCCAGGTCCACTCTGACCCGGGGGTGGTAGCACTTGTTTTTGTCCTAAATATGGGCAAATAATCAATCCCAAAACTGGGGTCAAAACACTATGAAAGTGTAAAAATAGGTTTTAATACCAGAAATAATTTGTAAAAAATTATTACCGTACATTTTTGGAAAAATATATTACCAACAATAAAAATCTTGTCGACATTAAATAACACAATGAGGTTGATATGCCGTAAAACAAAATAAAACAAAAGAGCTATATTCCTTCAGGATACAGGTGATACTAGTTCTCCACATATTTTCTTTAATATGTGTTGCCATCATTTCTGGGAGGAGGAATATAATGGAGTGGCTTACATTTACGATTTTGAATTCAAAATAGTCCTTTTCATAGAAGGATTAATTTGAGTTCAAATGTTAGATTACATAGATTATCTTGCTACTTAGCCTATAGCTAATGGAAGAAGAGGATTAGTATGAAGTGGATGCAACAGGCTAGAATCTGAATTCGGATCAACGATTCCACTTTGTGTTCCTAATCTTTACGCTACAATCACATTTAAAATGACATCAAGAAAATTTGAGATTAAATACGATATAAATTTGGTTGACACTCAACGTTCTAAGCGACTCAAACGAATTTTGGGTCATGGGTATTTTTGTGTGAGGTTATACAGGCGACATTATCAAGCCAGCCGTTCTAGGATAATCCCTCTTTCATCAGTAAGAATTATCAGATTCATTCCCAGATTAAAAAGATACAGGATAAAGATTTTTTTTCCTCTGGTTGTCAACAAGAAGTTCAAGGTGCAAAGTACGAATTGGAGACGTCAAAATTAAACAACTTCCAAAAGTCTAAATACCTGAGAAGTGTTCTTACACGTCGAAAAATGTGACATCGAAATCCAAACGCGCATTTGTATAGCTATAGATGCGTTCTGGTGAACTTTCTTCTAGATATTTATTATGTAAAAATTACATAATTGTGGCACAAGGCCGAAAAAGAGGAGGGGTTAAAGCTGGTCCACACTATCTTATACCTAGCTAATCCGATTCACGACCCATTCACTCATTACAATTTACCCATTCGCCACAATAACTCGTCCATCACCAATCAATCCTTCATGCACCATAATACCACATCCTCTTTAGGGGGACCTACAAAACGCGCCCCATGCCATAAAAATTTAATGATAGTGAAATATATATAAAATCTGTGATGAAAAAATGAGAGGGGGCGGAAATGAACCCAGTAACAAACGGAAATATTAAAACAAATCAAATTAAACATAACTGATGTTAGTAGGGCCCATCCAACCCTCAAAAAGGAGAGGCCACTGTATTCCGCCCATGGGACAAAATCAAGAAGCTCTCTCACTACGGGTGAACTTTCTTCTGTGGTACAAAGACTTTATGAAATTAAGCATAGTACTAGATTGGCGGCAAGCTTTCATCATTTTACAGTGGAAATGGCTAAATGTAGTGGTGGCATCCTACCGATTCGCGCGAATCGATTCTTAAAATTATAAAAGCTTAGCGAACCGGTTGTTGGATTATCCGAAAATAATCTTATATATTAATAGCCCATATATAATAGCTAAAAATAGAATTAATAACATTGCTGTAAGTTCTGCAGAAGCTGAAAGAGGGTTTTCTGTGATGAAAAAAGAAATCGTCTTGAAGCTAAAAATGTGTCAAATATTCTCGTCATAAATTTGATAGATCTTCCATTGAGTCCTTGAGACTGCAGCAATTCAGTTCGAATATGGCTAAGAAACCATAACAAAGCCGAAGACACGAATCAAAAAGTATCAGACTTCTGAACAGAAATATGATGAGACCAAAATTTCAATCTAGAAATATCTTAATAAATAAATGTTTTTTTTATTAAATTATTAAAATGGTTTAATTCTTTTTGATACTATAAAGTGATTTATTTTCATTCTCAGATTGAAAAGAAAATAAGCAGAAATGGTTCCTAATGATTACCTGCCTTTATAGAATCGGTTCCTGGAAATTTGGGACGCCATTATTGGATAGATATAACCCTAAGTTCTGTACCAATAGTTTTTTTTTCTCTCATACTTCGCGTTTATGGAACTCTCTTCTGGCTTCTTGCTTTCCAATCAAGCTGAATGTTTAAAAATTTAAATGCAATGTCAATCCTTATCTTCTGTCTTCTTAATTTCTGTTCCTTTATTGTTCTTGCTTTGTAACAATGTTTTCTTTTTCTTCTATTCTTTCACACTCAGTAACTCCTGCGTTTTCGTGGCTTTATTGCCTTGCTTGGGGTGAAATTATTAAAAAAACAAATTTCAAAAGCAAAAAAAGAAAATTTAGTTAGAAACAAAGAAAAGGGTGATGAAGTACAATGTAATATCAATCCTGGACAATTACTTCACAGATGAAGAGAAGACTGGCAGTAAGAGAAATGTGATTCTACAGAAGAATGCTGAGAATACTATAGATGGAGCTCGTAAGCAACGAGGAAGTCTTAAAGAAAATGAATCAGGAAAGGAGAACTGAAATGTATTGCACACATAACGAGGAAGAAGTGCTTAGAGAATTTAATACTAACAGACCATATCGAAGGCAAAAAGGGACAAGAGAAGACAGCGGGTCACCTACCTGACGGACTTGAGTGAATGGATCGTGGAAGTGGGCGGGTGGCAGAGATGGTGAAAAAAAAGACAAACGTTATTACAAACTACAAAGGATAAGAAGTTCTGAAAAATCATAATCGTCCACGCCCTGAAGGGACACGGCACATAGAAGATGATCTCATATCGGCTACAGGTTTTTAATACCTTCCTTGCCATGTGCGAACTGCACTGAATCACTATTTTCGATTCAATACCAGAGAGAAAACATCAAGAATAATGAACCTTTTTTTCCCCGACAAATTATGCCATTAGATGTTACAAAAAGGATCTTTGGATTTAAATGGTTTCATCACTAATCTAAGGATTATCCGGTTTATTTCCAGATTAAAAAGGTACGAGATGAAAGACGTTTTTCATTTGTCCCTTTCTCCAAGACAATCATTGTTTTTTTTTCTGACTTCATCACCATCTTCCAATTGTGTCTTGAATTACTGTTGAATTGTAAATGAATCAGAATTAAACAAAAATTAGGCACTCCTCAAGACGCAATACTTGTAAAATTGAAAATTATTCATTCTTTTTTCATTTTAGAATAGGGAGTGGGGGAATCCTGTTCATAATATTGAACTTGGTCTTAGCTGTTGTGCATACGTAAAGAGCTTTTCTTTTTTTTTTACAAGATTTATTTTAAATAAAAGGGTATGCGGGTGATGAATTGGATAACAATGAGAAATCGGAGAGCTGAGTTCGAACTCCAATTGAGTTACATCTACTTACGCATGGAAAGGTCTGAATCCACTTCCTCCTACCAGCTATGGATTAAATAGTAGAATTTCTATGTGAAAAAATCATGGTTATTCTAAAAAAAAAATTGTAATATTTACTCAAAAAAAGAAAAAGAATTGTTTTTACAGTTCAAAATATGTTAGGGTCAGAGTTAAGTAACTCACAAAGTTTTGATAACCGTAAAAAAAAAAAAAAATAAATAAATCAACTTTCAAATAAAAAACACTCTAAAAGAATTTTTTTAAGTTTTAAAAATTCAGAAAATTACCAAAAAATTCAGATACCACCGATGTAAGCACATTTTTAAATTTGAAATTTGTAAATAATAGCAAAGGCTAATAACTCTGTAAAAGGTTAGGGATTGATGTCATTGTGTCAAAATTACGAAATCTAAATCGACAAAAATCAATATTTTTCGGTTCTGACAAATGCCTTACCTTGAGGAAGGTCTAATGAATGTCTATGAACAAAACTTATTCTCCGAAAAAAATTCCCTATTTTTTACGAATGGAATCGGCTATTTAAGTAGTTCCCCTTTTTTATTATATTTCCCTTCAAAACATATCTCCCCACAGCTTCCTTTTCTTTATTATCTGTGAATAGTTATGACGTCAAGAGAAAGATTGAGGTGTGGCTTCCTGACACATCCTCCACGGTTTTGAATTCAGAGTTGTTCTTCTCCTAGACTGGTTACCCACTAAAGCTAGAGAGTCCAGTCTACGCTGCTATTTAACCCATAATTGAGGGGAGGGAAAATATGGATGCATGCCTTTTCTAAGAGTATTTGTGCGAAAGTGAATGTAACAAACGAGTCAAAGATTTGAACTCGAATCACCGATTTCATTTTCCATGTCAATAACCGTTACATCACGTGAATATCCAAATATAAACTTTACATTAAAAAAAATGTTTTGTCTTGATTTAAAAAAATGCCGTCGGGTGTCACAATCGTTTCGATCTCAGGGTGCAGTCACTTGCTTCTGTTGAGAAGTTAAAAAGATTTCCATCTAGAATTCTTTCATGTAGTTTAACCTTGAATCAATTTGGAAAACAAAAGTTCTTCAGATCATTGTATTTAAATTTAAGAAATCATCTTCTTCTTTATGTTCCATGTCCCTTCTGGACTTTGGCAATCATGGCTCTCCACAATTTCCTGTCCTTTGTAGCTCTTAATAAATTCTGTCTTTTTATTATTTCTCCTAAACCTTCTTCGGCCATCCAAGCTCACTAAGTATGTTATGCGTTGTTTGCTACTGTCCACCTTGCCTTCAATCTGTCTTGGGAGAATCAGATTTTCCAAGTCTTCTTTCCTGATTACATGCCCTAGAAATTTCAACTCGTATCTCTTCACGATGTTCAGTATAAGTTTCCTTTTGTTTCTATTTTCTCTATAGATTCGGTTCATGCTTTCCGCAGCATCCTTCTATAGAACCACATTTCTGATGCTTCAAGTCTCTTCTTCATCTTTGAGGGGATTGTCCAGCATTCACTGCTATATAAGAAGACTGATATCACGTAACAGTTCAGTACTCTTTTTGTTGTTTCAAACGAAGTTTTTTTGTTTCTTAATAATCTTAGCTTTTGGAAAGCATCTTTAGCTATCCCAATGCGCATTCGTATTTCAGTGTCCCACATACTCTCCTCTGTTAAAACACTTCCCAGATATTTAAATTTTTTACTTGAGTCATTTTGGTATCTCCGATTTGCAATTCGCATTTTAGGTTCATCGTATAGCTAATAACCATGTTCCGTCATTATTTAAAGAAGCTCACTAACAATTGTGGGATTATCTTTTTGCTAAGAACCATATATTCCGTCTTCTGATGCTTAATCATCTCGTCCCTCTTTCATTCACTACCTCCTCCTGTAAGAGTCTATTTCACTTTCCTTTCTAGGTCTGCTATCAACACTGTGTCATCTGCATATCTTATGTTGTTATGATTGTCATTGCCAATAATGAATCTTGATAGGACATCTAATTCTGACTGAATTGCCTCACTGCATAGGTTGATTAAGTCTCATGTGCAACCCATTCAGTAGGAGTTCTTGTACTTTCCTTTCTATGTCTGCTATCAACACTGTGTCATCTGCATATCTCATGTTGTTATGATTGTGGTTGCTAATAATGAATCTTGAGAGGACTTCTAATTCTCTCTGAATTGCTTCACTGCATAGGTTGATGAAGACTCATGTGCAACCCATTCCGTAGAAGCTATTGTAGTTTCCATTCTACGTCTGCTATCAACACTGTGTCATCTGCATGATTTTCTTATGATTGTGGTTGCCAATAATGAATACTGATAGGACTTCTAATTCTCTCTGAATTGCCTCGCTGCATAGGTTGATTAAGTCTCATGTGCAACTCATTCAGTAGAAGTTCTTGTAGTTTCCATTATATGTCTGCTATCAACACTGTGTCATCTGCATGATTTTGTTATGATTGTGGTTGCCAATAATGAATCCTGATAGGACTTCTAATTCTCTCTGAATTGCCTCACTGCATAGGTTGATGAAGTCTCATGTGCAACCCATTCAGTAGAAGTTATAGTGGTTTCCATTCTACGTCTGCTATCAACACTGTGTCATTTGCATGATTTTGTTATGATTTTGGTTGCCAATAATGAATCCTGATAGGACTTCTAATTCTCTCTGAATTGCCTCACTGCATAGGGTGATTAAGTCTCATGTGCAACCCATTCAGTAGGAGTTATTGTACTTTCCTTTCTATGTCTGCTATCAACACTGTGTCATCTGCATATCTCATGTTGTTATGATTGTGGTTGCTAATAATGAATCTTGAGAGGACTTCTAATTCTCTCTGAATTGCTTCACTGCATAGGTTGATGAAGACTCATGTGCAACCCATTCAGTAGAAGCTATTGTAGTTTCCATTCTACGTCTGCTATCAACACTGTGTCATCTGCATGATTTTGTTATGATTGTGGTTGCCAATAATGAATACTGATAGGACTTCTAATTCTCTCTGAATTGCCTCACTGCGTAGGTTGATAAAGTCTCATGTCCAACCCATTCAGTAGAAGTTATTGTAGTTTCCATTCTACGTCTGCTATCAACACTGTGTCATCTGCATGATTTTGTTATGATTGTGGTTGCCAATAATGAATCCTGATAGGACTTCTAATTCTCTCTGAATTGCCTCACTGCATAGGTTGATGAAGTCTCATGTGCAACCCATTCAGTAGAAGTTATTGTAGTTTCCATTCTACGTCTGCTATCAACACTGTGTCATCTGCATGATTTTGTTATGATTGTGGTTGCCAATAATGAATCCTGATAGGACTTCTAATTCTCTCTGAATTGCCTCACTGCGTAGGTTGATAAAGTCTCATGTGCAACCCATTCAGTAGAAGTTATTGTAGTTTCCATTCTACGTCTGCTATCAACACTGTGTCATCTGCATGATTTTGTTATGATCGTGGTTGCCAATAATGAATCCTGATAGAACTTCTAATTCTCTCTGAATTGCCTCACTGCATAGGTTGATGAAGTCTCATGTGCAACCCATTCAGTAGAAGTTACTGTAGTTTCCATTCTACGTCTGCTATCAACACTGTGTCATTTGCATGATTTTGTTATGATTTTGGTTGCCAATCATGAATCCTGATAGGACTTCTAATTCTCTCTGAATTGCCTCACTGCGTAGGTTGATAAAGTCTCATGTGCAACCCATTCAGTAGAAGTTCTTGTAGTTTCCATTATATGTCTGCTATCAACACTGTGTCATCTGCATGATTTTATTATGATTGTGGTTGCCAATAATGAATCCTGATAGGACTTCTAATTCTCTCTGAATTGCCTCACTGCGTAGGTTGATAAAGTCTCATGTGCAACCCATTCAGTAGAAGTTATTGTAGTTTCCATTCTACGTCTGCTATCAACACTGTGTCATCTGCATGATTTTGTTTTATTGTGGTTGCCAATAATGAATCCTGATAGGACTTCTAATTCTCTCTGAATTGCCTCACTGCACAGGTTGATGAAGTCTCATGTGCAACCCATTCAGTAGAAGTTACTGTAGTTTCCATTCTACGTCTGCTATCAACACTGTGTCATCTGCATGATTTTGTTATGATTGTGGTTGCCAATAATGAATCTTGATAGGACTTCTAATTCTCTCTGAATTGCCTCACTGCATAGGTTGATGAAGTCTCATGTGCAACCCATTCAGTAGGAGTTCTTGTAGTTTCCATTCTACGTCTGCTATCAACACTGTGTCATCTGCATGATTTTGTTATGATTGTGGTTGCCAATAATGAATCTTGATAGGACTTCTAATTCTCTCTGAATTGTTTCACTGCATAGGTTGATTAAGTCTCATGTGCAACCCATTCAGTAGGTGTTCTTTACTTTCCTTTCTCTGTCTGCTATCAACACTGTGTCATCTGCTTGATGTTGTTATGATTGTGGTTGCCAATAATGAATCCTGATAGGACTTCTATTTCTCTCTGAATTGCCTCACTGTAAAGGTTGAATAAGTCTGTTGAGAAGACACACTCCTTTCTGTTTTCATATATCTGCTGAACTCATGTTTTATCCGGATGCAGGCGCTTTGCTGCCAGTATAGTTTCTTTGTTATTCTAACATGCTGTCAAGTTTGCTCAGCACTTACAATAGATGTTTGTGGTGTACTTACTGCCCTCAATAAATTTTGTCCTTTTGCCACTTCCTCTCAGATCACGTTCTGTCATCCACCTGCTTAAGCCACCCAAGTATGTCATGTGTTGCTTTCCTTTATCTCCCTTTCTCTCTATTTGACCTTTCTGTGCCGTGTCCCTTCAGGATGTAGATGATCATGGCTCTCCACTTCCCCCTATCCCTTGTACCTCTCAATTAGTTTCGTCCTTCTGTCACCTCCCCTAGATAACATTCTATCATCCACTTGCTTCAGCACACCAGGTAAGTCATGTGTTGCTTTCCCTTGTCTCTCGTTCCCTCTATTCGACCTGTGAGTATCATATTCTCCAGTCCCTCCTTTCTCATTACGTGTCCCAGAAACTTCAGCTGCTTCTTTCTAATGTTAAGCATAAGCCTTCTCCTTGTTTGCAACCTCTCCAAGATCGTTGCTCACAGGCTCGGTCAATAATGTCCTTAGCATCCTTCTGTAGAATCACATCTCTGTCGCCTTGAGTCTCTTCTTCATTTCTGTGGAGATCGTCCAACATCCTCTGTCGTAAAGAAGGACAGATGTCATACAAAAGCTCAGTACACTTTTCTTTGTTACCAAAGTAATTCTCCTGTCTCACAATACTCTGCCCAGCTTTTGGAATGTGCTCTTGCCATCTCAATATGTCTACAAATCTCAGTGTTGCACTTGCCGTACTCTGTCAAAACACTTCCTAGATATTTAAACTTTCGCACCTGCTTGATTTTAGTTTTCCCTATCTGCAAATTGCATTTCAGGCTCATCCTATTCCTGATGACCATGCATTCTGTCTTCTTGTAGTTTATGTTTAGTCCCTTCTTCTTACTCTCCTTTGCTACCTTCTGTAGGAGGGTTTATAATTTCTTTTTCCATCTATGCTATCAGTACTGTGTCATCTTGAGAGAATTGGAAATCCTACCAGGATTCGGCATTGGCAGCCACAATCTTAACAACATAAGATACGAATGCCTTTGCGTAATCTATAAAACACAGGTACAATTGAAATTTATCTACAACTCGTTGGAGATGTTAACATTCATAAAACCTCATATATAAGAAGATTAATAAAGAATGTCGAACAAGGGAGATAAGAAGTTGTAACTGCTATCCTTTCCTTTGTATTCTAATCTTTCATCGTCTTTCCCCTCTCTCTAATGCTTACACTTCCTCTTCTATCTATGCAATCATTTTATCACCGTCTTCTGTCTATATCTTTTTTGCGTCGTCTTCTTTTTTTACGCGCCCATTCAATGGTCTTTTTTTCTTCTCCCTCTTTCACTTCCATTTTTTTCTCTACTTGCCCATTTTAACGTCCGCTTTTTTTTTGCATTCCTCTTCTCTTTCTAACTACCCATTCATTCATCCTCTCTTTTTTCCTTTTTTCTTTCAAAATGCATAATCTATCGTCGTTTATCTACTCAGTCTTTTAATTCTCCTCTTTTTAGGCGTCTATCCCATCGTCCTCTTTCTTCTCTATATCTCTCTCTCTCTTTCGTTACCCTCTTTTTCTTGCGCCTATTCTATCTCTCTTTCGTTTTCTCCTCATTCGTCACATTACTGATCTACTTTCTTCATCTTTCTCCTCTTCTCATACTCTCTATTTATTTCCATTCCTTTTCTTTTTCCAGGTCCATTCTATAGATTTCTTCTTCTTCTTCTCCCTTTACTTCCTATTCTTTCTACACCTATTCACGTGTTCTCTTGCTCCTCTATTCTATTATCCGCTTTTATCTCTCCCTTTCTCTTCTCTGTACACGCCCATTTTTAAAAACTTCTTCCTCTCTCCCACTTCATTTTCTTTTTACTCACTCATTCTCTCACCCCACTTTCTCCTTTTTCTTTTTCTCACGCTTTCATTTGCTTCTTATACTTCATCGTTTTCTTTCTTGATTTTAACCGCCTCGCCTTCTACTCCAAACAGCCACTTTTTATTCAATTAAATACAAAATTCATCTGTCGCCACGTTAGACCCGCCTATTTTTTTTCCCCGAGCGACTCCTTAGCTGAAAGCCACTAAACATCTGTGAAAAACAAAGGGGTAGTCAGTCATCTAGCACTATAGCGCCCATCCAGGGGGTCCACCTTAACAAAAAACAAAAAAAAATAGAAACGAAAAGTTTTTCTTTTTTTTTCCTTCATTCTCCTTCTTCCTATTCTTATCGGTTGATAAACAAACGGGTCTCATTTTTATCACCCAGCCTGTTAAAGTAGAAGTCACAAGACACAAAACGTCCATTTACTTACGAAATGATGTGAATTGCTTCTATTATTTGTTCAATAATCTGCCAGCAGAGACGACCAAAACATACGGCATAGTGACAATCGTAAATCTTTTTTTTTTTTTCCTTTTTTTTTTTTTTAATTGTGGAGACTGGTTTAAGGCGATTAGCACGAGAGTTCTTTTCAACGGCTTCTCGTTGTCACGTAAAAGAAGCAGGAATATGGATATTTATTTTCCCACCCGGTCATTTGCCATCATTTTTTTCTTTCAATAGAAAAACTGGCAAAGACGCAAGAATCATTTTCATATGGTTCAAATGTTAGAATTTTGTTTGGAAGAAAATGGTACATAAATTTTTGTATACCAGAACATTAACAATGTTAGAAAAATCAATGACAAATTGGAAAAAAATTACATGCAACGCATTTCGTCCTTTAGGACTTCATCGGACTAATAAACCCGTGATGATGTAACTACACATGCGCATGGAGGAGAAAGGTTGTTGAAATTTAAAATTTTTAAATTTGATTCTTTTTTTATACAAAAAAAAAAAAAAAAAAAATTGCAAAAAAAAAAAAATGAAATTAAAAAGTTTTAAATGTCAGCGGTCCTTCTCCATCGTGTGCATGCTTAGTTCCATCAACGTAATACATTTTTTTCTTTTTAGTCCAATAAAGGACCTAAAGGACAAAACGCGTCACGTGAAAAGTATTTTCCTTTTTTAGTTATAAACTACATATTTTCAAAAAGTAATTTAAAAAATAACTTTGAGCAAAGAGAGCTTTAGAAACAGTTCTTTTCCACATAACCGAAAACATTATGACCAGCGATATACGACAAAAGTGATAGCTACTGTCTCATAACAACTGCACATATCAGTATCAAAAGTCAGTACTTGAGTACTTCATTTCGATGTATTGAATACCGCAGTTGGGATTTTTAAAAAAATCAGAGTTGCGTGTTTATATATATAAAAAGCCAAATTCTTATAACCAGAAGACTAGGTCAGAGCATTTCCGAAACAGCTTATGGAATGCACACGTTCAATTGTGTTCGGTAGTGGTCCGAGGATAGAAAAATCACCAATCGCCAATGAGTAGATGCACAGCCAAGACTTATCGATGTGATGAATGAACGGTGGCTTCCTCGTCAAGTACGAGCAAACAGAAGGACTTCTCTGCCATAACTTGCAGACGGTTTTAACCTTTTAGCCCGCACGTGACAAAATGCTAAGCCAATGCGTGAACATGCGTTCTCAGGAGATCTTTCGCCTGCTACCCACTAGAATCGATGCTATCGCGTCTATACCACCCGTATAATAAAGTGAATAAAAAAATCTTTATTTTTAAGACATTTTTGTTTATACATTCTTTTTATAGATACAAATATTTAAGTAAATGCTCTGTTTTTATAATAAACAGTATTTATAACATTTACCGGCCTGAATGTCCGAGAAATTTTCATAGAAAATATTCGTCCTTCGGCAGGAATCGAACCTGTATCCTATACGGAACCGTCATTTAGCCTGACGTGCTCTTAACCGATCGAGCCACGGAGGATAGTTCGATTAGCATGGTCGAATTTACTGCTTTTAAACTTCAATCTTCAGGCCGGTAAATGTTATTAATACTGTTTATTATAAAACAGAGCATTTACTTAAATACTTGTATCTATAAAAAGAATGTATAAACATAAAAATGTCTTAAAAATAATTGTCGGACTTTATCCATTTCACAATGTGTGAAATCTTTATTTGTTGATACAGTCTATGAAGTGATATTGGAGGTTGATTTGAAAGACTGAATCCAGTGGCCACAAGGAACGTAAAAAAAAAATAGTGGGGTACGTCGTCCGACATGAGCCCAATCAAGCATTTAAAAGATGTGTTGGAGAGGTGTATTCGTATACAAGAACCTTCACTTCCAATATCAGGAAGCTGACATGAGCCCAGTCGAGAATTTACAAGATGTGTTTAAGATAAATGAAAAATTTCGATCATTTGCTCGTTCCGGGATATCGTATATCATGGTGGGAGACTGAGAGTTCGTCTGGCTTATAACACAATAGTTGAGATAAACTTATGGGAGAAATATTTCAAGAATTATCACATGGTAACAATCGAGAGTTAATCTCTGCCACTGCTGGTTTCATCTCTAGCCGAAGGCATCGCTGTTGATGGGAGCGCTTTGGTGTCGCTGCTGATGGCTTAGCTAAGCTTGACTGCCGTGGGGCTCCGTCATAAATTCAAGACTGATTGGATCTGCCACCCGTGAGCGAAATCGGTGTAGGCTTTATAGTAAGTTAGAGGCTCAGAAACGCCTGCTGCGAAAAACGCGTGTGCCTTTTATGATTGTCCAGAAAAGGTGTTTTATCACACTGGGATTTGGGGCCGGTATTTCGAAAGTGGGTAATTGTAGTTATATATAAGTCCACAGGTTACGACAGTCCTGGCCTACGACGATTCGTGGTTACGACGCAACCTCCATTAATTCTAAGTTTCGACTTCTGTCGTTAGCCTTGCACATACGACTCAGCGAAATAATACGGTATGTATTGTTTTCATTTCATTATATATGTCTTATATTTATGCTCTCTATATGTCATAGAAAATGTGTTATGGCGTACATTATTACTTTACTATTGCGTTAGCATAGGGGAGTGATGTCGGTATTTATTCACGGAAGATCGCGTTACGGCGAATCGTAAGAAAGGCAGTCTGTCGTAAGACGAGGGCCCTCTCTCTCTCTCTCACACACACACACACACATATATATGTTTAAGGTATGCTATATTTAAGGCATAAATTGCTCAATATCAGGGATAGAGCGTATGTAAATACAAAAGTGGACACTGAAGTCAACACCCAGAGGCAACAGGCTGTTTCATGCTAAACTCAATCGTCAGGCCATGTGCGTTGTGTTTTTGCTCGACATAACACAAATTCCACACTTAAAGAAAAATACGGCTTCAAAAAAATGTTCCCCCGCAACACAAAGAACTAGACGACTTCGAGAAAGACTTGACTTAGTAAGAAATATAAAATTCCACAAACAAAAAGATGCATCCAAAAAAAATACTAAAAGAAGATATAACTCAAATAAACAATTCAACTAAAATATTTAGCAGACAAAACTAGACATTTATACAAACTAAGCCCCTATAAACACAACAAATTACTCAAGGACAACATAACTAAAACACACAAAAGACCCCACCAAAAACAACAGAACACGATATAAATAAGGAAGCTAAAACAATCGCCAAAAACTTAGGCATAGAGGCCTGAATGAATTACATCGCTAAGGCACAAGCATTCATCACACTAAAAGACCACAAGAATTATTTCAGAACAAACTCAACACAAAGACTCATAAACCCGACCAAAAGTGAACAAGGTAAAAGGAGTAAAACAATAGTAGAAAGAATTAATTCAGATCTAAGGAAGAAGTTAAGAGTAAATCAGTCGAAAAATATAAAAAAAACTACAATTTAGTTCCGCAACATAAAAAAAAAACAAACATAATTGCCAGTTTATACAACCAGATATAAAAGAATTCTACCCTTCTATAACAGAACTCATGCTAGATAAGGCCATCTCCTTAGCTCAAAAACAAATAAAAATGAACACAAACGAAATAAAAATTAAACACTCCCAAAAATCACTACTATTCGACAATAAAGACGTATGGATAAAGAAAGAAGAGACCTTTGACACTACAATGGGAAGTTTTGACGATACATGGTTCTGTGAACTCATAGTTATATATTTGCTACATGAACTAAATAAAATAATCGATAGAAATTGTACCGGACTCTACATGGATGAGTCTCATAATATTAAGAAACTGTAACAAACAAAACACAGACAAAATTAGAAAAACAAGATAAGATTTACAAAAATATGGAATTCATCATAGACATAAAAACTAACTTTAACGAAGTAGATTTTCTAGATGTTACCTTCAACCTAAGAAAAGGTAAATATAAACCATACAGAAAGCCCAGTGATAAACCACTGTATATACAAACATCTTCTAAAACACCCACCATCAATAATCAAGCAGATACCACAATCAATTAAGCGCAATGTTTCCGACAATTCTTCCAGTGAAATCATATTCAACGAAGCTAAGAAAGATTATGAAACAGCCCTAAAAGATAGTGGATTCCCGGCAGCATTCACATACACACCACAAAAAAGCAAACACGAAGAGAAACATCATATAGTCCAACCAATATTACAACAAAAACGTAAAAACAAACGTAGGAAAAATATTCATTAAACTCGTACACAAACACTTCCTCGCCCCAAGAACTTTCCACAAGATATTCAACAAGAACAGTAAAAATCACCTACAGTGGCACTGAGAACAAGACACAAATAATAAAAAAGCACATCAGGAAAACAATCAACAAAACAACTGAACAAATTAAACAGACGTGTAATTGCAGAATAAGAAACGAATAACACTTAAACGGCATTGCTTGCAGAACAATGTTATATACCTGACCACTGTAAAATCAGCAGATAATGAAGAAAAATTATACATAGGAGTAAATGAAGGAGACTGAAAACAAAGAAACTACACACCCAAGGCATCTTTTACAAATAGTAAATATGCGAACAGTATAATGTTTTGTAAAGATATCTGGGAGATTAAAAACAAAAATCAAATCATACCCAAAATATCATGAAAAATAAGGAAAATAACATCAGCTTTACAATAATCAATCCAAAAACTGTAAACTCCGCCTGTAGGAAAAAATAGCCATAATTACCTTCCGAGACTAAAACAAACTACTAAATAAAATGATCAGAAGTCATCTCAAAATGGAGACACGAAAACAATTTTTTACTACGTTACTTAAAAATCGAAAACTGTTAACGAATAAGAATAAAGTAAAATAAATTAAAAAAAAGAAGTAGAATAAATCAATCCAATCAAATAAATAAGTAAATAAACTAAGTAAATAATAAACGAATTTACAAACTACGCACACCAAAATAACCCCGTCCTGGGTATGACGATAAACTACATCCAACAGCAAGCCCTCTGATCAGGAGGCTTTGGGGAGCGTGGAAAAACCTCTTAATTGCTGGTGTTCCCAGGTCCACCCTGACCCGGGGTGGTAGCACCTGTTAGGATCCCAGTTATAAACAAATAGTTAACCCCAAAACTGAAGTAAAAAGCATTATAAAAGTGTAAAAATAATTTTTAATACCAGAAATATTTTGTGAAAAATTATTACCAGAAATAAATTACCAGCAATACATTTTTTAAAATAATATTACCAGCTATACGTTTTTGAGGAAAAAATATTACCAGAAATAGATTATTGACAAAACAAAAATATTACCAAGAAAAAAAATGTCGGCATTAAATGACCCATTGAGGTTGAGATGCCGTAAAACAAAACAAACCAAACCAAAATAACCGTTAGAATAATACAACAGCGTACCCATGCATCACTGACCTGTATATATAAATAGTCGAGCAAAAACACAAGGCACATGGCCTGATGACTGCGTTTGGCATGAAACAGACTATTGCCTCTGGTTGTTGACTTCAGTGTCCACTTTCTATATATATATATATATATATATATATATATATATATATATATATAGAGAGAGAGAGAGAGAGAGAGAGAGAGAATACATTGAGCCATAAATAATTTCCGTTTTTGTGAATCAATTGTAATGGCAGATATATCTATTATCCTATGAAACTGTTCTTTAAATACATCGTAACAGATGATTACTTAGGGATATGCGGATGGTGTAACGGATAATGGCTCAGAATTGTTAATCGAAGGAGCCGAGTTCAATTCTCATAATATTCACTTACGCGTAAATAACCTGACAATTGGGTCATCCATAGCTATCATCGCTGCGTCTATCAGCAGTCCATTAATCGGTGGATCAGATGAACAGGACCAATCGTTAATAATTGGTTGTATATTATTGTTTATGTTATAAGTAATATTTATTTCAAATCAGATTATTTAACATTAAATTTTCTAATTTTACTAAAATAACGTGTCAGAAATATATATTTATTTTTTGAAAGAATCTTAAAATAGAAAAACTTTTGTTTACAAATTTCTTAAAATTAAGAAAATGGCCGCTTTCAAGAAAATTTTAAGAAATCAAACTTAAATTTGACATTCCAATCTATCTGAAATAATCCAGAATATTTTACTTAATAGAAATAATAAATTTAATTATTAAACTTTCAATTAAAGCTAAAATGAAATCTTCAAGAAAGATTTTTCATTTTTAAAATTTAATTTTAAACCTTAGGTATCGAAAATTTATGCCAAAAAACCGGAGGTCCCTACTCTTGGAAAAGTATGAATCCATCTCTTCGCCAAGCTATGGGTTATTAAGACTTGTATCACCAAACCATTATTATCTCCAACCACCAAAAACATTCTTACAATCTAAAATATTTTGGGGTTTTAAATAACCTGCACACACACACACGTGTGTGTCTCTTTCTCTCTCTATCTAATTAAGTCTGTTCATATCTATCTATGTCATTTTTTTCCTTATTGTTCCGCGGTTTTTGACTGCATCTGTTTTTCCTAAGAAACAAAAGCAGGGAGATGGTGTCAAGATGTCATAGTAGGACGGCAGGCTGATAAAAAGAAAGAGAAAAAGAAAGATAGTTGTTCAATCACCAACTCGCCTTATACACGATTGCCACCCGCAGTCAATGGGCAGAATCCTTAATCAGTTAAAGATTTCATCTTATTTTTCTTTGTGTCTCTCATCTTTTAATTTTATTCCTCAACAAACGTTGCGTGCGGTAAAAGGACACATTTTGAGGTGTTATCATAATCTTATATTTCTCCGTTTTTTGTTGTTTTTTTTTTTCGTGCTTTTTTGGGGGGAGGTGGGGGCGGTTCACCTCTTTTCTGTTTCCTACCCGCTGCCTCCACCATTAGATTGCAAATTTATTATCTACTGTTTTTTCTTCCTTCGGCTCCCTACCACAGTCACTTTCTGTCCTGTCCTGTCTGTCCTCTCTCCGTCTCGTTGTCCAATCCGCAAATCGACCAAGAAGTTAACACTGTCCAGATTAAATGCAATTCATAACAAGAAGTGTGACACGAGCCGCGTGCTGCTGCTGCCCAACCCGGCGCCTCATTTCCCAACACGGGCTCCCCAGTCCCGCGCATGGACGTAACTGACCAGATCATTACCAGTGGGACATCCACGTGTCGAAAAAAAAAAAAAAAAAAAAAAAAAAAAAAAAAAGACAGCGTTCGTGCGATTTTTTTTTTTTTTGGCGGGGGGACCAGAAGCATACGATTCTTAAGGCTTAACCCTGTCCCAGGCTTGTGAAAGCCGAAGACGGCTTTTTGCCTGCCATCTTTAAAATAGCATAGAGCTCTAAATAAGGGATTAAATTGTTTAAAACTTTGTAAGATTATTCTTTAACTTTAATTTTTTTTTAAGTTTCCTTTGGATTTGGAACTGATGACATCAACAAACGTGATATTTTGAAAACTCAAAAAAAAAAAAAAAAAAAAAAAAACTTAAATGCCTCAATGCAATCGCTTCATTTACAATGTAGAGAACTGATGCTGAATATATTTGAAACATGTGGAGTGAAGCTTAAAGTAAGACTTTATGTCATTTTATAAAATTATATAATTCTGATTGTCCCTCCTTTAGTTACTTAGCACGACTGTTACACTCTGTCAATACCTCATAAATAATAGACTATTCTGTTTGGTTCGCGTGGAAAGACGGAAAAGACATATGAGAGACGCAACTTGGTTTTAGTGAGAAAAATTAAAGAAAGAAGAGGCGGTAACACTCTCATGTGTTTAACGTCTATTTCAGTGAAATTGAAAGATTTGTCAAGTTCAAATCTTTTCATTTTATTTATGATTGTTATTGAAATATTTTATTGAATTTGTTAAGCTCAAATATTTAACGATGCGATAGGGAAGATCCCACGAATGTTTTATTGTTGTAGAATTCGCCATGAGCTTATTCAATTATCAACGGAAGAATTGAGATTCATCAGAAAATCCAAATAGGAAAACCGTGAAATTTTCACAGGTCTTTCTTGTTAGATATAATCTTTACTTACAAAAAGTTCACACATCAGCAAAAATATACTCACGTCGGCAAATTATGAAACAAAAAGATCGTTCACTATATTCACAATTATCTTTAGAATAATTCAACAAAATATTTTTCATGGCAGTCTATTTTTAATAACCTATCTGGATTCTCAAATCAATACCTCAATCCCAAATGGAGTGGTATCTGAGCTAAACTGAAACTTGCGCTCATGCCCCTGTTTAGGATAGGGTTAGAAGTCACCTGTTTAAACATCCTTCAAAACTTTGACAATAGCAATAACTGTCATAGTTTGTTAACTTATAGAGAAATGTACAGGGAAAGAAGACTTGGAGAATTAAACACACACAGCGTCCATCGAAGGTAGAGAGCTACGGAGTAAAAAGCACGGCTTATGCCGATATGTGTGGAAGATAACGGTTAACAGAGTTGAACTGGTTAAGAATACAGAGATCGCAGAACCATCTTTTGGGAGTCGATTCTACAAGACAGTGGTTCGTGGGAAGAAACTACTCGAGTGGAACTAACATCTCATCAAAGGAATACAAAAAGAATGAGGGTGGTTCGCTACAATGGGCGTGGCATGGCAGGTTTTGGCCGTGAAGCTTGGAATTGGTGGAACTAAGGAGGGTCGTTCATCCACACTTGTAAACTCCGGAGCCTTTTCAGTAGCTGGAGAGTATACGCATCGCCAGGACTACAAACTGGTTTTGAATTCAGTGCAGTCCTGCTCCAAGACTGGTTGCTAACCACGGCTAGAGAGCTCTGTCTTGCTATTTAACCCATAGCTGGGAGGGACGAGAAAATACATTCATAACTTTCCCAAGGGTATTCGCGTAAAAGTGAATGTAGCGAACTAGGTCAGAATTCAAATGGTACGCCAATTTCGTTTTTCCGAACCTCTCTAACAGCTACACTACTCGCACACCCAAGACATACACGCTAATACATTTTAAGTTATTAATTAATCCCCTATACTTTTCTGTTTGATATTGACTTTATTATATTTCTAGATATGAAATTATGAAAAATATTGGCTTTTCATTAAGAACGAAGAGAGAAGAAAACTTTATAAAAACAAAAGAAAATAAAGACAAACTTTATCTTGTGAGCAAAACTGTCCGAATTTTAGACACGTGTTAAAAAAAACCCCAGACAAATAGGAAACAATTTCATAGCAGAGGACTATCACCCCCACCCATATTTCAAGAGGAATAAACTAAAAAAAAAAAAAAAAAGTACATAATTTATTATATAACAGTTAGGCTTTTGCTGTAACATTAATGTTATCAAAACATGAGAGATTATGTGTATTTCTTTTATTAATTAAAAAAAAAACAATTTCGGTGAATTTCTTGTCTTTGAGACAAAAGATATTCAATTACGTTGATTCCCAAAGAACAAATATGGCCGACATATCAAATACGTTTTTGTAAACAATTATTCGCAATACCTGCCTACTTTGTGTTTTATTATCTATTGGGCAAAAACTGAATGGATTTGCAATCTTGCCCTTTCAAAGAAGAGGTTTTTTTAAGCTGAATAAAAATTTCTGAAAACATAATTTGTGTATAATACGACCCCAACAATTTTACCTTAAATTTTCGTTGAAAATTTCTCGTGTGATACAGAAAAAAATACGATAAGTGCTACAGGTTTGCAAAGGAAGAGGTTACTGTTGGTCACCATTTTGTAGCGGGAAAAGTTGGGACTTGTTGCTTAAGATGATGACATTCAATGTAAAAACGAATACAATATTTCCAAAAGAGATGAATTCAACACTTCCAAAAGAATTAAATTTCAACACGTGGAAGAATTTTAAATATTTCATGACTATAAATGTTTTGTTTTAATGCGTATACATGATTGAGTTGCGATCGTGGTTTTTGATTTTATTTTCTTAAACGTCGAAATAAATAACCAGCCTATATTGAGAAGGCCTACTAAAGAAAACGTGTACTTCCGACAGGAATCGAACCTGTATCCACCTTCTTTTTTTCTATCAGGAGGAACCACATTTTAGCCAAAGTAGCCGCTACCACTTTGTCAATCCTTGTTTTGTCAGTCTGGGTCTCCATGGTCAAAGGAAAAATTCAAACCTTTCTGTCAGTCTGGGTCTCCATGGTTAAAGGAAAAATTCAAACCTTTCTGTCAGGCTGCGTCTCCATGGTCAAAGGAAAAATTCAAACCTTTCTGTCAGTCTGGGTCTCCGTGGTCAAACTAAAAGCACAATGTTTAAACAGAGGATAGGAAGATTGTGCAGCGTTAACGTTCCAACAGTTGTAACTGAGCTGCTTTGAAAATCAGCATTTGAAATCCCGGCTCTTGGGTTCGAACAACGACTTTTTTTTTGTACTGGCTGAAAATTTACACAACGACGTCCCTCCCGAGGGAAGTACAAACCGGACACTATTAAACAGGAATATAACAAGCCAAATAATTTTCTTAACACCTTGACTGACCAATTATCAGTTGAGGGAGCTTTCAAAAACCCCCACTACCACCCAGCTTTCATACTCGCAAATTGGAACGGTTCACCGTCGTCTTCCTCTCTCCAAATCCAGAGAACACGTTTCCTACCGCGACCAATCTGTCAACTCGGAACTCGGGCCGAAGTAACGCTCATTAACGACTGCCGACAGGTGGAAGGGGCGTAACAACGTCGGTCGATACTCACACTCCCGATGGCTATGCCATCTGGGAGTGGAGATAAAAAAAGGAAAAAAAGAAAAGGGGAATAGAAAGTGGGGGATAATTATAGCGACGGTAATTAATAGTAACATTAATAGAGTGTGTTTGTTTCCCAACAATTCACGGACTGAGGCAGATCGGACAGAACAGGGATAGATAGATACTGATATAGATAGATAAATAGATAGATAAGTAGATAGTAATAGTAATAGATTGAAGTAGACAGTAATAGATAGTTGCCGAGACAGAAAAATATATAGCTGTAGATATATAAATATACAGGCATATATATATATATTTACATATCTACAGCTATATATTTTTCTGTCTCGGCATCTATATATATATATATATATATATATATATATATATATATATATATATATCTGTCTATATTTCTGAGATGAGGTATTATGTATTATTTAGATTATTCGGACTATTGTCCTCATCTTTGTCGCCATATTTATTACAACGTTTCGGCCGTTGTACGCTCCGGCCTTCTTCAAGGATACATGGCACAGTGGATAAAGGCGTTACTTAGATCAAGTGACAGGACCAAAGAGTGTGTGAGTTCAATACACGGTTAAGGCAGTGGAGATGGGAATTAACAGGAGATAACTGACAACTGACTTCCATTAAACATGGCACGTGAAACTAGAACAGTCTACCCCAGTGAACGAAATAAAGGGTACAGTTCGACATTCCAACCACCTGAAGAAGGCCGGAGCGTACAACGGCCGAAATGTTGTAATAAATATGGCGACAAAGATGAGGACAATAGTCCGAATAATGTAAACGTAAATAGCATATATATATATATATATATATATATATATATATATATATATATAGAGAGAGAGAGAGAGAGAGAGAGATAAACAGACGGGTGTCCATAGATAGACATATAGAGACGGATAGACAGACAGGATGTCCATAGATATAGAGAAATATGTAACTAGCTAGTTAGCTAGACAAACAGATGTAAATAGATAAATGAATACATGGAGAGTCACACATACATATCCGTAGATAAATAGACATATAATATATATATATATATAACAATAATTATTATTATAATAATGGACTCTCCCGTCGGTTTTGACGTATGAGGATCTGCCAGTTTATTGATTCAGTTATGAAATTTTGTGCGCTAATCTTAAGTGGCATTTAAGACCCGCTAGTGATTTACAAAGAAGGCCACATATGGAGCAAGTGTGAGGATTGTGAGATGAGATCACTGTTAGTTTGGTTGACCTTTTAGATCTTGCTCTCGCTTCTTGAAGATGATTCAGACAAGCAGATTGAAAATTGCTGAGTCCACTAAAACACGTTGATCTCCATTCTACCCGCTCCAAAGCTAAGCTCTCAAGGGTGTTATGTGGTATATTAACTGCTGACAAGTTGCTTTTCAGCTTGTCTTTGTATCTTATCCATGGGCGTCCTGCATTCCTGTAGCCCTGATCTAACTGGCTGTACATTAGGATCTTGGGTATCCTGTCATCAGACATTCTCAAGACATGACCAGTCCACCGTAACTGAGACTGTATAAGAGTTTCGATTCCTCCAATATTACACTTGTTAAACAGGTCTATGTTAGATGTCCTATCTTGAAGCTTAACTTCACAGATTGCACGCAGACAGCTTTTATGGAAAACATCTAGCTGGCGTATATGGTACCTGTATGGAGTCCACGACTCTGAGCCATACAAAAGGATGGCAAGTACAACAGCTCTGTAAACCCGAATTTTTGTATCCAGTCGAATACCCCGCACATTCCACAAGCGATGGCGAAGTTTGCCGAAAGCACTTGTAGCCTTAGCAATCTGATGCATGATTTCATCATCTAAAGTTCCACTGTAATTGACTTTGCTACCAAGATAGGTGAAAGACTTTACATAGTTTAGGGGTTTGTCTTCTATTCTCAATGGACTCACTGGAAATTTGTAGACTGGTGGCTTTTGTTTCTCACCACGCAATTGCTTCGGAGTAGGACAAGGTTGGTGCACAACTTCAGTTTTCTTTATGCTAAGTGTAAGACCAAATGCTTCACATGCAGCAGAGAAACGATTTATTAGATGTTGGGCCTCCTCAAAGGATGTCGCTACAAGAGCCGCATCATCAGCAAACAACAAATCACGAATAATATGCGTACAAAGGTGGGTCTTGGCTTTGAAGCGCTGATGATTGAAGAGAGCACCAGTTGTTCGAAACTGAAACTTAATGCCACTCTCTGTGTTTGCAAATGCATATTTCAGCATCACCGAGAAGAAAAGGGCAAAAAGGACAGGGGCCATGACACACCCTTGCTTGGTGCCATTTGTGACATTAAAGGATTCCGACATCAAACCATCAGACACGATGTTAGCTTTCATTACTTCATGAAAGGAGATGATGACCTTTAGCATGTTTTCAGTTTCCTCAAGACTTGCCTCTCGATTCACAGTGTCAAAGGCCTTCGTCAAGTCCACAAACACCATGTATGACTCCTGGTTTTTCTCGCGAACCTTCTCTGCAACCTGACGAAGAGAAAATATCATGTCAATGGTGCCCCGACCCAACTAAAAACCACACTGTGATTCAGTATTATTATATATCATATATAATATATATATATATATATATATATATATATATATATATAAAATATAATATAGCAGATAGATATATTATATATGCGGTTGTGTTGGAAGTAATTTTCGATGGAGGAAACCAATTGTAATAAAGTTTATAGACAAAAATTAAAACTATTTTGATTCAACCTAACAGAGAAATTGATAAACGGAGAAGATATTTTTTTAATCAATTCACCCCATGCAAGGCTATAATGCTACTAAAACACAGGAGACTACTAGAACTGAAAGATAATGAAAAAGACTTTAGAAAGAAACAGAAAACCAAATCCTAAACAATAAACTACTTCTGTTCATGAAACCTGGGAGGAGTGTGAACCAGACGATAGGCAAACCTATATACTCCTATTGAAGGAAAAAAATGTAATAACCCTATTCTGTCATTAATGTCAGCCCTGACTACAGACAACCCTTTTCTCCGTTATGTTCAATGCATTTCTACAGTAAAATCATTAAGGATACATTTATACATGCGCTGAAAGGTTTTTGGCTGAACCAAGAAACTCTTCTAAAAATATTCTCTTTTGTAAGTAAGATTTGGGGAATACATGACGTCTACCCCAGCCACTCAGTATTCAAGCTCGATCCCCTTGGTTGACCGTAGAGTTGATCACTTCAGCCAAAGTCTTGTCTTGCCCTACGTTGTGATTAATTCATCGCAAGACTGGTTTGGTCCAAATGGTTGACTGGAATTGGTGACTTGGTTTAATCTGGTCAGAATAAAGTGAATTTACAGCAAAGAAGAAAAAGGAATAAATTGGATAAAAGAAAAAGAAATATTTATATGCAATTCCTCGGTACAGTCATTAATGGCTTTCCGATTATCGTGACATATTGCTTGTTGCTATAATTTTGGAACGAGACTTTTAGAACAAGGCTTTAAGTCGGAGGCTTTTTCTTCAGGGCGGCAAATCAAATGAAACCAGGTGAAGCAGTGGTTCCCTGCTCTCTCTCTCTCTCTCTGCCGTAGTCTGTCTGCGGTGTCTTCGCCATATCTCGGCATTCTGTTTTCATGGACCCATGTGCAAGAGCTGGGATCGGGCATGATGTACTCTGGGTATACCAGCGCTCTCAAATCAGCACAACGAAACAGTCACTAGTCAATAACGTGTTTTGTTGGACTCATACTACAGAAAGACACTACCCTCCATCATTAGGGAACCATCACCAGCCTGTATGGTGCCTTCTTGACAATTGGGGTTATGACCTCATGGAGGAATGACTGTATGAGATTCTGATGCACCCTCAAGCCACCTATGTTACTCCACTTCTTCCAGTGAATCTATACAGGCAAACTTGTTTCAGCAACTGAAGTCTCAGCCTGATATGATATTTCTGACTCAAGAAGTTTTGTTGCCTTGATTGCTGGGTAGATGAAACACATACACTCAGGGTATCACGTATCTTCTTTCCAGGATTATTTTTTTCCTTCATTAGGGGTGCTGGATATAAATGTTTTCTGGGTTTTAGTGTTATCCATCTGATAGGCATGCGAACTTTGGAGTAACTTCAAAGGAGGCTATCCTATCATCAGCAGGTGTATTTTGGAGCTATTGTACTGCCATTTTGTGAACACATTCTGTAGTTTCCGGTGGGGTAACTCGATGCCATGAAGTTACAGCTGTAACTCCGGACAATTCAATCCAGGTTGTTGATGTATGCGTCTCCTATGGGTGTGACTGCCTGACAGCCTACTTTATAGTCATCACCTGAACACACTTGTTTTTAAACTTGACCACAACAAAACTGAATTTAAAAAAAAAAATGAAACCCAATCCCACAAAAACAAAAGTTGACTCCAGATTCATCATTGCCTACACCAATGTGAAAGGTCTACATTTCAACTTTCTAGATTTGGAACTCCATTTTCTCGATGCCAAAGCTGAGTTTTATTCTTGTTTGAAATGGGTCTTGACCCATCTATCCCAGTGCAGAACCTCGTAATCCCGATTAGCCCTTGAAATCGCCAGTGTCACAGACTCGGTACCTGTATTAATGAGCTGGATCTCCCATATACATGCTTCCACGTGGCACTTGTCCATTGTATCACTTTCATTTTTCACTATTGTCCCCAGCATGACGGAACTGTAATGCTAGACTGAATAACTGAGACAATTGACAAAATTCTCTCTGAATATCCCTCAGTTAGATTTCATATTTGTGATGACTTCAATATTCACCACAAGGAGTGATTAGTCCACTCAAACAAAACTGATGAAGACAGTAGATACTGCCGAGACTTCTCCGTCACCTACGAACTGACATAGATCATTAAAGAGTCTGACCGTGTTCCCGATGCAACAGGACACCAGGTAAACCTCCTTGATCTCCTCCTCACATCCTGGTACTTCTGAATACTCACTGGCCAGTGTCAAAGTCGATATGCCAAACTAAAGTCATCCCCTAATGTACTGTGTTCCATCAAATAGTTTTTCAGTACACAAAAGCAAGTAAGGCTGTTTAGAAATAGTATTTACTAAAGCTAGGGAACTACATCTCAAGTCTAGATACAGGATTTACTAAAGTCAGTTCAGTACTGGAATATTATTTTGCTGAGGTCAGACCAGTACAGCCTAAACTTAGACATATTATTTACTAATACTAAGGTAGTATTCACAAATAATATCTTGTTGTGGTTAGCATAGTACGGTACAAGGCCAGAAATAATGTTTACTAGAGTCAGCGTGATATGGCCCATTGCCGGAAATAGTATTTTCTAGGGTCAGAATAATACTGTCAACAAATTCTAGGATAAAGAGTTATTATTTACATGTGAACTACAGTCCTCATTTTTGCTGTTATCATCATAACATTTCGGCTATTCTGCATTTTGGCCTCCATCAGGATTTTTCCAATTAACCTTCAGGAAATTTGAAAATTTATTTAATCTACAATGGTAGACTGTTCTTGTTCTGTTACGGACATCTCGTCTAGTTTTTATTTAGTATCATTCAATTATTGTTAATTCCATTTTAACTGAGTCTAAGTACACAATACTCAGTCCAGGGATTGAACTCACAATTACAATATAAACAAAATAAATGGAAAATTCTGTCTATCTGTCTGTCTGAAACCCCCTCTAACTCAGGCCACACTTACTCTACATAGACGTATTATATCTTTTTGGAATCAGGGTGATCCCAGGATTCAAAAATCTGCCCTTCATCTGGTGCTTGAACATCCAGCACTGAGATTTGTATCCGGATGAAAAGGGAACAGTTAAAAAATTCAAATTTTAAAATAACTGAAAAAATTAATCATTTGAAAAGTTTTTAATTTATATTGAGTTTAAAATAACACAAAATTTGTGGATTTAAACTTTTTTTTTCAAAATATCTCCCAAAATTTTGTGAATTGAGGAAATCAATTTCTTTAAAATGCTAAGGAATCAGAGTTAAAGTGAGCTATAGTATTTACTAAGATCTATGCAGCATTGACTAAGATCAGAAAGACATTTTTCTCAAGTGAGTGTAATGGAGATCAAGATCAGATATAGTATTTACTAAGATCTATGCAGCATTGACTAAGATCAGAAAGACATTTTTCTCAGGTGCGTGTAATGGGGATCACGATCAGATATAGTATTTACTAAGATCTATGCAGCATTGACTAAGATCAGAAAGACATTTTTCTCAGGTGAGTGTAATGGAGATCAAGATCAGATATAGTATTTAAATAAGAATTACTATTTACTAAGATAAATTGAGTAATCTATTTGGTTTTTGTACTATTTACATATTTCCAGTCTCATCTGTAGTGGCAAGGGAGGTAAATCAACAAGTTAGTAAATTTATGAGTGCTTATACCCCTTGTTTTTTTTTTCCTAATAATCTATACAAATAAAATATTTATCCGCATTTAAGTATAAGTAGTTTCCGAGCAAAATGTACCATTTAATGAAACAGTCAATGTAACATCACACCAAATGAAAAAAAGAAGATGGAGCTTTACCATTTTTCCAAAATGTTGAGAGCCTACTTAAAAATCAGTCACATGAAACAACAGACTGAATTTAACGATTATTCCACCCAAGACGCAATTTGGACATGAAGACTCACTAGTCTGCTATTTGCAATTTGAAAAAGGCACACAATACAAGTAACGAGAGACAACCATGCAAATTCTAAACATATATAAAGACTATAAATTTGTTGGAGGGCAAAAGGACTTCTGACTGGTGTCGAGGTAGCTACAGAAGAACAAGAGACTTGGACTTGTTGTGTTTTAATGCCTCACCAGAGAAGAAGAAATAAAAGTCTGCTGCATGTTCAGCTGCAAACTGATTCCTGAGTTTGATGGCTCTGGGTCCATGGTGGAATGGATAAAGAAAGTGAAACTGGTATGCGACCTTTGTGGGGTTAAGAGGGATGTCATTCCTCTTCAATTGACCTTTTTTGGCCAAAAAATTAACCAAGGAGGAAAATCCAACACACACCAAATCAAGGATGCTTTATTCATGGCTTTTGCTGCTGACAACTTCAAATGAGTAATTTGAAATGTGCAAGTTGCAGCCAGATAAAACTGCTGACATTTATTTGATGGATTTAAATTAAAGCCTGGGTGATTGTGAATGAAGAGTTGGCAGTGGAAGAACCAGACACAGCTGCAGCATAACCCACCCAGAGTAATCAGAGTTTCCCCCAGCATGGGCATCATCTGTGTGAGTGTTACCTGTGCTATATATGTAATAGACCCTACCATTTGGCACTAAACAACTGTGCTGCCTCATGCCAATTAGAAATTTGGCCCACCCAAAGAGCTGACATCTCTGATGGTTGCAATGCAAGCCATCTGCTGTAATGGATTATCAGGAGTGGAACACTGACATTGATGCATTGACAGCTAGTGCATGTTTGCACGGAGAATCTGTGGGTCTAGAGATACCAGGTACTAACATATCCATCCTGAACCTCAGGAAAGCAGATCTGCAAGTTCACATTGGAAAATCGATGACTGTACCAGACAGTCAAGTTCAAGGGATTTAGCCCAAATATAACAACACTGATAATGAAACCTGGGCTTGAGGCGCAGTTGGTACAGGACAAAAGAAGAAGAGACATTGGCATATATCAACAATATATATGTTAATAAGGATGTGACTTCAGTGGAAACTGTGAAAAAGCATCCGGAGAGGTACAAGCTGATTAGTAAGGACGCAGAGAGGCTGCAAAATGATACAGAGAGTTGACGCTAGAATCTGGATAGAGCAAGGTAAACTGAGATTGTAGTGAGGAGTCAGTATAGTGATGAGCCCTCCAACTATGCCACAGAGAAATGTCTTTTCTATGTGAGGCAAACTTGTCAGGCATTTGTGTGTGGGTGGCTTCATGTGGTGACAGGATTCATTAAACACTGAGCCACTGACATCATGCAGGGTTGGGATGATGAAATTGATGATGCTCCTCTGAAACAAAAGGGTGATGGACACTATTGCCAGGGTGCAGCAACAAGACCAAAGAGAGTAGTGTGTGGACAGGAAGTAACAGGAGATGTGGCTGGATGCAAGTTTACAGGCTGTGACATGAATAGAGCCATCACTGAAGATGCATGCTAGCTGCTACCAATAAAAGACACACAATATATTAATGCGAAGAAGTTTGATGCCTTACTAAAGAAAAGGAATCAATCTTGCACTAAAGTAGCAATCAAGAGTGATACAGGTAAACATGAACTCCCTCAGCATAATGTGTATTTACTGGGTAATCAATGCCCTTACAAGCAAGGTTCGGTTGAATACCAAAGGCCACCAGTGAAATGCTCATAAGGAGGCAACTGGACACACTGACCACAGAAATAAAGGAGAACAATCTTTCAGTCAATCTAAGCTCTAGTGAGGTCTGACCACAATAAAGCAGGTCAGTTAACCAGAGTTTCACAAAGATGGCTCAATGCTGTAGAGAAGGATATCAAGCCCGTGTGGGGTACTGCCAAAGAAGGTCCGAGTTCTACACAAATGTCTGACATTTATCAGTGCTCTGGGTACCCCAGAATTAAGAGCATGCTTTATTTGGTGCAAAGAATCAACCTTTTTGTATCAAACATTAGCAGCAAGGGAGACTACTCATGAATGAGATGTAGAGAAGGTTAGGCATGGATATTACTCACTACAATGTTAACTATTTTTTTTTAACATTGATTGATTGGGTCCTCACAATATATATCATCGAACAAGTGTTCTACGAACCTGGCGTCTCCAGTTTAACTCCTCATCAATAATGAGACAACATTCTGCAACTGGCAAACAGTTGTGAGATGAATGGAGCAACCAGAAGCAATTGCTATTTACATATATGCCTGCATTGACAGGGCACAGTAAAGATGCCACTGACCTGTGGAGTGAATCTGAGCATGAAAGCAATTGTACTGTCATGGAAAGCTGGTTCCCTGTGTCACGCCAGAAAGTTTTTCTCGCCTGAGTCCATCCTTCAAATCTATAAATCTACCATTCGCCCTTGCATGGAATACTGCTGCCATATATGGTCTGGTGCCCCTGCTGTTTGCCGTGAGGTCCTCGACAAAATCCAGAGATGGATATGCAATGTGACTGACCCTGGTCTGGTATCTTGTCTACAGTCGCACTCTCACAGACATGCTGTTGCCTCCCTCTGTCTTTTTTACAAATACTTTCATAGTAACTGCTCCAATGAGCTACTTTCGCTAGTTCCCAGACTGCATGAATTTAAACGCACATCTCAGTCCCAACCTTTCATTGTCAAAACAGTTAAATGTAGCCGTCTCTTCTACTCCAATAGCTTCATGTCTCACACCTCCCGTCTGTGGTATTCCCTTCCTATTACTTGTTTCCCTGAAAGCTATAATCTCCAACTATTCAAATGTAAAGTCAATCGACATCTCCAGATGTCTTGATTTATTCCCTGGCCTTCTCTTCATCCTTTCCTCTATCACTCCTCTTTACTCTCGCTTCCCACTCTCTGTAACCCCTTGCATGCTAGTGACATCCTGCCTTGCTTAGGGTGAAATGCTTTAAAAAAAAAAAAAAAAAAAAAACCTGAAGAGTTGACAGGCCAGTACAGAGTGGTGGAGACTGGTTGGATAAAAAAAACATTCAGTTGGTGCACATCGCAATTTAGAATGGGCTGTGTCACTGGAATTATCAGCCCACAGTGAACATTGACAGCATGCCCTAGCATCTTGGTTCAAGGGCACCAGTGAAAAATCATTGGAGAGCGACAGATTGCTTTAGCTAGACTCCAAACAGTGGCACATCATCAGAGGATGGGAGACTGATGGAGCCTTCATGTGCCTACTCACTCCAAAGATGTTGATTTTGGATCTGCCTATAGCCCATCTGACAATCCAACTGAAGACGATGCAGTAAGATCAGGGTGAGTGATGAATATTCAACTCACTGAGATTATCGAAAAGGCCATGATGCTCTGCATGATTAGTCCACCATTTACGATTTGGAAAAGGCTCATGTGTAGACTGTCATGCCAATATATAACTAAGACAGAGATATCTAAGCAAATTCTAAATATACATAAATGGATGTAGGCAGGTAGGTACCTCCACAGATTTGCAATAGCTAAGGTTTAAAATAAATTTTCAAAAATGACAAAATATTTCTTGAAGCTTTTATTTTAGTTTTAATTTCAAGTTAGATTAAATTTAATATTTCCAATAAGCAAAATACTTTAAATTGATTAGAATGAGTTTTTCTTTTGATAAAAAAAAAAAAAAAAAAAAAAAAACTGATTTCAGCACCATTTTTAGCCCTCATTCATTGTAACATAATTTTTTCTTCATTAAAAAATCTTCCAAAAACAAAATATACTTTTCTGAAATTTTATTTGATGACTCTTAGCTAATTTAAAGTATAATTAATCTGATTTGAAACAAATATTATTTACTTTGTTTAAAAAATACTGCAGTAGCTATTTATCTAAGGTGTTAACAGTTTGATGACAAATGGAAGTTTATCTAATATTTTTCTATGGTGGCTATATCTGTAAAAAAATAATGTGAGCACCATTTTATATGATTTTTTAAGTACTCAGTAATCTTAAAAAATTAGGAAAATATTCTTCATAATCTAATGTTTTATTGAATTATTAGATATTTTGGCTTTAAATTAACTATAGTTATCACACTTATTTTTTGATAATGTCATGTATGAACATCTGTATCTACAAAATGGGCATGTTTATACACATACCAAAAATTCAAAATTCTTTAAAAAAATATTGGTGTTTGATTTGTACTAAGCTTTTCAATTTATGATTAGTAAATCTAGTTTTTACTTAATAACAATATCGCCTAATGGGAACAAAGTAATACAAAAATTTAAAAGATTTGAAACTTTATAAATTATTCTAATTAAAATTTAAAAAAAACCAGATGAAAACAATTCTTGCAAAAATTCATTATTCATCAAAATTTTTTCAAGACAAAAATGTCCTTAAAATATAAAATCAATTAAAAGCGTTTCTAATTAAATAATATCCTAGTTTTATTGCATTTTTTATTTCACAATTTCAAGATTTGAACTGGTGTTTCTGATTTAACAAAAAAATCAATGAATTATTCTTAAGGACTCCTTTTAATGAATATGCATGTTAAAGGGTGAAAATTTAATTTCTTGAAATTTCATATTAAATTAAATAAGTGTGTGTGTGTGTGTGTGTGTGTGCTGGAGTTGGGTAACAGATGTAAAAGAAAAAAAAAATCTTTCTACAAATTATTTTATTGTAATTTCAGACATGTTCTTGGTTGTCTTCAAGTTTAGTGGCTAATTCATAGTCAAATACTAAATCAGTGTCACTTAAATTATCTTGAACCATTTTTTCAATCCGTCGACTTATAAATGCAGTCATGTGATTTTTCCAGTCACCAACTTGCCCTGCAAAAAGAAAATAAATAAAAAAAATAAATATGACTGATTGAGTGATTTGTTTTGTTTTTTTATGTCTTATCAAACCTTTGGAGGTTATTTAAAGCCAGAAAATATTTTTATATTTTAAGAGTTTCTTTTTAGGGTGGGAGCGTTAATGATTTAGTGATACAAGTCTTACTAATTAATTCAATGTATTTCAAAGTGATATGGCTGTTAGCCAAATAAATAAATCAGCATAATAAATAAAATCAGCATCAGTCATAGGACTGGGCGTGGTCAGGGTTGATGTACAGGTGAGCACTCCACTAGTTCCCTCCACCTACCTGGTTTGAAAACAGAAATAATTCTAATTCAGCAAATATTTTTTTTTTTTATGTCTAATACTGAAGAGCTATTTGAATGTTAATGACCCTCTCAAAATTATAGGAAATAACCAAAATATTCCTTGTTTGCAGGGGACATTTATATCTTATCAAGGAATGTGACCCAGTTATTTAGACTCCTGCTTTTTTTCGGTGTTTTTTTTATTCAATTTTTTGCATATATCTTTTGAATATTGTTTTTCAGGCAGCATATGTTGAAATACCTTTTTAATACTCAAAATCCTATATCACCTGCCAAAATTTCCAATTACCCACCATTTTCTGTTCAGTTTCACATCACCCACTCAACTGTTGAAATCACCCACTGGTGGGCAGTATCACCCTGATTGGAAACCTTGACATACACAAAAGAAGAGAACTTAATCAAAACATGCACACAGAAACAATTAAAAAAAAAACTATTTGACATTTGGATTGACAAAAAACAGACAGTATTTTCTTGTCTCATTTCGATATTTCAATATTTATAACTATACCAGTTTATGAACATTATAATTCTCCTAGTTTTTTCCTTAGTTCTTTATCATGTATGTTATTCCCTCCCATTACCACAGTTAAATAATGGACCATTCCATTTTGATTGAAAGGAAAGATGAAAGAAGATATATCAGAGATGCTGTTTAGTTTAAGTAAAAAAAAAAAAAGAAGAAAGGGATCATAGAAGAGGTGATAATTCTCTTATGTATTTAATTTCTGCTTCATTGAAATGTAAAAAGCTTGTCACTTTCAAATCTTTTTATTTGTACCCTCTTACTTCTTTAAATAATCATCTGCATTCATACTTATGAATGTTATTGCAACATTTTGTGAAAAGCTGCTATTTAACGTCACAACAGAGAGATTTCCACAGGTATTTAAAAGTTGTGGCACTTGTAAGGAGCTTATTTAATTAAAATTCATCAGAAAATACAAATAGAAAACTTTAATAGAAATTTTCACAGACATTACTAGGATCTGCCTGTATTTCTGAGATGCTATATTATGTACACTATTTACATTATTCAGAATATTCTCCTCATCTTTGCCGCCATATTTATCACAACGTTTCGGTCTTTCAGTATCTGTCTATATCTCTGAGATGAGGTATTATATACACTATTTACATTATTCGGACTATTGTCCTCATCTTTATTGCCATATTTATTACAACGTTTCGGCCTTTCAGTATCTGTCTATATTTCTGAGATGAGGTATTATGTATACTGTTTACATTATTCGAACTATTGTCCCCATCTTTGTTGCCCTATTTATTACAACGTTTCGGCCGTTGTACACTCTGGCCTTCTTCAGGTGGTTGGAATGTCAAACTGAACCCTTTGTTTTGCCTTGAGGATACATGGCACAGTGGATAAAGACATTAGATCCAGTGACAGGACACAAAGAGTGTGAGTTCAATACCTGGTTAAGGCAGTGAAGAACTTGGAGAGGGGGATTAACAGGAGATAACTGATAACTGACATCCATTAAACATGGCACGTGGAACTAGAACAGTCTACACCAGTGAGCGAAATAAAGGGTTCAGTTCAACATTCCAACCACCTGGTGAAGACCAGAGCGTACAACAGCTGAAACGTCGTAATAAATATGGCGACAAAGATGAGGATGATAGTCTGAATAATGTATTTATATATATATATATATATATATATATATATATATATAAAATGTAATAGTGTACATTACTAGGATAAATTTCCTTTTTCAATTATTTTAATCTTTGAGAAAAATGTGGGTGACTACCTACAAATCTCCTCATTGATAGACTGGCAAAACAATTCTGTTCAATATCATCTAATTCTTTGAATTGTTTGATAGACTGATTTGAAAGCTGCATTCACATTGATGCTAACATATCCATGTGAGCTTCTTTCAGCATGCTCATCACCTAGGTTCCATTAGGGGATGGTATCTTGTTTGCATTTTCAACATATTTTTCTAACGTTTTAGCAGCTCCAGCCTTTCGATATTCCTTTTTTAGTTGTTTGTCTAAATGGGTATCATTAATGTGTACAAAATCAGTAATACTGCCAATGAATGTGCAGCAGCAGCAGTAGGTGAAATTTAATAAATAAAAATGTTTCTTAAATCTCCTGAAAAGTATCATCTATTTATTTCCTGAGCACCTCATTAATCATAACAACAATATTCTTAAGGACGAGTCAATCAACTAATTTTGTTTCTGTAACCAGACACTTGGATAAGTGAGACAAAAGATCAAATATCCAGTACTGAAGCAAAGGACAATCCCACTCACACTCACTGCACTCCTCAACCACAATATAAACCCAGGGAAAAAAAAAAAAAAAAAAAGAATGGCTTCCATGTCAGTAACTTCTCTTTTTGCCAGAAAGCTGGACAAGCCGGTTCATTCCACTAATCACCAAAGAACTAATCAGGACAACTTCCTACTACAAAGAAGGAGAGATCTTTTTCTCACTATCTCTCTTCCAACATATCGTAAGCTACAAACTTTGTCTCACAAGAAGGAATACAATTTGTATTCATAAAAAAAAAAGAAAAGAACATAAACTTTCCAAAACGCCATTCGTTACCTGTTTTGCTGATAGAATGAAATAATGTAAAGCATCTTGCAAGTTCGGTTCTAGAGATTATTGGCAGCTCTCTGCTAAACAATATCAAATCCTCAATCCCGCCTCTATTGAACCAATTCAAAGTCCTGACATCTACAGCAGATAAGGTTGAATGCTTTGCTTGAAATTATTAGGTTGGTGCAAAAATAATGTCGTTTTCTAACATGTTACTACTATATGTGAGAAAACGACATTATTTTTGCACCAACCCAATATCTTCCAACTCAACATTCGACTCATTTGGAGTACCCATACCTGTTTTCCCTATGAAAACACAGACTCTACTGAGTGATATCCACATAACCCTATCACTGATCTTGGACATCATTTCTAAATTTGATTCCCCCATAAGGCAAGTGGAGGTGACAGGATCCCAGCCATCGTCCTAAAATAATGTGCTTCCAAGGTGGCTCCATTTCCCTACAAACTTTACAACTATTGCGTAGCTGCTTCCTGCTTTCCAACTTGTTGAAAATCTTCCTTTGTAGTTCCTGTGAACTCTGGAGAACCTTCTGACCCCTCTATCACCCTAGTCTCCTACAACTTTTTGGCAAAGTATTCGAGGCTTTAATCAATGCTGAAGTGGTTAAGCATCTTACCTCTCATGACCTACTCTGACAAATAACATGGATTCTGTTTTGTCCAGTATACTGGTGACATGTTTACAGCTATCACTGAATATGTATATAAAGCTCTTTTTAATAACAGTGAAGCTCAAGCAGTGGCTCTAGATATATCAAAGGTGTTTGATAAGGTTTGGCATCTGGTCTTCCAGATCCTGTTACATGAACACAGGTGTCCCCCAGGGCTCTATGCTGGGTCCTGTGCTGTTTCTGATCTTCATCAATGATCTTCCCGATATCATCAGTTCCCAAGTAGACATTTATGCAGATGACACTACCATTTCCTCCTGCCTAAATAGCAAATCAATCAGAGCTGACAAAATTAACTTGGCTGCTGCTCTTGAACCTCCAATCAGTATTTAACTGGGGCAGGAAATGGCTTGTAAATTATGATGCCTCCAAAACTAAACTGCTTTCAATTAACCACCATAAAGAAACTTCCCCACCCACCATCAGCATGGTTGATGCTTGATTCCTTAAGAGTGTCTCACTGTGCCTTCTTGGCTACACATTTTTAACAGACTTGAAGTGGAATGACTACATTGAATCAATAGCTGCATCTACTGCAAGGAAAATTGGTTGTGTCGTGCCAGAAGGTTTTTCTCATAAGAGACCATCTTGCAAAAAAGAAAAAAAAACAAAAAAAAAAAACAAACAAAAAACAAAAAAAAAACTCAGCATTCAGTACCAAACCACCAGAAATGATTACAAGAGAATCATTTACTTCAGGAATTAAGGAATGCTTTAAAACTCAAGTCATGTTCTTAAATAGCCTCATCAAATAGAGACTTTCATATTGGCATCATGCCAAACCCATTCCTAAGTGGTTACAAAATGGCCTTGAGTGGATGAAGACAGTAGGTGTTAGGGAGGACCATCCTTCTTCAAACCTCATAGACTGGTGATACAGAATCACAAAGAACTGTAGCAAATTAACAGAAAATACGTCATTTGAGAATTACCAACAGCAGCAAGAACTAAAATGAATAGTAAATGTAACTTGAATAGAAAATAATGACATAATCAAGATGTTGACATTCCACACTACTTCAAATAAAAGGTTAGGAAGGAAACTTCCATCAATACTGGAAAGAGTGATAACAGCTACTGGACTTGAAAAACCTATTTTCCTGAGAAAGGTTTTATAAATTTCAACTGACAGCAGTACTGGCTGCTTGGTCAATGAATGCCAAAATGTTTCCTTGTAGGGAAACAGCTAATTTAACCATTACCATTTATTTAGGTACCTCCTGTGTGCAAACCTCTCTCTCGAGTGGTTTGTAACATATCTATTTATCATCTCTCAGTTGCATGTCTGTCTTTGGGCAGAGTGCACTCAGGGGAGGCTCCATCAAAGGACAGAGTCGCAACTGAGGAAAATTATACTGATAGGTGTCCATCCCTGGAGCACCGCTACCTGAAGCCATGCCCTCTCCTTGCACCAGAGAGAGGGATTAGTGCTCTCACCGAGGCCAGTGCAACCGACGAATGCAGAGGCTGCAGGCAATTTTTGTTCCTAGCCCAGGTGTACATGCTTGGGTCCCCACTTTAAAAACTGACCTTAAGTCACAACTCATCTTAGTGGGAAAGCAGGGTAAATAGCTAGATACCTCCAAACATTTGCTAAAAATGAGCATAGCATGATGAAAAAAGGTTCCGAACTTGATAAAAACAAAGTTTCTTGCCAAAATGTTTATGTTATTATTAAGATGAAAGACCAAAGTATTTTTAGATTATTTTATTAAATTTGTTAATCCTTTCTATCACGATCATAATTTTGGTTAAAAATCTTGTTTTTCTTGCTTCAGTGGGTAGGCCAAAGATTAGTATTGGAAATTTTAGTGTCTTTTATGACATTAAAAACACATTGTTTTGAAAATTCTTGTAAAAATCAAATAATTGTTATATTTTAATGAAATTTTGAGGACTTATTCACAAATTATTTTTAAATTTATTTATTTTTTTTTATTAGAAAATCTTGGTAAAAATTTATCTGCGATAAAATTATGACATTTAATTAGAAAAGCATTTAATTGATTTTATAAATAAGATATATTATATTGTCTCAAGAAAAAATTTTTTTCAATGAATAATAAATTTTTACAAGAATTGTTTTCATTTTTTAATTTGAATTAGAAAAATTTAAGTTTTAAATATTAAAATTCTATGTTAATTTCAGCCTTTTTCTATGTTAATTTCAGCCTTTTAAATGATGTTAATATTAAGTGAAAACTATGTTTATTAATCATAAATTAATACAAATCATCAAACACAATATTTTAAAAAGAATTTTTAATTCTTTTTGTATGTGTATAAACGTGCCAACTTTTCTAAGTACAGGTGACCATACACAACATTATCAGAAAACAAGATCAATAATTATAGTAAATTTAAAGACAAAATATCTAAAAATTCAATAAAACGTTAGATTATGGAGAATATTTTCTTAAATTTTTAAGATTATTGAGTAATTAAAAAATTATATAAAAATGGTGCTCACGTTATATTCAACTATTTTTTTTTTTTTACAGATATAGCCACCATAGAGAGACATCCATTGGTCAACATCTTAAATAAACAGCTTCCACAGTGCTTTTTATACATAAAGTATATAATATTTGCTTTAAATCAGATTAATTATACTTTAAATTATGAAGAATACTTTCCTAATTTTTTAAGATTACTGAGTACTTAAAAATTATATAAAAAATGTAGTCACATCATTTTCTTCAATTATGTTTTACAAATTAAGCTTGCATAGATCAACATTAGATCTGTCATCAGGCTGTCTACACGTCAAAACAACTATTGTCAGGTAAAAAATACAGCTACTGCTAATATTCCTCAAAGTTTCAGAAAAGTGTATTTTACTTTTGGAAGATTTTTTTAATAAAGAGAATTACATTGCAATGAAAGATGACTAAAAAAAAAAAAAAAAAGGCACTAATCAGTTATTTTAGCAAAAAAAAAAAAAAAAAAAAAAAAAATCCTTCCAGTCAATTCAAATTAGTTTTTGCAATACAGCAAAGTATTTTCATTATTGGAAACATCAAATTTAATTTATTAGCTTGAAATTAAAACTAAAATAAAAGCTTCAAGAAAGATTTTCCATTTTTAAAAATTCATTTTCAACCTTAGGTTACATTTTTTTGTGGAGGTCCCTAAATTCACTCATTAGAATATTGTTCATGAGAACTATTTCCAAATGTTTTCTCAGCCACATCTTTTAAATTATTTTTAAAATAATAAGGAAAGGAATGGCATTAATAATCTTTTATCTACACAATTAACTCTATTGTCACATGAAAGAAAGAATTTTGGTTTTGAAATCATTAAAGGGAAAAATATCCAAAGAATGTTAACATAAACTGTACAATCAAAGTAATTTTGCTATTTTGCATTGGTTAGAATTTTGCACAAGTAATCTAGGATTTTTATCTATATAATTCTACTGTTGTCTGAAAGTTTGATTTGTTTACCGTCATATCAATACCTCATGGGTCATTAAATGCTAAAATTTAATTTTCTTGGCAGCTTTGAAGTAATAAAAATATTATATATGTTATTCTGCTTTCACAATTGAATACATGGTAGATGATACTCAGCTTTTGTCCATATACATGTTTGTATGGACATAATTACTAGAAACTGTGATATGTGTGTGTTTTATGTTGTAGTTTTATTTTGGAATACAGTTTGATTTCTTTAAGAAATGTACTATATTATAGGGATTAATGTCATGAAAGAATTTTTCATATTGATTGTTTAATTGATTGATTTTATTTAGCGGCATATCAACGTCTATGGGATATTTAGCGCCGAAATCTAAATATTTGAACATAATTTTATGCTGTCAACTACAGATATTTTGTACATCATTTTATAATTCCACAGTAATTATTTTTATTATTATAAAAAAATGTACTGTTGACTTTTGTTTGGGGGTTCACTATTTGCCCATAGCTGGGACCCCTAACAGGTACTACCACCCCGGGTTAGGGTGGACCTGGGAACAACAGCAATTAAGAGATGGTTTCATGCTCCTCCAATCTCCTGATCAGAGGCCTTGCTGCCAGATGTAGTTTATTGTCATACCCAGGACGCGCTGTGTCAAAGAAAGAAAATAAAACAAATCTAATACAACCTATACCATCAAAAAGTTTTTAGGAGAATGGGCTATAAAAGAACACGATTCACAAAGACAAAAGATGGCAATTGATGAAACATTTAAATTTTTGAAGGTTGTTGGTGGCAGAGAATCAAGAAACTGGAAAAGTGTTCCACATGTGCAGATCTGTGGCAGGAACAAATATTTGAGCGGTGCAAAGAAAAAAAAAAAATTTAGAATTTAACCTTAAGTTATCAAAGGCCATCAACATGGTTAGTGACAAGAATATTTAAAATTTCTAGTCCCTCTAGATTAGCAGAAATCATCTTTGAAATAATAGAGAACCATCTGTGTAACAAATGAAAGAACTTTTCATCTTTGTTTTTATATTTTATTTTGTTGGACACATCACAATTCCAAATGAAAATGAAAATACAACCCACACAATAAAAGGAAATTACCATCATTGTACACCTTTAAAGAAGAATTCTTTCATTGGGGTTTTATGAAAGTTATATTCTTCCCTGCTTTCATAGTTTTTTTTTTTTTTTTTTTTTAAATAAAACCCTGTAAAAAAAATACTACTAAAATTTTGGGAGAGCCAAGGCTCCCCAGGCTGCTACAGCCCTGACAAGTAAAAAAAATGCAAGAAAAGAAACTATTAGAATAAAATATATGGTTGCATCTGTGGCTAATTCAACATTAAAACGATGACACTTAACAGCCAATCTGGTCATACACTTAAATTCATGTAACCGAGATACAAAGGAGGAGAGCTCATTAGAATAACTGCCATGAAAATATGTATAGAAAAGTCAGAGTTTGTCGGACCGATCAGACTTAGTATTAAGACAAGAATAAATAGTTTTACCATCAGCATAAATACCAAGTATGGAACTTATGACATTGGGAAGGTTATTGATGAAGAGAAGAAACAAAGATACTTATCTCGGTAATTGACTTTAGGATTTTCATCTATAATTAATCCCATTGTTGGTTTAAAGAAAGCTATTATAAAAAAAAACAAAAAAAAACAAACAAACAAAAGCCAATGTGATATATAACCTGTTTCCACAGTTTACTAATGAGACATTCTTGTTTTTATGATAACATGAGGCATATTTGCATATTGTAATATCTCAATGGAATATTCCATTAGTAAGTAGGGTAGACCAGGTCTTGCAACACGTCATTATCATAGTCATGTTTTTTTTTTGTGGAAGTAGGATTGGGATTGATTTCATACAAAGGTGGATCCAACTTTACAGAGGATCTCAGTTTACCTCTCTACATAAGCCTGTCATGAGCATCAACTAGTTCTAAGTTTGGTTTAGTTTATTTTATGGTATATCAACCTCTGTGGGTAATTTAATGCTGACAACATTTTTAGGATAGGTTTATATGAATAAAATATGTATTATTATTTTTTTTTTTTTTTTTACTTCAAAAATGTATTGCTGTTAATATTTTTTCCCTTTACAAAAATATACTGCTGGTATTTTTACTATAAAAATCTATTTTCATACTTTCATAGTGTTTTGACTTCAATTTGGGGGTTAACTATTTGCCCATAGCTGGGATCCTAACAAGTGCTACCACTCTGGGTCAGGGTAGATTTGGGAACAACAGCAATTAAGAGATGCTTTCATGCTCCACAAAATCTCCCAATCAGAGGCTTTACTGCCAGATGTAGTTTATCATCATACCCAGGACACTCAGCCAGTTCTAGGCCTGATTGACTAATAAATATATAAAGTTACACTGCATTTTATATAATAAAACAGATGCTTTTTGGATTCTGATTGCAATAAGCCTGGTCAGTACCTAAATGGGTGACTGCTTGGGGATACCAGGTGCTGTAAGCTTGAATGAGCGGGTGGTGTAATGGGTAATGACTCAGAATTTTTAATCAGAGAGCCAAATTCCAATTTCCATTGTGTTCATTAGATTTATTTACATGCAAATACCTTTCTTCCCCAATCACATTACAATCTTGACCTCTTCAAATCTAAGGTTAACTATTATCTTTCTTGTATAGCCTCATGAACTAAACTTCTTGCCTTTTCTTATGCTCATACAACACCATACAGTGACCCTCTACCTTGAGTGGCTCTTGGGCCTTGTATTGGGTGAACATCAGATACAAAAACAAAAAAAAGAAAGACATCCTTACCTTTTCTGAGGAATTGTGACTGAGTTTTATCCCTGATTCCATAATCGTCCCACCACGAATAATTGACACTGTTGTTCTGTCTCATATTCTGGAACTGGCAATGATGACAAATTGCAGCCACTTGCTCACGACTGAGCTTCTTGTTGAGAAAATTGGCAATTCGTTCAATGTTTGCAGCTAGATCCTGAAAAATAAAGGATGAGTTCAAAAATTTTTTTTTTTTCCTTTTTATTATTCACCTGAAGAAGGCCGGAGCGTACAACGGCCGAAACGTTGTGACAAATATGGCGACAAAGATGAGGACAATAGTCTGCATAATGTAAATACTGTAAACAGTATAATCTATTTATTTCCACCTACCAGGCTGAATGTTTTAAGCAATAAAATAAATGTCAGATTAATAAATGAGAATTCCATTCGTAAACATTCTTTTTGTTTACATTAGGATACAAAACTGAGTAGAGATGTATGTTTTAAGAATAGTGAAAGGTTTTGTGTTGAAAATCGATATTCACGCTTTGCTTGACCATTAGATTCTCTGTAGCCGAGAGGTTAAAGCATACAAGATATAATGACAGTTTCCCCCATAGGGGGACATAGCTTCAAATACTACCAGATGACCCATATTTCTCTATGATTTCTCAAATATTCCGGATAGTAGATGTAAATAAATATACAGTTTAACAAATAAACAGAGTGTCTACTCAAATTTGCTTGGATGCTAAAAATAACAATTAGGCAATAAAATATATCAGATTAATAAATGAAAAATCTATTCCTTATCATATATATATAAAAGTGAACATTGAAGTCAACACTCAGAGGCAACAGGCTGTTTCATGTTAGATTGTGTCTAGCATGAAACAGCCTGTCGCCTCTGAATGCTGACTTCAATGTTCACTTTTATATTTACATATGCTCTATCTCTGATATTGATCTCTTTATCACATAAAAAGAGCTCACTTTAAAACTATATATATATATATATATATGTATGTGTGTGTGTGTGTGTGTGTGTATTTGGGCAGCAAACCCTCTTTTATACAAGTTTCATTAAAGACAATTGACAAGGTACTGTGATTAAGGTTTTTATTAGATTTTTCTTGTGCTTGTATAAGTGATTTCTTTTCTGAACATAAAGTGTGTAAAAACTTTTCAAATACTCTCTATATTCAAAAGCTTTTGGCAATTGTATTAATCATTATCAAGTATGAATTATTTTTTTTAACTGAATATGTAGATTTTTTTTTAATGTGTATCCATGGAAATGCCAATGTTTTTGTTTTCTTATTTTCTAAACGGGATCTGTACATTGTGGTATTGTTTATAGTTGATATAATAGTGTTGCTTTTTTCTTTTTTATCATTAATGATTCCATTATTTTTAGCCATTTTTTTTGCATGTGGATGAAGCTATTATGGTTGTGTTTTCTACAAGTTTTGTTGTGGATGAAGTTTTGAAGGTTTGCATGTGTTTAAATGAGTCCTATTTAAATACCCCATCTGAATGGCCATTTTACTCTGCAAGAGTTTGTCAACACTAAAAAGTCAGATAAAATAAATATGAAGTCCAACTTTTTCAAAAAATTTTAATAAGAGACAGGAAGGATAAAAAAGTAGGAAAAGAAAGGAAAAGGGATCTAAAAGTGAGGAAAGAGAAAGACAAAAAAAAACTAGACTCTAGATGAAAGTTTAAAGATGGTTGGAAATTTAACATGAGAATTTCATAAAGAATTACAAACTTTAAAATAGAAGGAAGGTTTTAACTAAACAAAAGACAATTAAAAAAGTAATTAAAATGAAAATCTGAGTATTAAATATACCTAAAGGAAAATACACACACACACAAACACAAGGGTTTGCTGAAAACAAATTTTTTAACGTTATGGACCAAGGGAGATAATTCGTACATAATGTATTTGGCTACAAGAAATTTATTTAGATATATATACAATATGCGTGGGGCACCTCGAGGTGGTGTAATGGTTAGCAAGCTTGGTTCGCTAGAACAATTACGACTGAGTAATGAGTTCGATCCTCACTGGGTGCCGCTTAATTTCGGCCTTGTGCCACATCTAAGCTAAGCTTGGAAAATCGGTATATACAGTATACGATGGATAAATTGTCGTCTAAATTAAGCAAAAAAAGAAAATAACACTGACATCACATTTTAACAGACATATTTGCCAAAATTACATAAAAATATCTTGAAATACTAAAGAGTAAATTTATCCAATAAAATCAACATTGGATTCAAACACGACCTCCAGATGACTTTGGAATCTGTAACTCTTCTGGACGGTCTCCTTGTTTAAGTTGGTGAATGCTGCAATAATCCTTGCCTTCAAGTCATCTTTGGTGTTACAAGGAGTTTTGTTGGTTTCTCGATTAACTGTTCCCCCACACATAATAATCAAGATGGTGGCAGCCTGGGTAGTTAAGTAGCCAGATGTAACAGGTGATATGATAGCAGAATTTGTCAACAGCCATGACTGGGTTCTCCTGTTTGTGTGGCACGGTGCATAACCCTGTTGCCAGACATAGGGTCTTCCAGCAGCCACCCTCTTGACCCAGGGCAGCACTACATCCTCAAGGCACTTGATGTAGGCTCTGTGTTGAGTCTGAAGTCCTGTGGAAAGATGAATGGAAGCATAATGTTACCATCACTAGTGATCACTCTAAACACATTCGTAATTACCATTAGACTCATCCAACTCTTTCCAAATACTCTGCAATGTCCTCAGATTGACACCCAAATACACTGAAATGTTCATATTGGTGTTTCCAGCATGAATGCCAAGCTGTACAGCATGCCATTTCCAAATTTCTGGTGTAGTGAATAGCATCATGGCACTCTTTTTCTCATAGACAGTGCCCAACTGACTCTACTGTGCAGTCAACATAATCAAAAACAAAATGTGCAGGCATGAAACTAAACATACCAAATGGCGACAATTTGCCCATCCCCTGTGCATTTAAACAACTATAAAAGGCATATAAAAAAAAAATCTATAAATAATTAATTTGAATTTGTGAAATCTTACCTGATGTAAATCTTCATATTTCACAATGAGTATATTGGCTCCTTCTTTCTCCAATTCCCAGGCATCCCTCACGTGTTTTCCCCAGGGTGAGTAATAAACTTAAAAGAAGCAGAAAATGAGAGATAAATATGAAAAAGATTTGAAACTAATTATTTTTGCAATAAATACATAATTCATGTATAATAAATTATTATCATAAATAAAGTATAGTATTAATAAATTATAACTTATGAGAAATGGTGAAAAGTTCTCAGCCAGACCAAACAAGTGTTTGTTCATTTGGTCAGATTTTGAAGAGTGAATTGGACAGAACTTTTCAGCATCCTTTGTGTAATTAACAAAGTGTATATTTGTGTGGTGGAAGATCAGTTGGCATCATAATTCTCTCTATATGTTGTCTCTTTGAGACAAGTAGAGTCATGTCCCTCCACAGCTTCATGTATTTTATTGCTCCTTTACACTTTATCTTTGTGGTCAGTCATTTATGTGCTATATATGATAAACGCTTGGGCAGTTATGTCTCAATTCATGATTGACTTGGCAGATTTTCCTGCAGTATATTGTCTCTGTGATAGACTGGTTGCCAACCAAGGCTATAGGTCCTGCTATTGAACTCATAGGTGTTTGGGGGGGGATGGATTCATGCCTTTCCCAAGGGTCTTTGTGCAAAAGTGAATGTAATGAACCTGACTGAAATTCAAACTCAATGGGACACAGGTGGAAAGAGGGCTTGGTAAATTTGGCATACACAGAAAATATCAAAAGCAAAAAAGTACAGGGATGTAAATGGATGGCAGAATGGGGAGTGGGAGACATGGTTTGGTTTGGTTTGTTTTACGGCATATCAACATCAATGGGTCATTTAATGCTGACAACTTGTTTTTGCTGGGAATATTTTTTTTTTTGTCAAAAATCTATTTCTGTCAATATTTTTTCTCAAAAACGTACAGTTGGTAATATTGGGTTTGGGAGTTAACTATTTGCCCATAGCTGGGACCCTAACAGGTGCTACCACCCCAGGTCAGGGTGGACCTGGGAATACCAGCAATTAAGAGGTGGTTCCATGCTCCTCAAAACCTCCTGATCAGAGGCCTTGCTGTTGGATGTAATTTATCATCTTACCCAGGACGCAGATGCAGTTTATCATCATAGCCAGGACAGTGGGAGACATGGTAGAAAAACAAATGTTACTAAAAACTGCACAGGATAAGAGTTTGAAGAGAGCCATGATCACCCATATCCAGAAGAGACATGGAATATTGAAGGAGAAGCTGTAGTTGGATAAGTTGCCAAATTGTTAATTTTATCAGCATACTCCAGAATCTAATAATTTACATCCTTTATTTATATGTACCAAATATAAATGCCAGCATGATTAAAATTGGTGATCATACAGGAACCAGTGTTACAATGTGATTTGGCCATAAGCCTACTTCCTGGAGGGAACACTGAAAACATCGATTCTCATTCAATCACTAAACTTTGACAATGTTGAGCCTGATCAGTACTTTGATGGGAGATCAATTGGGTATATCAAGTACTGTAAACACTCTCCTACAATCCAAAGTATATTTAAGCTTTAAATAACCCACAAAGTTGATAAGCTGTAAAAAACAAATCAATCAATGCATACAGTTTGTATATAATAATAATAATAATAATGATAAAAAAAATGTTTTAATAAACCAACCTTTGTCTTTAGTGAATCTATCACAGAATTCTTCAAATGTTCCTTCAAATTTCAATGGTGTTAGCATTTTTAGGAAACTGTAATACGAGATAAGAATGTCTTTAGGGTTCCTCACTACATAAATAACCTGAAATAAAAAAAAAAGGGGGGGGGTAAATTTTCATGATCAGCCATTGTGAAATATAATACAAATATAATTACAGCTGCTTAAGCTCTGAAATTACCCAGCATAAATTCCAAAGGTGAATGAATTTTTATGGAAAAGGATGGATTCATTTTTAATTAGCAGGTGGGACAGGGTAAAAAACTCAAAGACCTTCAACAAAATATGGCACAAAGGCTTACTACACAAGCTCTCCAGTTATGGAATTACTGAAAAGGTTGTCTCGATCATAAAATCCTTCCAAACAGGTAGGTCCCTTAAGGTAGTTATAAAGAGCCAATCCCACAGAGCTCTAAAGGTTAATGCAGGCGTCCACCCAAGGTCACTCCTTTGACCAACCCTCTTTTTGATCTACATAAATGAACTGCCTACGTACTATGTACTGCCTATTTACATTTTGTGAATAGTTTCTGGATCATGCAGTAGTAGTCTTTGGTGGGGGCCTCTTGACGCCATGATGTATCTCTGGACAATTCTCACCAAGATATTTATACATGCAACTCCTGCAGGTGTGTGTGTCTCTTTGCCTACTAGTCTTCCACCAACTAGTTATCAATGGCCAGTCCTCCGGCACCCTAGAGGTCAATGCAGGTGTCTCCCAGGCACCCTCATTTTGATCTACATAAATGATCTGCTTAAGATGATATGACTATATACAAGCGCACCTCTAAAACTCTCGATGGTCAGAGATTGGCAACTGATCTCTCTTCTGATCTTGCACAAACTATCCACTGGGGTAAAAATTGGTTGGTTACATTCAATGCCTCAAAGACCAAGCTAGTTACATTTCATAATCGCTGATCTGACCCTGAATTACCACCAATCAGGATGGACTGAGGTCCTCTCAGGGAAGCACCATGCCTTGAAAGACTGTTGGGCCCCAAACTCACACGTGATCTCAAGTGGAACTCGTATATAAAATCTATTACTAAGGATGCAGGTAAAATGATCAGCTCTCTGTACTACTCCAGTAAGTACCTGACTTCTCTTTCTATCCTTTACCTTTACAAGAGCCAGACCAGGTCAAAAATGGAGTACTGTTGTCATATTTGGGTGGGGACTGCCCAGAGCTTACTCTTCAGCCTTGATAGTATTCCAAAATGTCTTCAAGCCCTTGTGGATAATAAATTATTCTCCACCCTTTAACCTCTCTCCCACAGGCAGGATGTGGCAAGCTTCCTGCAGCTCTACCACTACTTCCATGGAAAGTGCTTGGACGAACTGCATTCCCTGGTCCCACCAAGGCAAACCTTCACAGCAAGAACACGCCATGCCACTTACATAGTAGCAGACCACTCATATTCCCTCTGTATTCCATTGGTGAGAAGTAAGTTTCACTTGAGCAGATTCTTCCCGCACACCACTTACCTGTGGAACTGACTCCCAACAAGATGTTTCCGCAGTCACTACAATCTTAACCTGTTCAAGTCTAGATTTAACAGTTATCTTCAATTCCTATACACGCACAAATGGTCCCCAAATGTAACCCTCTATCTCAAGTGCCCCTTCCCCAAGGCCTTGTAAAGGGATTGACCTCATTGTAAAAAGAAAAAAAAGTACAGGTATTGCTTGTTAATTATAATTAAAGTAACCCTATAAATTTTCTTTTTCACTTACTTTTTTTTTTTTTTTTTTAATAGGAGTAGATAGGTTTGCCTATTTCTCAGTTCAAACTCCTTCCCTATGTATTGAACAGGAGTAGAGGTTTATCCCTTGTTTCCTGTTTAGGAATGGGTCTCTGGTTCTTTCTAAAGTTTTCTCTTTCACTCCCAGTTACCCTTCTTAGGGGCATTATCAAATAGAAATGCTTTGAGTGAACAAACAAAACAAAAAAAAACAAAACAAAACAATATTTGTTAGTTTAGCATGAAGAGTTCAATCCTTGGGAGGATAAGCATTAACAATCTCCATAATAGTCATCTGAAAGTTAGGCGAGCAGAGTTAACACAGCATTAATTATAAAACCTAAAATAAATATCTTGTATTAATTAAAGGCTTCTAAGCAAAACAAAAAAAAAATCTGTTATTAATTACAAGTTTATTAAAGTGCTAAATCTATCGGGACATCCAAAACGATGAAGAACTTTCTACATAAGAGCCCTTGGAACATTGTTAAAGGACTTTTCTAAGTCATACAAAAAACAAGGAAAAGGGGGAAATCTGGCTGGACATTTATTCCACCAAAACATGTTTTCAGAATTTCCAGACTTTTGGCAGACTAAAACAAGGAGATATGTCTTGGCACTTATGTTATTTCCCTTGTATCTAGCTGAAATGTTTCACAAACTTCCTCCAGACAATCCAAGAGTTGACACCAGATATTGATATGATGGGGGACTTTCAATTGATCTAAACATCTAACACACATGCAACAAACCTCAGAATTTCAATATGCTGATGACAAAGTTCACCTCTGTCATTCAAGAGAAAAAAAAATCAAACAGCTTTGCTATGGCCTACCATTGTTTTGGCCTTCTAGTAAATATCAATAAAATCAAGGTACTTGCACAGCCAACCCCAAATACCATCTCACCATATCTTGATATTACCATCTATGATACACCTCTAGATACACCTAGAACAAATAGAACCTTTTCCATATCTAGGCAGCCTTTTATCAAGCAAGTGCACCCCAGAAAAGAATGTGGAACACAGAATTGGAGCTGTACACAGGGCATTTTGAAAGCTAATCAAATGTGTCTTCAATAACAAAAACCTGAACTTAACAACAAAAATTATGGTCTGTAATGTTGTCATTTCACGTTTGTTATATGGTTGCGAAACCTGAACTCTATATCATGGCAACATCCAAAAATCAGAATGCTTTCACCAGCAAAAGCGTTGTTCAATCTCAGACATTAAATGGAAATAGTATGTGGCCAACACCAAACAGGCAACAGTCAAAGCATCGAATTGCTGATCATTAAACACTGGCTTCGATGGTCAGGACATGTAGCAAGAATGGAATAGTCAAGGTTTCCATGTCAAGTCTTATTCAGTGAGGGAAAAGACCATGGGGTTACCCTCTTTGAAGATACAAGGACCAACTCAAAACAATACTGAAAGCCACTGGACTCAAGCCTAAATCATGTGAAACACAAGCCAGAGATTGTATGAACTGGTGGTGTACTCTCACCATCAGAACCAAAAACTTTGAAGCCACCAGAAGAGAAAAGGAAGAATTCAAATCACATGAGAGAAAGGCATGACAAAAATCAACCTCATCCTTGACCAACATTACTATTCAGTCAATGGCATCAGTTCTTCCAGGCAAGAATCGGTCTACTTAGTCATCAATGTCATCATCATAAAGGAAGTGATCAGTAAAGAAATTAAATTCTTGGATATGAGATAAAGCCAATGATGAAAGGGCTGTATTAATTATAGGTTTTTCCTCATTAATACCGACCCTCCCCACTTTTAGAATGTTGGCCATTAGTGAATTAATTGAGACTAATTTTAAGAAAATCTATAACAAAGCGGAAAAAAAAGTTTTGTGTGATATGTTTCGTCCTTTGGGACTTCAGACTAAAGTAATGTTTATGTTGATGTGACTATACATGTGGACAAAGGAGAGGGAATGCTTAAATTTTAAATTTACATTTTCTTTTTTATAAATCCTTGAGGACAAAATGCATCACATGAAAAACTTTTTTCTACTGTCAGATTTTCCTAAAATTATTCTTGACCTATAAAAAAAAATTATATATTGTTTTTCCTATAAAGACTACTTATCCTCATCTTAGTTGAAATGAAAATAATAACTTCTCATCTGAGAAATTCACACAAAACATTTATGCAAAAAAATTCATAAAATTTTGATGAGCACGATCTTTTTAAATAAGTCAACAAACAAAAGATGTTGCTTTCAAATAATGTGAAAAAAATTCTTTTCTAAATTTTAAAAGTGATTTATTTAGTCACTTTCTGACTGCTGTAACTAGCCGTTCCCGTGTCTTTTCTATAAATACTTTCATGGTAATTGCTCTGATGAACATTCCTCTATGTTACTTCAACTTTATGAATTTAAGGTAATTACTAAGATTGCCTGTAAAGCAAAGTTTCATCATTTTACAGCTGAAATGTTTATATGTAAGCATAAGTTCTATTTAACAGTTTCTTTTCTTGCACTTCTCGGTTGTGGAACTCTCTTCCATCTTCTTGCTTCCCGGTCAAGTGTGATCTTCAAAAATTTAAATCCAATGTCAATTGTCATCTTCTGTTTTCTTAATTCTTATTCTTTTATTGTTCTCTCTTCTTAATAGTGTTTTCATTTCATATCCCCTAATATGCAGTAACCATTTTGTGTCTTAGAAGCTTTATTGCTTGCCTTTTGGGTGAAATGATTAAAAAAAAAAAATATTTTAAAACATTTTTCAAAATAAATTTTTGAATTAAAAAAAAAAAAAAAAAAAAAAAAGAAACCTTTTCTTATTCGAATGAAAACATCTTATTCTTATGGCTATCATCAAGAATATCAATTTTTTTGTTGTTCTAAACACATTTAATGACTCAATATTATTTTTAAAATTAAATAAATATAATTGTCTCAGAAATAATTACAAATATAAAAAAAAAAAAATTACCTGCATATTTCAGCTGTGGTACATTCAAGTGTCAAATAAAAGAGGTGGGGGTGTTATAATAAATGGGAAACCCCAGAAAATAGTGGGGTAATGCATGGGGAGGGGATAATTAAAAACAATTTCTGTTTGAATTTCTTGAATGAGGAGTTGTCATTAGTATTATTACTATGGCAGATGTTTGGGCAAGTTACCTTCGTTTTAATGTCACCAGCTTACACCTTCACATGCCGTCTTTATGGTTGCAAACCATTCCCATTCTCATTGTGTTCCTTTGATAAAAACTAAGAAAATACTTCCCTACCAGCTACAATCTTGGTTTCTTTAAGTCCAGGGTCAACCGATATCTATCCTACTTGTCCTAATAATAATCTTACTTCCCTCTCTCTTACAATCTCACTCAGTAACCCTCTACCTTAAGTGGATCTTGGGGCTTGTATTAGGTGAACTATCAGTAAAAAAAAAAAGAAAAAAAAAACATTAAATTCAGACCAATGTCCTTATTTTTGTTATGTTTCAGCTGTTGCACCCTCTGGCCTTCTTCAGGTGTCAGTCAATCCAGGTAACTTTCACATACCTGAAAAGGTTGGAGGCACAACAACAGAAACATGATAACAAAAATCAGGAGGATATTAGTCAGGATGGAAATGATTAAAAACATGTTTGTCAAATTATAACAAAACCGCATAGAAAAAAAAAATCTATAAATAAATGTCCATTTAAGAAAATTGAAAATAATTTCCATGAAGTTTTCCCAGTAAGCTACTGAGTACTTGACTATGAATAACAAAAAATGAATAAGTCGAGAGATCTGAATAAGATTTGTGGTGAAGGTTGAAAAATATCTAAAAGTAAACAAACAGGAGTTGAGTCTGTCTATTTGGCATCCAAAAGCACACTGAAGTGACATTATTGTACATTGTGGTCCGAACGTCTTGTCAATCCTACATAATATAATTTCCTATTTCAGATGGCTGACACGAAAATGATGCTGTTCATATAGACCTTCTCGATGTGTGACAGTGTCAATAAAAGTGAATAAACCAAATACAGTACATGTGCTTTGTATTACTTATTCTATTATTCTCATTACTTTTTCGTAGTGGGTGACAAAACTTTCGAACTACCTTGTATGTTACTTTCACTTGCCAGGTTATCTCATGGTCAGAGGTTAAATTGGAGCAAGTCAGGCTTCACTTAATTTTATACATTTGTTTGATTTAGCCAGAAAAGATGCAATAATCAAAAGTGGCAATGACTTTATTTTTTTTTTTTTTTTTTAAAAAAAGAAAAAAAAAAAATGTCTTCAAGAGGTTAAATTTTCTTTAAACTTAAGCTCACCTTTGGACGCACCGTCTCCATCTGTTCCGGCAGCAAATGAAATGGTAGATGACTTTTTATGAGACGAGGGGACCTCAATTCTTCCATTGTCTTCAGACCTGGATAGGCATTTTCGAGAAATGCAAATCTCTGTTCAATATTTTTCGCTGCTTCCAGATCAAGATCAAGGTTTGTCTGTATTAAATAAACAATTTCTTGGACCCAGGTCGTTCCTGAGGATACAAAAGAAAAGTTGAATTGAATCACAGAAGGGTGGTTGTGCAAGAGATGTCCCCAAAACTGGGAATAGATTTAATAATATTACCGAAGTTGATTGATAAGTAAGGTCTCCCTACCATTAATACTGGGGATAGAAATGTTTGGACCTTGTATTCAGTAATATATAAAGTATTAGTCAAACAAGCTTCATTGATAGTATTGGGTACTAGTAGTTGTTAGTCCTTAGTTTTATGTCTGATATATGTATAAAGTGTATATGGTGAAGAGGGGGGTAAGTGCAATCTGAGAAGCACAAGAAACAAGAGGTGTTAAGGGATGAACTCCTCAAAGTTGACAGCCATTCCATCTTAATCTTTATCTTAATAACGGGTTTAAATAATCTCAACCAACCCATAATTGGCCAAACATAGTGATTAGTCAGTTGTTTTTGTTTAGTGGCATATCAATCTTTATGGGTTATTTAATGCCAAAAGGTTTGTTATATTCATATGATAATGTTACGGTTAGACTTTATTGTGGGCTGGTGTGTGTTGAGAGATTAAACATGTGTGCCTCCTGAAATGCCCACAACAAACATGGCAGTCTCAGGATGTAAGTTCACATAAATAAAGGAAAAGAAACAACAAGAAACAATATATATATGTACAAACAAATGATAATGCATTAACAAAGGTATACAAGTGATATAGACAATAATGTGTGTAACAAATGAACGTAAAAGCTTTTTGGGTGCAAAGTATGTGTCATGGGTGAATGTGTATATGTACATGTGTGTGTGTGTGTGTGTGTGTGTGTGTATATGTATTGTTCATGCATTTCCCAAAGGGAATGTGTTCTCAGTGAGAGATTTACTTGTTGATGTGTATGTGAAAAAATGACAATAGAGCAAGAAAATTATATTGCCAAGTATTTATAGTCTAGAAAGCATCTTCCCCCCCCTATTAATGGTTTGGAAAATTAGAAAGAGGGTGTAACCTGACAATACCTTTCCTTCCAGATGGGCAGAATTTTTTTTTCAGGCCATATGTAAAGTTCATGTAATTGTTTTTGTCTGCGTGAATTGAAAACGTATCAGAAACGTGGTTGAGACGCGTGATTTGACAAAATGTACTTGTGCTGTCATCAAAGTGCTGTATTATTTTCTAGTAGAATGTAGCATGTTCTGGAAAAGGTGTTGGTAATGTAAATTGTTCAGCATTTGCTATTAAATTTTTTTTTTTTCCCAATGCTCCATGTTGAATTGGTTTTGTCATCCCATTATATTTGTTCCTTGTCTGAAGGATTTTGTTTGATAAAAAGCTTGTTTGTTTGCTATGCATGCATAAAGTTAGCACACAAAATTTAACAGAAGCAGCACTGTGGCAAAGTTAAGCTGATGTAGAATTTCTATCGAGTATCAAATGCACGTTTCAGAATTTGAAGAAAATTTGCTGTTATTTTTGATTGCATATCGTACTTGCAAATTCTTATTGTTGTTTGAGTGGCATCATCGCTCGCAAAGTGAAAAAAGAGACAGTAAGTCCTCTTTTGAGGTATGTCACACTTTATCTGATGAGCCAAGAAGAAACAGTGTTGATTAAAGTTGAAATGGAGTTGTATTTCGTTTTGTTTAAAAAAGAAAAAAAATTCTTTTTCTTTCATATTTATTGTCCACCTTTTGACCCTCTTGGAACTTCAGTGGCTGGGCATAGTAACTCTGCTCAGGAGCCAGTCTGTTAAGCAGTAACTTTCCCACCAAATAATAATCCCTAATGGCTGGCACCCAGAAAGAATTGCCAAAGGACCTGAGCAATTTTGAGGCCTATCCCCATGTAATCTCCGGTCTTGAATAAAACATGTGGTTGGAATTTTTATACTTTTCAATGGCGAGAGGGGATGCCTGTGCAAATTTTTTACAGTTATATAAAGTAAAAAAATCCCTGAAAACATTTTAGTAAAAAAAAAAAAAAAAAAAAAAAAACTTATGCAATAGTAAGTGTGAACACATGGAAAATTCGGCCTGTATCTTGCCAAAAACAATTCAATAAAACTCTAAAAATAATTTTTTATGAGAATTGGTGCTTGCATAATTTAATAACACATTTATTTTCTTTCTGATTTGACAGAAAAAAAAATTAAACTCAATATTTATTTTTTTAAAATTACTTGTAATTTTTTAGTGTAATTTGAAATTAATTCTGTGGTGAACATGAAATAAGAATATCTCTTTTCTCCACTGTTTTCAAAACCATGAGCTTATGCAAAAATTTATTTTGACCAATTGGTTGTGGGCTGAAAAAAAGACTAAGGCAAAGTTTAACACGCCTATGTGAAAATTTATTTTGATCAATGGAAAAGGTAGTGGCTTACAAACTGAGAAAAAAGTAATAAGTTGATGTGAAATCACTTTTTCATATAATTAGGCAGAGAGAGAGAAAAATCTGAAAGAAGCAGGAGGCAAAAAACCAGAGTTCCACACATCTGAAAAGCACTGGCATCAAATTACACACTGATACATTATCAGACTCTAATGAGAGCTGGGCAATTTCAAAGAACTCTATTCAATTCCAAGGCTAAGTACCTTAAAATATATCTTTTCATTCATGTTGAATATAACCGTATAACTTTTATATGAAAAACAAACTCCCACAATTCATTTTAAACATTTTGAAATATTACTTTGTGTCTGATGATTTAATAAGAACATTTTCTCTTCTTGACATTTCATTGAAACTACAAATTTTAAATATTTGATTCTTTTTCCTGAAACAAGCTACTGAGAACTTCAAATGTGTAAATTTGTAAATAAATTCCTTATCTTTTTTGTTACCCCAAAAAGTACACATGGAGGTCATTTTAAAAGCGAGTTTGTATTGGTTCACCGACATGGGGGAAAATCACTCTAAATTCTAAAATGTCTAAACTAAAGGCTAAATAAATAGTAAAAAGTTGCTTTGAAAGGGGTAATTTTCTTGAGACACCTGTCACACTTACCAGGGCCATAGGAAAGACAAATGTTTTTGGTTGGTAGTGGGGAGATTCTGAATTTAGCCTTTAAGTTATCAAAGGCCACCAACATGATTAGTGGCAAGAACATTTAAATTTTCCAGTACCTCCTTGCTACCTCCCTAAAACAAAAACTGTCATTTGAAAAACTAGAAGTTACTCTGGAAAATTAAAATCAGTTCTTTTCTTTGCTTTGTTTCCTGCAAAGTCAAATAAATATGAATTTTTAAAACATTTATTATCATTTCAGCTCAGTTTATGGAACTATTTAGGACCGAAAGAATTAAAAGAAAAATATTGCTTTATAAAAGCTTGAGGGGCCCTAGACTGGAGGAGCCTAAGGGATAATCCGAGCCTGCTTGAGAGTTTCTTTTTACAACTTTGTTTTTATTAATTTGTTGTTGGTACTTTTTTTTTCAGTTATACACACATTTTAGAGCATGGAAAACCAAACCCTATACACTAACAGGCAAAATGTTAGGGACCACTGAAATTCTATCTTTAAAAAATAATATCACATTGTAAGGTGTTTTTTTTTTTTTTTTTAAGAAATGCAGAGTGGAGTGGTCCCAAACTTTTTGTCTGTAAGTATAGAAGCCAGCTGTAGAAAACTGACCATGGGAAGATTGTAGATTTGTTAGTAAAAATTTTAATGTTAATATTTATTATTAAAAGTAAAACTAAAACAAAGTCGTTTAAAATTGCACAACTCATAACTTGCACTTTTTAGTTTTTAGTCGTATAACTGAAAAAAGTGGCATCATTTTTTTTTTTTTTTTTTTAAGAATATTATTTTATTTCTAATTTCTTACCTGATCGTGGCCAAGATATAACCCACACGTCGTCTGCTCTGACGGTAAACTTTCGAATTTCTTTTAACTTTTTTTCGAGCATCGCAGGTAGGATCACATCTTTATACTTTATGAGTTTCTGCCGCCGTCCAAACGGTGGGTCGTAGAAAGTGTGGATGCCGTAAGCAAGTCGCTTGTACATATTCCGTAAATACGTAAAAGCAATGCTCGAAATCAGAATGGCACCTATAGCGCAGGACCCATAGACCAGGTACAAAATCCGATGATCGACGCCTCTGTTGTCGTTACGTTTTAATGCACTTCCTCTCTTCCAGATACTAACGTGGGAGAAACCAGGAAAAAGAAAACGATTTTTTATGTTGCAACACAAACGGATATTTACACTATTGGTTTTCGTACACAAATGACGACCACATGAAACTGAAAAAGATCCGACCCTTTTAAACAAAGTAGAGGACATATTGTTATTTCTTAAGCTTCTTACTTAGGATAGCCCACCGAGAGATAGGGTTGATGAAAAGACTGTTTAACGCCAAATTTACAAGCGGAGAAGGTTTGTTTGTTTAGAAAATCAGTTCTATTCGAAATACTTTCTTTTAAAGTCGCACGGACACCGACCTCTCTCACCGGTAAGAAATCTTTCAAATTAATAGTCATATGATTAACACGTTTATTACGCGCGAAAATACATAAAGCCGACTTCAAGAAATCTCTTTGATGGGACGTAATAGCATAATGGAGAAATTGACAGGTTTTCAAATATAATCTCGAGTAAAAAAATAAACAAAACACGACCCTAACTATTCAAAGATCATCGTCCTGTTCAAGGAAGATCGGCACATGGTTGACCTGTGCTGCCGCCAAGTGGAGAATGTCAAATACAAGGGAAATAACTCACGGAGGAGATAAACTTAATGTGAAGTTTGAAAATCCCAATTAACGGTGCCGGACAGATGAGGCACGTTATTGATTTTAATTTTTTAAGCAATATATTATTCGTACAATGTAAAATAAATTCAGTTGCATTGAAAATTATGTTAAAAATATATACAAAACATACATGTTTTTAATTTAATTTAAAGTTAATAAAACAAAACATTTCATATGAAAAGAAAAGTAATTGTTATACCTGTCCAGTTGAAGTTCTTTAAAATTATTCACAATATTTACTTACACAGTTTACTTTTTCTTTTTAACTTATTTCTCTGTGTCGGAGACGCTCCTACCTGTAGCATGTAAAACTGTAGTGTAATTGGTAGATTTAACTTGTGAAATTTAAAAACAAAAATAAACACAAGAAAGAGAAAAAATAAGATTAATTTAATTAGGTCTTTAAAAAAAAACGTAATCTTCTGTTTGTAGTTCTCGAGACTTGTTTTTTTTTGTTTTTTTTTAAAGTATTTTTAAATGTTTTTGATATCGGTTTTTATGGCAAAAAAAACTATGCATACAAGTATGTCGTTATAAGGACAGCATATTTCTAATTTTTCTAATACAGAATCCACAACTTATAAAGAAATAAATACTATGAGGGAAATTTATGTTTGTTTGACCGAAAAAGGTAATGAATTCATAAATTTTTAAATGCGACAAGGGAAATAATTCTAATATATAAAATTATTTCCCTTGCATCACTGAACGTCAGAACAATTAGAAAAAAGAAATAATTTTAACAATTTATAAATTACACTTTACTCAATTTTATATATATATATATATATATATATAAGTAAATATAAATGTCGTAGTTGTCATCCACTCGCATCCGAATCGTCATCCTCTCTCCTCTCCTTTTCTATTCCCGTTTAAATGTTACGTTTTGGGAGGCTTGTAGCGGTATCGACGGCCTAAATCAACCCGTACATTTTTTTCTTTACAAATGTGTAAGCAAGCAAGAGAAACAACGCAAAAAAACTGATTTTATAACAAACAATATTCATTTTATATAAATGACATACAAATAATTAAGTGTGTGATTAATCAATAGGAAGAGTTATGTACCTTTAACCTGAATTTCTTAAAGTCTAAGAAGGAAATATTTTTATCTGAGCTCACAGTAAAAAATTTCAATTCATGAAATATTGAAAAGTTGAGTTAACTTGGCGCTCACAATGTTCACCGTGTGAGAGTTGAAAGAATTCTGGAAAGCTAAGTATATGTTCAATAAAACCTTGTAGCTTCAGAAAAGTTTTTGAAGTAATAATATTTTTTTTTTGAATAATGACAAGAGTTATGTTTGTTGCAGAAGAAAATCTTACTGGTTGGATTGAGCCAACTTTTGGTACTTATTCACTTGCTGGCTGAATGGCTTGAGTGAGAGATTTTTCATAATATTTGTTTTCATACTTAATATGTTCCATGTTCTTGGAAATTGTTGAATGTAAGTGTGTTTGAGTGAATTCATATATGTAAATGTGCTGTATGTACATGTATATGTGTGATGTTTTCATAGTGTTTGCCTGTAAGGGGTCAAAATGTTCTTTAGTTACTACATCTTGTATGTCAGAGAAGGTAAGAGAGGCCAAAAAGAAAAAGAACAAACTTGTGTCGAAGTATTTATAAACGTAATCACATGATAGGGCTCCAGAGAGCATTTCTGGTTTTTGGGGGAAAAATGGTTTTGAATAATGCATAAGAATTTTATGGATGTAGGTGAGAACATGATTTTAATATTAACTGAACAATATCAAGGCTCTGTGATCTACTTTTTGCAGACTTGCACAAAAATTGACATTGGTCAAGTGGTAGTAGGATGCTAAAGGATCCTAATAATAACCTGCATTTAACTGCAATTAAATTTCACTTTATTTTTATATTGTGCCTACATTTATGGGAAAATGATAAATTAAAAAAAAATTTATATAAGAACAATTTTAGGAAAATTTACAACAAAATGAGAAAAGATTTTGTGTGACACGTTTCATACTTTAGGGCTTCATCAGACTAAAATTTATTTTATATTGATGTGATTAGACGTGTATGAAGGATAAAAAGAAATTGAATGAAATCGTCTAGACTAAATATCCCCAAGAGAAGATTAATTAAATTTAAAATCTCAGTGACCCCTCACCTTCATGTGTATGTGTAATAATTTGAACAAAAAACAGATCACGTGAAAACTTTTTTCACATTTTGTCATAGATTTTTTAATTACGTACATCCAAAAAAAAGCAATACCTGAGATATATAATGCATTTTTAAAAATTAAAAAAAAATCTTTCTTGAAGCTTTTATTTTGCTATTACTTTCAAGCTAAGTGATTACATTTATTTAATATTTACAATAATCAAAATATTTTATTTCAAGCTGAATTTAAATTGATTGGAATGAGTTTTTTTATTGTTCAAAAACTAAAAATGCTAAAGTCATCCAGATTGACAAATCTGAATACAACATAATTCTCTTTAAAAAAATCTTTCAAAAATAAAATATACTTAGATGAAACTTTATTTGAGGAAGATTAGCTGATTTAAAGTTTAATTAATGTGATTTAAAACAGATATTACTTTCAGTTTAAAATATCACAAAAAAGAATTTTTTAACATGGTGGTAAATGTTTTTATGAGATTCTGACAACTCTCTTGATATACTTATGTTTAGAAATTTTTTCTAAGACAGACATAACTAACAATTACTTGATGAATATAACATGAATGCCTTTTTAATATATTTTTTTAACTACCCAGTAATCTTAAATATTTAAGAAAATATTCTTAGCTTTCTAATATTTTATTGAATTTTAGATACTTTGCCTTTATAGTCTTACTTACAAAGATGCTTGTTAAGGAAATGTTAGAAAATTACTAATAAATTTAAATTTTACTATAGTTACTACTCTTATTTCCTGATAAGGTTGCATCTGGAAATCTGTATTTATAAAAATCATTTATACACACATAAAGTTAATTCAAAATTTTCTTTTAAATATAGGGGTTTGTTGAATTGTAGTGAGCTTTTCCATTTATGATTAGTACATAGTGTTAATTTTGAAACAATCTCACCAGACTGCTACAAATTAATACATAATTTTGAAAAATTTAAATGTTTATAAATTATTCTAACTAAATTTAAAAAAAAAATGAAAAACAATTCTTGTAAAATTTTATTATTTATCAAAGAAAATTATTTCTGAAGGCAATAGTGTCTATAGTATATTCTCACTCTCTCTCTCTCTATATATATATATATATGATTGGAAAGCACTCAATATCAGTGATAGAGCTAACATATTTAGTTGGATTGATCAATCCAACTATATATATATATATATATATATATATATATATATATATATATATATATTAAATAAAAACAGACCACTTTAAAGTTCCATGTAATAAATTATTTCACCACAGCCCTTTTAAAGGACTGCGGATCATCAGACTTTACTTCCAAACAAAAAACGTTGTTTGGAAGTAAAGTCTGATGATCCGTAGTCCTTTAAAGGGGCTGTGGTGAAATAATTTATTACATGGAACTTTAAAGTGGTCTGTTGTTATTTAAATTATTTGCTCTGGATTTACATTGAGCTCTCTGTGTTTTATCCTCCTTAGGTTTACCCATACGGATTACCTAGTTTTTCTTAAACTAACTATATATAATATATATATATATATATATATATATATATATATATATATATAGCTGGATTGATCATTTAACTAACGGCCCCAGAGTGTGGTAAATAGTTTTATACTATTAAGCAATGGGGGATTTAAATTTAAGTAGATTAAGATTAATGTAAATTAGTTGAGTTATAGATCGTGGGTAATACTAGAGCACCCAGTGGAATAACTCATGCTGTCCAACATCCTTATATGTGTCCATATCTTTATACGTACATATATGTGTACATTTACATGATCATACATACATGCCACTATATGTAGACATATTGAAGGAAAAGGGTGTGAATCCTCAAATAAATTGGAAAATTCTAGGTTTTGCTAACATCCCCAATACTTTTAGTGATAGGTGCAAGTTATGTTTAGAAGAAAAATCAGGATGATAAAATATAAAGATCAATGCAAACTATTAAATCAACGGAGAGGACTAATTGCAAAATGTAGACATAGAAATAAATTCCAAATTACATACGTATACGGGCAAATATATGTAGGGGCATATGTGTACATATAGTGACATGTATGTATGATCATGTAAATGTACAGATATATGTATGTATAAAGATATGGATGCATAGGGGGGTGTTGGACAGCACAAGTTTTTCCATTGGGTTAAGTTGCCTATAACCTGATTATGCCGCAGGTGTTATTGGGTTGCAAACATATATGCTGATCTCAGATGAGAGACAACTCTTCACCTCTCACATTATGTGGAAAGGCTCCTGTCTCAATTTGTATGTCCATGTTACCTAACATGATTCTTGAAACCAGAATGTGATATTTTAGGTATCATATATGACAGATCAACTCTGTATTCTTTGATTGGATTTGCCAACCCTACTCTCTTGTGTATTATCATATGCCTTCTCAGTCTAGAGGATGACCTAAGAAACCTCTTGCAAACATCACAGATATTGCAGGTAGAACGATGAGGCAGGTTGGCATAGCAAACTTGTTTCTGGTTATGAAGATGAGCTTTCAGATGGTTTCATAGGTATCATGCATATATGACAGATCAACTCTGTATTCCTTGATTGGGTTGATTGGATTTGCATGCATTACAACTCTCCTGTGTATTATCATGTGCCTCCTCAGTCCAGAGGATGACCTGAATATCCTGTGGCAAACAACTCAGATATTGCTGTAGGACTTTGAGGTATGTTTGAAAACATGTAAAGCGAAGGTATCTCAGCTCTTCCCATTGCTGCAGTTCCATGTTCAATTCCTTCAGAATATTTTTCAAATTATCTTTGAACCTCTTCCTCAGCTTCCATTGTGGATGTTTTCATGCCTTCAGTCTCACATAGAAAAACTTGTTTTGAAATTCTGTTCATGCACCATTCTCACGTCCTACCCATTGCATGAGGATTATTATTGTTTCAATGCTGTTGCTTTCAAATCTTTGGCAGACAATATATCGTCTGGAATCAAAGACTGTTGTTTGATGTTAAGGATGTATCTCAGGCATTTTTTATGGAATCGCTCAAGCCATTTTTATATGTCTCTGGCATGTTGTCCATCTTTCAAAAGAATACAGCAGGGATCTCAAGACATAGGCCATATACAGACTTACTTTAGTCTTGATCATAATGCCCCTATCTGATAAAGTTTATCACTTTACCAAATGCAAGACTTGCCTTCTGGATGCATGAAAAATCTTAGAATCCAAGGCACCGTCTTTTTATACAGTACCTTCCTAGACATGAAAAAATGTCAATAACATCCAGCCTGGTATTGTTGCTTCTTTGTAGCGCACACCAAGTGAAGGGGTCAACACTACTTTTGTCATCCTCAGACCAAAAGCATCACAAGCGGCAGAGAAGCGATCTATTATGAAATGCAAATCTTCCTCAGAATGTGTTGCAATGGCTGCATCATCAGCATAGAGAAAATCTCAGATCAGGCACTCAAAGTTTTTAGATTTGGTTTTGAAAGAAATGGCTAATATTACCATTAGAGGTGATGATGAGAACAGATAATAGACTAATGGCTAAGAAGTGAAGAAAAGCATAACCTTGAATAGCACTGGCTGCTCGGTCAATGAATGCTAAAGGTTTCCTCATAAGTAAACAGTTGCCATTACCAGCTCCGTTAGCGAAATATATTTAATGCAGGCTGTTTCTTTTGTATAATAATAGTTTTAGATATTTTTACTTGTTCTTAACAGCTAATGTAATCCAGTATTTTGGTATTATCTACTTATATTAATAGTTGCATTTTGATTATTTGTGAATTGATGAGTGATAGGTCTATGAAGTGCGATAAGTTTTGGTAATCTCAAAACCTCAAGCAAAAAAGAAAATATTACAAAATTCTGCTATAAGAAAATGAACTCAGACTTTTTCAAAGAGTTAGCTCCCTTGTAAATTTCCTTCCATGAAAAATAAATATATTTCTATTAGAATAATATACCTGTATTTTATAGATTATGCAAAAACATTTAATAAAGTACAATACAAAGAACTAAATGAACTGCCAGGTAAGCTTGATTTATTTGGGAAGGATATTAGAATAATCCAGAAGTTATATTGGGAGCAAGCCACTTGCATATGGATAGAAAATGAATTCAGGAAATATGCAAAATAGAAAGACAGTAAGACAAGGATGTGTCTTCTTACCAGACTTAGTCAAACTTTACTGTGAGACAAAGTTCTACCAGGATTTATTATTGGCAGTCACAATCTTAACATTAGATAAGTAGATGACACAGTGTTAATAGCAAATGCAGGAAGGGAACTACAAGAACGCTTACAGAAGGCAGTAAAGGAAAGCAAGAAGAAAGGACTAAATATCAATTGCAAGAAGATAAAATGTATAGTTGTCAGAAAAAGGAACAGCCCAACATGTGAATTCCAAATAGGGGATACTAAAATCAAAGAAATAATTTAAATAAGTGTTTTAAAAGAGACACCAAAATCCTGAGAACATTCGGATAAAGAAAGATGCCTTCCAAAAGCCAAGCATAGTATTAAGAAATGGAATTTTTATTAGAAACAAAGAAAAGAGTACTGAACTGTTATGTAAAATCAGTCCTCTTATATAGCAGTGAATACTGGACAATCTCATCACAGATGACAAAGACACTTGAAGCAACAGAAATATGGTTCTCCAGAAGGATGCTGAGGACATCATGGACTGAACATGTGAACAACAAAGTTTTAGGATTTTTAGAAACAAAAAGGACACTTATAATTTGGATCAGAAAGAGATAACTTTCTGGGGTTCATATTGAGGAAAGAGGGTTTAACACTCACAGGACATATTGAAGGCAAGGGGAAAAGAGGAAAGCATCGCATGACATATCTGAAGATCTTGTGTAAATATTTGGCTTAAAATGGATTAGGAGAGATAGCCAAGAGACAAATATTACTAAGATTTAAAAAGGACTGGAAATCGTGGAGAGTCATGATCAAAAGTTGAAAGTCATACTAAATTTCTAAAGGATTTCTAAGTATTTGACACTCACAGGATGCATTGAAATCAAAAGTTACAGTGCAAATCAGAGCATAATCTACCTGAAGAGCTTGTGTAAGTAGTTGGCACAACAGGTATTAGGAGAGATGGCAATGAGACAAAACTTACTAAGATGTACAAAGGACTGGAAATTGTGGAGAGTCATGATCAAAAGATGAAAGAGACAATTCATAAGAGGGCTTGAAGAATTTGACACTCATAGGACATATTGAAGGCAAGAGGGACAGAGGAAAGCAGCATGTTACCTACCTAACAAGCTTGTGTAAATGGTTGACAGAGCAGGGATTAGGAGTGATAACAAAAATACAAAATTTACTAAGAGGCACAAAGGACAAGAAGTTGTGGAGAGCCATGATCACCCATGTCCTGTAGGGATATGGCATAAAGAAGATGACATGGGGTATTAGTATGATCAACAGAATAGTGAGAAATCTCATTTTCTTCTTTCATATGCTGTGGCCCTTCAGGATGTGGGCGATCATGACTCCTCTTCACAATTTCTTATTCTTCATGGCTGTTTGCATTGTTTCTTCCTTTGTCAAGTATCCCCCCATTCCACCACCCATCCACCCAAGCTTGACAGGTAATTACTCTCCCCTATTTTTCTTGTTCTTGATATGCCCTGTGAGAGTTAAGTTTTCCAAGCCCTCCTTCCTAATTATGTGTCTAAGAAATGTGTTATTTCTTTCTATGTGTTCTTTTTGTTACCATTTTCTTTAAGAATTCCTTGTTCTTTACTCACTCCAGCCATGAAATTTTCAGTATCCTTCTCTAGAACCACATATCTGTTGCCTCCAATTTCCTCTTAATCTATGGTGAGATTACCCAGCATTCACTACCATACAAGAGGGTTGATAGCAATTCAGCACTCTTTTCTTTGATTCAAATGAACGTTTCCTGTTTCTTAGTCCTTTGTTTAGCTTTTGTATCTTTCACTAATCCAATTCATGTTCAGATCTCAGTGTCACACTTTCTATCTTCTGTTATCATTAGTAATTTGTTTGTTAAATTTGAAAATACTCAAACTAAATTTTAAAAAATAATGTAAAGAAAATTATACCTTTTCTTTTTCCCTGGTGACTTAACTACATGAACATAAGTCTGCTACTAGATTGGTATCTAGGTCCCATCCTTTTTGTTGTAAAGTGTCACTGCTTACACTGTAATTTGAACATAGATCACCAGAGAGCAAACACAGGCAATCCCATTATTAAGTAGATCATATGATAGTAAAGGATATATATATATATATATATATATATATATATATATATATATATATATATGGGAATTAGTATGACATCTAATTGATGACTAATTCTATTCTATCCTCTATTAGTATACAGTTCACTATTCTCTATACTATTCATTATTTCTTCACTATTTCTCTACACTGATCACTATATGGATTACTATTTGGTGGTTACTTTTCGAGCAAGTAATATCGAACAAATACCATTAGAAGTGGTGGTTGCATTTAACTCTTTCAATGGTAAAAGGGTGGGAGTTACATGCCAGTCTAGTAGCATTGCTTAAATTTATGTAGTCAGGACACCAGGGAAAAATGCTTGACAGAATAGTAGCCATGGAAATATTTGTAGAAAAGACAGAGGGAAGCCACATCACATCTGTGAGAATGTGACCAAAGTCAAGATGCCAATTCAGGATCGATTACATTGCAGATCCTTCTTTGGATTTTGTCAAGAACCTTGAGATGAACAGTTGGGACATCAGACCAGATATGGCAGCAGTTTTCAATGCACGGAGGAATGGTAGATTTGTAGATATGCAGGATGGACTTTGATGAGAAAAACCCTTCTGGCATGAAACAGTGACCTAACTTTCATTGCAGTAGATGCAGCTATTGATTTAATGTAGTTGTTCCACTTCAAGTCATTTGAAAGCGTAAGGTCAAGAAGGTGCAGAGTGACACTTTCTTGGAGTCAAGCATCAACCATGCTAATGGGGGGCAGGGAATTATCTCTGCGGTGGCTAAATGAGAGCAGCTTCATTTTGGAGGCATTAAAATTTACAAACCATTTCCTGCCCCAGTTAAGGTCCTTTTCGAGAGCAGTGGCCATGTTCACTCTATCAGCACAGCCAGGTTTACTATTAAGACAGGAGTAAATGGTAGTGTCATCTGCATAGATGCCTACTCAGGAGCTGATGACATCAGGAAGTTCATTGATGAAGATCAGAAACAGTGTAGGACCCAAGATAAAGCATTGGGGGATCCTTGCATTCATAAAGGAAGGATCTGGAAGCATGCCCATTCAGAACGACCTTCATTTCATGACTTGAAAGGAATGATTCAGTTAAATCAAATAGCTGTCCTGTAATACTGTAGCCCTGAAGCTTACGCAGAAGACCAACATATCAAACTCTGTCGAATGTCTTCAAGATATCTAGAGCCACAGCTCAAGCTTCGCTGTTCTTATCAAGAGCATGATATATATATTCAGTTAATGCCATGGGCAGATCGGTGGTAGACTGATAAAGCAGAATCTATATTGTTTGTCAGAGAGTAGGTCTTGAGAGGTAAGATGCTTAACCACTTCAGCATTGATTAAAGCTTCAAATACTTTGCCAGAAAGTGGTAGGAGACTGATAGGTTGGTAGTTAGAGGGGTCAGAAGGTTCACCAGAGTTCTCAAAATCACAAACTACAGACAAGGACTTCCAACAAGCAGGAAGCATTGAGGCAATAGTTATATAGTTTAGAGAGAACTAGAGCCAACTCAGTCACACATTTCTTTGAGACGATAACTGGTATTTCATCACCTCTACTTGCTTTATGGGGATCTAATTTAGAAATGATGTCTAAGACCAGTGACGGTGTTATTCACATACCTCTCAGTAGAGCATCAGTTTTAAGGGGGAAATCATCAGGTATGGGTACTCCAGATGAGTCATGTGTTGAATTGGATGAGAATTTCCAAGCAAAGCATTCAGCCTTATCAGCTGTAGATTTGTCAGGATTTTGGATTGGGTTGTACAGAGGAGGGATTGAGGATTTGCTGTTTTTCAGTATACTCTTACAGAGCCACCAATAATCTCTTGAACTGAACTTGCTAGATGCTATACACCGATTCATTCTATCAGCAAACAATAATTTGGCTACATTGAGGACATGCATTCATTCTGAGCAGAGACAAAGAGACAATCTATTTGCAATTGGACTTGTCACCCTGGTACAGTCGGAAAAAGTGATTCTTGTGGGCTATAGCAGCTGAGCAAGCTGGAAAGAACCAGGAAGATGAACATGGTTTAACTTGGTATTTCCTCACTGGAATGAAGGCATCAATGCTGGCATTCATTCAGGAGTAGACCTCAGCTGCACATTTCTGAATGGAGTGATTAAAAACTACTTTTCAAGGGATGTCTTGAGAAAATCATTGAATGAGTCCCAATCTCCCCATTGATAGCAGAAAGATATTCTGTTGGTAGGAGAGTCATGGCAGGTTGGAGTAGGGGAAGGAGATATTCACAGATACTACAGTGTGATTAGAGTTCCCAAGATGGTAGAGCTGTGTAGTACGACAAGAGTCAGGAATAGAGGTAAAACAGAGATCAAGAAGAGAGGTGTTTCCATGAGGGTTACTGGGTAAATGCATCGAGAATTCAAAAATTTGCATGAGAGATTAAGAAGTTATAGGTGTGGATGCCAGCAAGGTTAGAGTGCTTAAGCCAGCTTGTATGGGGAGCATTAAAGTCTCTGAAAGGAATATGTTTGCAAATGAGTGTAGGGTGAAGGCCTTGTCTATATTATCAGAAATATTATCTAACACACAACAGTCTTGTGAGGAAGGGCAACAGTAGAGAAAGAAAAGATAGTTGACTAAATAGAGAGAGACGGAGACACATGTAAAAATGGTCTGGAGATTCAAGAGAGGGTTTCCTAGCCAGTGGTAGATGTTTGTGAATAAAAACTCCCAGGTCATGCGTGTAGACTTTAGAGTCCCTTTCTAAGTAGAGGAAGGTAACCAGAATCGAGAAATCAGAGGAAGGGATGGAAGAGTTGAGAGTGCTGGAATATCCGAAGAGTTTTCAAAAAGGAAGGATTCTATACTGCGGAAGTTGGTATGAATACCACAAATGTTGGAGAAGGAAAGGTTAAAGGGTTTTGATGATTTTTATTGACCTAGTTTAGGTTTATATCTTTGGTTGTTTATAGTCCTGATGTGTTATATTGGTAAAGAAAAAGCCTAAGATGGTATTAGCAGTCATTTGGTGTGACATATGCAGAAGGGAAATGGCACAGACTGCAACATAATTTGGACCCAGGGTTGCCCACCAGAGGTACCTGCAGGGACACCGATCCAGTTTTTCAGAAAATTAAAAATTTCTGAAGTTCAGTAAATGTTATAGCTCTTTCTAATATCAATTAGGAGTTTCCTTCCAATCTTTTTGTTGTTGGTATTGTGATATAACAATATATAATTTTGTATAATTTTATATATTAACAAACAATATTTAGAAAAATATGACAAATTGGATCAAACCAATGCCTTTATCGACTGTGTCGCGTCCTCAAGGACACAGTGACTAGACCCAAAGAGTTGTGTGTTCAATACCAGGCCACAGCAGTGGTGAATCAAAACTTGGAGAGTTGAGTTAAAGGAAAATAACTGAGATATTTGGAAGAGGCAGGGCACATGGAACTAGAACAATCTACTCCTGTGAATGAAATAAAGGGTTCAGTTCAAAATTTCAATCACCTGAAGAAGGTCAAAGTGTACAACAGCCAAAACGTTGTGAATATGGCAATGAAGATGAGGATAACAGTCTGAATAAATAATCATAATACCTGATCTCAGAGATATAGACAGATATGAAAAATTTCTTGTGACACGTTTCATCCATTAGGATTTCATTGGACTGAGTATCAAGAAAGCTCAGTCCAATGAAATCCTAATGGATGAAATGCATCACAAGAAATTTTCCAGTTTGTCATATTTTTCTAAAAATTATTGGGATTGTGAAAAGTCAGCATCTTCATTATATCATTATTATCCATTCCAGTTACACATGTTAC